>LR812539.1:51802627-52325678 GCA_903798195.1 Danio kyathit
GTGGGGATGTTTTTCAGCAGCAGGAACTGGAAGACTAGTCAGGATAGAGGGCAAGATGAATGCAGCAATGTACAAAGACATCCTGAATGAAAACCTGCTTCAGAGTGCTCTTGACCTCAGACTGGGCCGACGGTTCATCTTCCAGCAGGACAATGACCCAAAGCACACCACCAAAATATCAATGGAGTGGCTTCACAACAACTCGGTGAATGTCCTTGAATGGCCCAGCCAGAGCCCAAACCTAATACCTATTGAACATCTCTGAAGAGATTTGAAAATGGCTGTACACCATCGTTTCCCATCCAACCTGATAGAGCTTGAGAGGTACTGCAAAGAGAAATGGGCAAAAATTCCCAAAGACAGGTGTGCCAAGCTTGTGGCATCATATTCAGAAAGACTTGAGGCTGTAATTGCTGTCAAAGGTGCATCAACAAAGTATTGAGCAAAGGCTGTGAATACTGATGTACATGTGATTTTTCAGCTTTTTTATTTTTAATAAATTTGCAACAATTTCAAAAACTCTTGTTTCACATTGTCATTATGGGGTATTGTGTGTAGAATTTTGAGGAAATAAATGAATTTAATCCATTTTGGAATAAGACTGTAACATAACAAAATGTGGAAAAAGGGAAGCGCTATGAATACTTTCCGGATGCACTGTATGATAGGGCCAAATGTGCTTATGTGGAAATAACATTTTTTTAAAGCAGTTTTGTTTACCATTGACTCAAATATTAAAATACATTAAAAAAAATGACATTTATTTGTAATGTCATCAGGGTGAATGGCAACTTGCATACTTACTTACTAGATCCTTTCCTGGCATAGAGCTCAAACCAAATCTTATACAGCTGCTGTTTAAAGCCTGTGGTATCCTCTGGAGAAAGACGCTTCTCCACTAGATATTTGTGGGCAATCTAATAGTAGCAAATATGTCATTGTGAAAATTATTATTTAGTACTCTTCCTGAAATGTTAAGGGACAAACTCGCACGCAATGAAAAAACAAACAATGAATCATTTACTTTACTCATTTCTTACCTTCATAGTGGGGGTCTTAATGATTGAATCCAGGAACCTATGGTTTTCCATTTCTTCCTCTGGTGTGACAATCTCTGGTTCACCAGTATCACTTTCATAGTTGTCCAGAAGTGAGATGAAAGCTGAAAAGACATCATAAATGAGATATTTCAGCTTCCAATTATTCCAAAGTCTGGAGCAAGCTCAACTGGCGCTCTAGGCAAGCGACGAGAATGGCGCCCTCAAACCAAAAGTTATGCCGCCTTCAATCCGAAAAAGCCGGCGGGGGGCAGCGGAGCTGGGTGTTGCGATGAGGCGAGGTTTGTCGTGGACGAAAGCGAAGACCGGGAGGTGATGAGATGATGCAGGGTTTGTCGTGGATGAAAGCGAAGGCGGAGGAAGACGCCGTCCTGACTGCTCTGCCGCCCTAGGCAGCCACCTAGGTCGCCTCTATGGACGTGCCGGCCCTGGATACTACGTATCCCCACCACTAATTTCAGACTTATCAGGGGGCATTTACGCACCATTTTCAACTGTAAACTGATAGTTTTTTATGAGTTTTGTCTAGAAAAGCTCATTTACACATCTGAATGAAAAAAATCTCAATTATTTTATGCCAACTGGCTCAACCGGGACTCGAATCAGCAACCTTCTTGCTGTAAGGAGACAGTGCTAACCACTGACCACCGTGACACCCGAATTGTGCGATTAAAAACTCGTATTTGCTTATTAAAGAGCCCCTATTATGGGTTTTTAAGAATGACCTTCCATGTAGTGTGTAACCCAGCTCTAAGTGAAGTGAAATATCCAGCTAAGGCTTAAATCTGAAAGTGGACAGTGTTTAAAACTATTGATTCATTTATAAAAGAGTCGACTCATAGTACTTTAAATGAATCATTTTGATAACGAGTCTTTAGCCGTTTCGTCGTGACGTCGATACGAAACTTCGCCCAGTTGTTGCGCTCGCAAAAACCTCAGCATTATAGCCCAGCCTTGTGCTGTTCGAGTGCTTCTGGAATCTACACACTTACAACGGAGAATTCATCGGCCCTTTGTTAAAGGAAGGATCAGAAAAGACTACTGATGTAAGGGACTATGTCAGAACATGGAGCAGTGCATCGTGGATCAGTTTCTTCCTCCATTTCACAAGTGTAAGTAACTGGTTAAAATGGTTGCCTCCTTGCATTTTCTAGCTTGCAAATGATGTATTTAATTGTGTTTTGTTACTTGTAACCGCTTGTACTGTATCAGGTTAACTCTTTATATTCTCATATCGCGTCTAAAGCCACGTTGAAAACGCGACGCGTGTCGCTTTGTTTACGGATTTAATGCGTTTATGAGCCTGCGTTCCTCTGCGGTTTGTCATTGCTATGGCCATCGTCAGCTGTTCTTACATACTTGCAGCAGTAAAGTTTCAAAATAAAACTGCACACACATACCTGCCAACATCTGTCCCTGAAAATCCGGGAGACCGGAGGGTTAGGTTCGGGGTGAGGTGTCTGAATAACAGTCAGGGCTGGAGCAAGCTGGACTGGAGCTCTAGGCGAATGCCCTCATTATGGACGCGCCGGCCCTGATAACACTGGTGCGAACCGGGTACTGTGTTCTGTGGTGTTAGTAACTAATGTGAAGTTGTTTCTTTAATATACATTCTTTGTATTCTGTTTTTGAATGTTTCTGTTAAGGACTTTTATTTTGGTGTTTTGTCCTCTGAGGAGGAGGGTAATATGTGTGTGTGTGTGTGTATGTGTGAAGAGCAGGTAGAGTGTGACGGGCTAGGAGACTCGTGTCGATCTCCTCCCCAGTTCTTGGAGCTTTTGCTCAATAAAATAGTTAGTCGTCAGTATTTTCAAGTCCATCGTCTGTATTTACATTCACCCACTGCCGAAATCCACACCTTACACTAATATGAAGCATGTACACACTCTGACTACTATATTGTTGATAAGCTGTGCTGGGCATTTCACTCTGTCTCGCGCTGAAGGCTGTCAGTGTCGACCAATCGCAACAGGCTGTCATCGGTCCAATGAGCGCAGATTAGCTTCGCGCTAAGGAGGGGTTTGGGAACAAATGAATCGCTGAACGAGTCATATGGGAGTCGCTGGGATGATTAGTTAAAAATAAATGCAGATTATAAGGCCATGAAATTGTTTTTTGACCTTGCATGCATATTAGACTGTTGTTGGAGACCCTTACAACCAAAATATGACCCTATTTAATGTATAATAGGGGCACTTTAAGACAGAATTGAAGATGTATATACCTATAAATGTGAGAAATAAAAGGAGTCTGAAGGGTATAAACTAATGATATCTGGAACCAAGCTTTCATATATACTTGGTTACATCATTATACTGGCCTAATAATCATTTTCAAAGTCCATGTTTGGAAAATGATGTGCTTATCTCTTTGTAAACTACTAAAACATCATTTTGTGAATCATGTGCATGCGTGTTATGTATTCAGTCATGAAGGAGTCCATGACAACCAAAACGACAATGGACTACAAGGCTGCAAAGTGCATACGCTGCAATATCGAGTTGTGACTGTGACTGCATGATTTTCAATTCAATTCATCTTTATTTCTATAGCGCTTTTACAGTGTAGATTGTGTCAAAGCAGCTTCACATAGAAGATCATAGTCAACTGAAACAGTGTCAGTCCAGTTTTTTAGTGTTGAAGTTCAGTTTAGCTCAGTTCAGTGTGGTTTAATATTCACTCCTGAGAGTTCAAACACTGAAGAGCAAATCCATCGATGCGCAGCTCCACAAGTCCCGAACCATGCAAACCAGTGGCGACAGCAGCGAGGAAAAAAACTTTACCAAATGGCGAAAGTGAAGAATAAAAAAAACATTGATAGAAATCAGGCTCAGTTGGGCACGACCATTTCTCCTATGGCCAAACGTCTTGTGCAGAGCTGCAGTCTAGGTGCCGGAGGCTGGAGAACGCAAAATTTTCAAAAGTAAAAGATATTTTCACACTGCATGTCTATCTAGGGTAGTCTTCCGTCTTTGCTGTGTTCACACTGCAAGATGGATCGGTGATGGGCAGTGTTGGCAGTAATGACTAGGCCCACACGGAATCTGCGCACGCAGATTTTCCGTAGAATTCCGCAGATTTCCGCAGATTTTTAGCCCATCATTAATTATGTTTATTTACTTGAGTAAATGTGTGTAAATCTGAATTTATTCAGTTTTTAAATTACACATATTTCACATTTTAAGGTTTTAGTTATGAGACTCCCAAAATAATTCCGCAGAAATCTGCAGATTTTTACCAAAATTCTCCGCAGAAATTGCAAAAAACGTCCGCAGATTCCGTCTGGCCCTAGTAATGACTTACAAAAGTAATGTATTACAGTAACGTATTACATTTTCCTGTAACGCAGTAGTGTAAGGCATTACTAATACATTTTCAGTAATATTTTAGTAATATTTTACTCGGTACATGCTCACGTGCGTTACAACAAACTTTTCTCCTGCATGACATTAACAAATAAATACCGCAGTTCTATTTCCTGTTCGTGGTGAGTGAACATACGTGTGTGTTGTCATTAATCTCCCTCTTGCTATTGGAACTTTTTAATTTGAAGTTGAACGCGGAATGATTTCAGCCTCTGAGCTCGAGGTTCGGGGCTATTGGCTCAGCCTGGTTCGCAGTAACGTTAAGCCCTAACGCGCAGCGGAAAAGCGGCAAATAGATGAAAATGGCAGAAGACAGTACATTCGCGAGATGGACGTACGTGCACATGTCGTTATTTCATCGTAAGCGCAGTATTACAAGTCGAGAGCGCATTCATGTATACGATCAAGCGAACGCTCTGGTTTCCTCTGTTTGTGGACAAAACTCCTCGCGTGCACTCAAAACACTGGCTGGGCTGCTCACGTGCGAATGATCTGCTCTCGCTCCGTCAGATGATGCAGACTTACAATTTGTGCCTTGCGTTTCCTCTTTTCGTGCTTTTGCTCTCCAGAGATCCTCCTGTTAAATTGTTATCCCAAGACTATTGATATGGCTTATATATTGCTACACTATTTACCTACAGGTTAAGGTAAATTCTATAATAAATACTAGTGTTTTTGAGTGTAAGGTATACTGCCTATGTTTTAGGCTAGTATTATTTACAACTTGTTAATGAATGCTTCAGCATACTGTAGTATTAAGAATAGTGAACTCATAAAATGAAATACAAAGTTTTACTACAGTAAAGTGTGGTGAATTGTAGAATAATATACCCTATATTGTAATTATTGTGGGTCATTTGTTTATATTACGCTGGTTGTGTTACCATAGCAACTATAGTATTACCACAACAGATTAATTGAAGTACTTTACTATAGTACTGTTCAAAACACTGTACAATATGTGTGTTGAGGGGCCCTGTGGAACAGCTTCTCCTCATAATGAAGAGGATGACAGGGAAAATGTCCTCCACAATCTCACCAACAATGTGGAAGACAGCAGAGACGAGTTCCCTTTATTTTAGTTGCCATGATATAATGAGATTGATAGTGAGATTTATTTGAAGAGTGAATAGTCCAGTAGTCTATAATACCATATCAAGTGTTTCCCTATTTTCTATAACAGTTACATTTCTGCTTGCGTTCGTTATGTTTTAGTTTAAATGTTTTTTATTTGATTAGTTTGGTGCACCTTTTAGATGTTTAATAAATGTTTTTAAAATAAAACGGATTCTTTACATTCAACGTCTGTTGTGTGTGTCTTTAAGTGTTTGAAGGTGGAAATATCTCATCATATAACATACAGCCAAAAATGTTATGGTTTATTAGATTAAAAATTATGAGTCTATTTTGGTTATTATTAATAAATAGTGCACCAATATAAATCATATCAAAAAGCACGAAAGGAAGAGGGAACACAGGACACAAATTGTGAGTCTGCATATAATCTCTGTACTGAGAGCGCGCAAGAAAATTTGTGCGTGAGCAGTGCACATTTGAGAAAACGTGAGAAAATTTGTGTGCGAGCAGCATATATTTGAGAGCTCGCAAGCAGTTTTGTCCACAGAGGAAATCGATGCACGAGCATTGTATTGAGAAAAGCCATGTTCATCATGCTCACTTTGTGCATGACAGTTTTGTGTTGTGAGCCACTTGAATTTAAAGTGAATACAATAATGGCAACAATAAGAAGAGAAAAGATTTTGTCATGGCATTGGAGTTTACATGTAGGCCTGTTGTGTCTAATATGAATATAGTCAAGCTATTCACAGATATTGCCAGATAACCACTTTACCTCTACCATACTTTTAACAGAACATTTGTGATTCTGACTGTCATCCTTTCTTGCATTGTCTTGAGCCTTCACGTTACCAATTATTAGGGATGCTCCGATCGATCGGCCAGAGATCGGTATCGGCCGATAATCACATTTTATGACTCAATCGGTACTTGCCAATCTGGCCGATCTCATGAACCGATCACAGGTGTCTGTTTACGAGTTTATATGCAGAGGAACCAGACATGCTAGTTGGAGAGCAAAATATTGGAATGGTCTTGCATGTGTTTAGACCTTTTTACATGTATAAGAACTGAGAGTTCTGTGTTTTTGACAATATTGCAAGTTCACTAAAACTTAGCTGAAATACAATTAAAAACGTAAAAAAAAAATGTTTTAATTGAATATTTCATAATATACCTTTTTGTAATATACTTACTGCAATAAACAAATATATATTTATAGATGTGCATTTTAACATCTTATGCATCAAATATGTACTTTTTCTTGATTGAGACATGTCGAATTCTTCTTCCATCATTTGCAATGTTTTCAAATTGCTTTGTTAGTTGTTTTTCTTACCATTTTTTTGTATCTGTTTTATCTATTATTTTCTGTAAAGTTGCTTCTGACCATGACATGTCCACACTAAATGGTTATGAGAGACATGTTTGAGGGATTATATGCAACATTCTTCATTTATTCTCTGAGGTGTAAGGCAAGATCTCCACTTAATTATCATACTTAGGGGGAAAATGTGCTCCATGTATTATAAAGCTTGAAGCATCAGAATCGGTACTCAGTATTGGCCGATCACCATCACAAAGAATCGGTACTTGGTATCGGCTGCAAAAATCCTGATCGGAGCATCCCTACCAATTATATACTATATTGTTAGTAGCCTGGATAGGTCACAGTCATTCTGCTACATCATATCGCTTTCTACTGGATGTAAAATGCTCTGCAGTACATTTGGTCGTTTTAGAATGTAAAGTTCTAATTCTGTAGTTATTTAAATAACTAAAAAGTAATATAAGAGTAATCTAACATTACAATTTTGAGACAGTAATATTGTAATGTAAGGGATTACTTTTAAATAACAGTAACAAGTAATCTGTAATGTATTACAGTTTAGAAGTAACTTGCACAACACTGGTGACGGCGGGTTTCACACTGCATGACTTTACAATAGGAAGAATCGCCGACAACTTTGTCTCGGTCCGCAAACTGTCTCACAACCAAACACACATGAGAATTAACATGGAAACAACGCGTCACGTAGTATATCTTTTGTTATTAACGAGAAAGAAGCCTTTAGTGGACTAGAAAATGTACTTATTTTGCTCACCTGGCTTTTGAAGGGAATTAGCAAATTCTCAACTTTTTTTCTTTTTCGAGCCGATTGTGTTAGGTCTATTGCTCAGATGACACGTCAAACAGACACGGGTGCTCCTGCCAAATTTACACTAGTTTTTCCTCCATTTCTTGGGCCTAAATAGACTGAAAAGAAGCACTTTTAACTTCTCCCCCAACCTTCTGCTGGCCTGCAGGTACCCATACTAGTGGATGCTGCTCTCTCATTGGCTGTAGGTAATCACCGATGTTATTTTCAATCAGAACTCATTTCACACAGCACGATTTAATCGGCAACAGGTCCAGATAATTAGCAAGCCAAATATCTCACGGGTGTCAGCGACTCATGGGTGATTCTCTCAGATCAGTGTCTTTGATAGTGCGCACTGTGTGAGTGTCACTTACGCGAATGAGCACTGATTTGTCTGTGATTTCAAACCTGTCTGCAAGTTCAAATCGGGCTAAAATCATGCAGTCTGAACTCGGGATGAAAATAAATTAGTTACTTTACTTTAGACAAGTAAATAGAATTTCCATAGTAGGAAAAACAAATGCTATGGAAGTCATGGAATACAAAATGGTTTCAAAACATATTATTTTGTGTTCAACAACTCAAAAAGAAAGTAAAGGGTGAGTAAATGATTTTCAGTTTTGGGTGAACTATCCTTTTAAAAACAAACAAAATCAGATAAATATCATATATATATATATATTTCATACCCAAGAATGTCTCCTTTTTGAAAATGCTTTCATCAACAAATGAAAACAAAGGCATCCCTGCTCCATCACTGTCATCGGGAACACCTGCCAGATCACCTGCTTTACCCTGTGAAATAAGGAAAAGCTTGAGGAACTTCCAAAGGCATATTGATATATTGTTCATACATGGCTGGCATAGCTAAACAAGCTATTAATTATGGGGTAACAACATTATTATTACTATTATTATTATATGAGTATGGAAATTGCAGCAAGGTGGCTCAGTGTTTAGCACTGTTGCTTCACAGCAAGAAGGTCGCTGGTTGGAGTCCCGTTTCTGTGTGGAGTTTGCATGTTCAAGTTTGCTCCGGTTTCCCCCACAGTCCAAACACATGTGCTATAGGTGAATTGGACTAACTAAATTGGCCGTAGTGTATGAGTGTGTGTGTGGATGCGAGAGTGTATGAGCGCTTCCCAGTATTGGGTTGTGGCTGAAAGGGCATCCGTTGCATAAAACACATGCCGGAATAGTTGGTGGTTACTTCCACTGTGACGACCCCTGATAAATAAGGGACTAAGCCAAAGGAAAATGAATGAATGAGTATGGGAATGTTTCAATAGCAGGTAAGTATGGAAGCTGCAAAACAATATGTAGATTATGGACTTCAATCTGAAAAGAAATGTTGACATGATCAATACTTTGAGCTACAATTTATTTCTTAACTTTGTAATTCAGCCAGTTAGTTTTAGTTAAATGACACAATTGCAATGCGTATATCAGGGCTATTCAATTGGCGGCCCGCGAGCCGAACCCGGCCCCCGAGGCAATTTGTTCCGGCACTCCAAATAGTGTGACCACGACATCAAAAATATATTTAGTTCAGTCGAAAAACAGCCGCTATAGTTATGAAGTGACGTGCGTCTGTTCAATACAGCACGAGCTGCAGAGCGTGAGTCACCTGACATTAAGCAAGTGGCGCGAGCAGCCAGAAACATTTGGATATGTTTGTAGAAAAGGCCTTTTGTACAATGCACTGATATCGTTAATAGGGATGCAATGATTAGCCGATTTTCCTATTAACCACGCTTTATTCATTACGGTTAATTAATCGTTTCTGTTGCACGAAACGAAAACTGCTGCAATTAAACAAAGTTATGCCAATACGCACGCACATTGGATTAGCTATAGCAGCAGGCCGTTCACATATTGCGCCTTTTCTACACGCAAGTTCATTATTTCCAATGGAGACGTGCGCATTTTGGGTGCGGTGCATGCACAGTTCGCAAGCAGACCAAAGCACTCGCGTCCTCCAGGCGCACACAGTAGAAATGATCTCAGGCTGTAGTGGTGAGAGTTGTGCGTGACTTTAAGTGCAATGTAAACAAAAGATACGTTACAAATTATTATGTTTGTATGAACACAGATAATAACAACAGTTCATTTAAACTCTTAGCTAATAAAAATTTACATTAGACAAATACTATTGTTTATTTATTCTTGTTTTCATTTATTTATTATATTATATTTGTCATTTATTTTCATTGTAAAATGATCACTCATGTTTAAATCAAAAACTTTTTCATTTATTTTTAAGTCCAAAGAGAGAAATGGACTATTGTTTGTTTTTTATTAATATTTTGTGCTGTATTTGGTTACTGAGCAGTGATAAACAACACTTTAAAATATCAGCAGATTTTCTAAACTAGTCGTGTTTTGAATTTAATAAATGCATAATAATCATGATAACCGTGAAACCATGATTATTCTTCAGACTATAATCGTACAGCCAAAATCTATAATCGTTGCATCCCTAACTGTTACACAGTTTAATACATAACATATGAATGTGTCTGAAGCCTACTTGAGCAATGCACTGATTTTGTTGTGCTTTGAAATACAACATTTGAATATGTTCTTAAAAAAAAGGCCACATTGTACAATGCAGTGATGTTATGTAGTTTCAAAATACAACATATTAACGTTTTAATGTAGAAAAAGCCAACGTGGGTGTCTTACAAAAATACAGCATATGGGCTCTCATATTGCTGTTGTGTCATCACTCATATTGCAAGTCATATCTATCCAGCGCCTCATTTAGAATGCTTTTCATGAACTGGCCCCCATGACAAACTAATTGAATAGCCCTGGCGTATAATGTCAACATAATAGTATAATGTCCAACCTAATAAGCATTTAAGTTGATGTTTTTCAGCCATGTATAAAAGTGTGTCACTTTGAATTGTTTCTAAAAACAGCACTCAGGAACAATGCCCATCTCAGTGTTAGTGTTAAATAGGTGCACTTTGACCTTATGACCTTAGGTCAACAAACACAAAATAGAAAATTCATGTCACTTGTATTGTAAAAAGTTAAGTGTAACAGAAAGCAGATTCCGAATATAATTCAGGATTACCCATTTATTATTTAGCAAACCTCCAAAATAAACAAAAGGATGATTTCAAAATTACCTGTAGAGAAATGCGATAATCAATCCCAGGTCTCAGGCGATTGGTGTCATTGTCCCAGAGCTTCTGAATCAAAGCTGAAAGTTCGCGATCACCTTCAGTCATTTTTTCTTTTTTTTTTTAAATTCCTATGGATTCATTACAGGTGTTAAAATATACCACATTTGAAATGAACCTCATAAAGTAACTGGACATCAATGTGGCGACCATAATCAAAAACTGATTAACAATAGCTTCAAAATGTAGTGAGTGAGCAATTATTCACGTCACTCAGGTAGGAAACATATTAAATAACGACTCACTTAAAACAGTTGGGTTAATAATAACCCAACAGGTAACCCAATGATGGGTTGTTTTGGCACCGACCTGCTGTTGGGTTATTTTAACCCAATCCATTGAGTTGTTAAGGTTAACCCAACAATTTGGGTTACAAAATAACTAATTTGTTGGGTTATTTTGCCAAAAAGTGGCTTAACGACTAATATCTCAAATATGTGTATCATTTCCTCCAAAAAAAAAAACTGTAGAAATGAACACGGAGGTAGAAAAAGTGCTTTTATTCGTATATAGATCGGCTATGACGCGAGCGTTTGTATCATCAAATAAGAGCGCTGGTTAAAGCGATATAAAAATGATTAATGTGATAAAAAAACATTATTGCGTTGGAGCTAAAATAAACTTTATAACGCAAAAACAACATTACGTACGCATATTAATACAGCTGTTCTGTCAGTTAAATTAGTTGACTGTCGAAATTCTAAATTTTTAACCCAACTGGTTGAGTTAAATAAAAAACCCAACAAAGGCTAAAAATAACCCAACGAAGCACCAAACATTTAACCCAACTGATTGAGTTATTAATAAATAACCCAATAAAGGTTCAAAATAACCCAACAAAGCACCAAATATTTTTAACTCAACTATTGGGTTAAATAAATAACCCAACGTTTTTTAGAGAGTATATAAAATAATGACAATAAGAAGATCTACTTTTCAGAGTGCAGTTATAGTTATGGCATGTTAAAGACTAATACGTTTCTAAACATGTTCTGAATGGACACATGAAAATAAATCAGTATCAAAAAAATATAATATCCACTGACCTGGTTCCTCTCAGCAGTATGGGTTAATGGTAGATTTGGGTTGTCTTCTTAAAAACAGTGAGTAGCGCAGCGGTGTTACTACACATGGATCGTTTGGGTAAGATGCAGTGACCTTCCCACAGCATGAGAGAGGGCCTATTCTAAAAGGTTAGCCAGTGTCAGCAACTCTAGCCAAAGGGATTAGAGCAGGTTGTGGTGCTTTTGAATGTGCCTCTACAGTGAGGACAAGTGCTTTGTACTTGTTTTCGTGAGGTATTGTCGTATTACCTGACACTGTGTACCTTCTAAAACCTGACTCAACCACCAAAACACTGGGCAGACATTTACTTCATTTCATATGTAAGCAACTAAATCTCTGGAGTTACTCTCCAATGTATAATCAAATTGACTCTCTGTTAGTCTTACACGGTAAATGTTTACACTTTTAGTCATATGAACACAGTTTCAGCTTCCGCAGAGTCACTTTTTTGTTATTATTTAGTGAACAGGGGCTTATAATTTTTTTTTGTCATGGATGTAACCCTTTTTTTTTTGATTGAGGGAATGGAGCAGTTATATATGGACCACAATTTTGTTTTATCTTCATTTTTATTTTATAGTATTCATCCTTGTAAAGCAGTTTGACACAATGTGCTATAGAAATAAAGGTGACTTGACTTGACAAATTGATGATTCTGGTTAGGAGACTGTTAGGGATGAAGATTAACAGTTAAAGAAAAAGTCTGGTGTGTCAGATGAATAGAGGGATAATTTACAGTTTTAACCCAAAGAATGACCAGTCTGTCAGATGAAGAAGAGCCGGAGTCAGAGAATCAAATAAATAAAGTTTACTGAAGATGCACAGTTTCATGAGCAGAAGCCAGCTTCAACACTCGTGTGAGTTCATAGTATACGTATGTACTCTTTAACTACGGGGAACAAGGAGGGAACAATGCTTCACTTTAATTTACAACCCGCAAATGCTGTATTTACCCTTTAACTACAGGGAACAAGGAGGGAACAAATACTGTATTTACCCTTTAACTACAGGGAACAAGGAGGGAACAAATACTGTATTTACCCTTTAACTACAGGGAACAAGGATGGAACAAATACTGTATTTACCCTTTAACTACAGGGGACAAGGTGGGAACAATGCTTCACTTTAAGTTACAACCCGCAAATGCTGTATTTACCCTATAACTACAGGGACTAGGAGGGAACAAATACTGTATTTACCCTTTAACTACAGGGAACAAGGAGGAACAAATACTGTATTTACCCTTTAACTACAGGGAACAAGGAGGAACAAATACTGTATTTACCCTTTAACTACAGGGAACAAGGAGGGAACAAATACTGTATTTACCCTTTAACTACAGGGAACAAGGAGGGAACAAATACTGTATTAACACTTTAACTACAGGGAACAAGGTGGGAACAAATACTGTATTTACCCTTTAACTACAGGGGACATGGTGGGAACAATGCTTCACTTTAAGTTACAACCCGCAAATGCTGTATTTACCCTATAACTACAGGGACTAGGAGGGAACAAATACTGTATTTACCCTTTAACTACAGGCAACAAGGAGGAACAAATACTGTATTTACACTTTAACTACAGGGAACAAGGTGGGAACAAATACTGTATTTACCCTTTAACTACAGGGGACATGGTGGGAACAACGCTTCACTTTAATTTACAACCCGCAAATGCTGTATTTACCCTTTAACTACAGGGAACAAGGAGGGAACAAATACTGTATTTACCCTTTAACTACAGGGAACAAGGAGGGAACAAATACTGTATTTACCCTTTAACTACAGGGAACAAGGAGGGAACAAATACTGTATTTACCCTTTAACTACAAGGAACAAGGATGGAACAAATACTGTATTTACCCTTTAACTACAGGGAACAAGGAGGGAACAAATACTGTATTTACCCTTTAACTACAGGGAACAAGGAGGGAACAAATACTGTATTTACCCTTTAACTACAAGGAACAAGGATGGAACAAATACTGTATTTACTCTTTAACTACAGGGAACAAGGTGGGAACAATGCTTCACTTTAAGTTACAACCCGCAAATGCTGTATTTACCCTTTAACTACAGGGAACAAGGGGGGGACAAATACTGTATTTACCCTTTAACTACAGGGGACAAGGTGGGAACAATGCTTCACTTTAATTTACAACCCGCAAATGCTGTATTTACCCTTTAACTACAGGGAACAAGGGGGGAACAAATACTGTATTTACCCTTTAACTACAGGAAACAAGGAGGGAACAAATACTGTATTTACCCTTTAACTACAGGGAACAAGGTGGGAACAAATACTGTATTTACCCTTTAACTACAGGGGACAAGGTGGGAACAATGCTTCACTTTAATTTACAACCCGCAAATGCTGTATTTACCCTTTAACTACAGGGAACAAGGAGGGAACAAATACTGTATTTACCCTTTAACTACAGGGAACAAGGAGGGAACAAATACTGTATTTACCCTTTAACTACAAGGAACAAGGATGGAACAAATACTGTATTTACCCTTTAACTACAGGGGACAAGGTGGGAACAATGCTTCACTTTAAGTTACAACCCGCAAATGCTGTATTTACCCTATAACTACAGGGACTAGGAGGGAACAAATACTGTATTTACCCTTTAACTACAGGGAACAAATACTGTATTTACCCTTTAACTACAGGCAACAAGAAGGAACAAATACTGTATTTACCCTTTAACTACAGGGAACAAGGAGGAACAAATACTGTATTTACCATTTAACTACAGGGAACAAGGTGGGAACAATGCTTCACTTTAATTTACAACCCGCAAATGCTGTATTTACCCTTTAACTACAGGGAACAAGGGGGGAACAAATACTGTATTTACCCTTTAACTACAGGGAACAAGGAGGGAACAAATACTGTATTTACCCTTTAACTACAGGGAACAAGGAGGGCACAAATACTGTATTTACCCTTTAACTACAGGGAACAAGGAGGAAAGAAGCTGAACTTCAACGCACAAGTGTATATATGAACAGTAAGAACAGAGAAAACTACAGCAGCAGTTTTCATTAAATGAAGGCCAAATTACACACTACATTTTTCTATAAAAACATCAGCTATACATTCACTGAAATGCAGCAGTTGGTCCCCCCTCTGCAAACAGCAGTAAAGATGCTAGCCTGTTTTAATCCGCATTGAACCCTGATGGTAGGCCTATATCATGCAAAGTTAGCCTACTTATTGATAGTGATGTTGAGACATTGCTGGAGGTGGTGAGATCGACGAGTAAACTTTCAGAAGGTAAGTAGATTCCAATGAATGCTGCAAAACAAAACCATAAACATGTTCTTTTATATTAAGTTGATTATATATTGGACACTTGAAGATTACTGTTATAGTGTACAGAACTGTTCTGTATTTAATTGGCACTTAAATTCTTTTGTTGGGGTAATGATGTTGTAAATCCCCAATAGGAATGCTGGAGTTTGTGGACCTATGCTTTGTCTATGATTTATAAACAGCAATCTACGCTACAGCTGTACCATCTCGTGTGAATAAGGAAGCTCATTACAGAAGCAGCAGGCGTTCTACTTATTTGCAGCTGCTAAAAGAGCTTCAAGTATTTTCCCTGGACGGAATCATCTGTCATTATTTACAGATATTTGCTTGTACTTTATGACTTATAGTTGTGCTTTTTGATTGACCTCTGCGTAATACTTGTATTATATCACAGATTAACACAATCATTTTCAAATATCCTGTAAATGAATCCAAATGTCAGAATTTTTTTTGAACGTGTCATTTTTTAGGCCATTAGTGAAGCAATGATGACCTCTGCTGGTCAGATAAAGTAACTGTGCTTAAAATTAATCTTATTGGGATAGTTCAGTATACTCACTATTTATATACAGCCTCAAGTGGTTCCAAAGCTTTAGGAGTTTGAATGTTGGAAACCAATTACCATTGACTTCCATAATTTTTGTTTTTCCTATGGAAGTCAATGTTGACTACTGTTTTCTAGCATTTTTCAAAATATCTTCTTTTGCTTTCCACAGAAGTAAGAATCCCAAACAGGTTTTTAAAAAGTGAGGGCTGAACTAATGATAACAGAATTTGAGTTTTGGGTGAACTATTCCTTTAACCTTGACATTATTCATGGCTTTTCTAAATAACAATAAATAATGCAAGGTAGCAGCAGCAACATTGAAAAGTGATTTGTGTTGATCTGACTGTTCTTCATGACAATACTGGTGACCTGTTGGGATGGCACTGATCTCTTCAAAGTTATTAAGTCAATGGTATTATATGTCGTGTAATCAGGATATTAAAATAAACGAAAAACAACTCACCTTTTTACCAATCACTTCACTGAGCAACAGTCACGGCATAATAACACACCTGCTCCGTCCCAATTCGCATACTTATACTACGCCCTAAAAGTATGTACTTTTTGTGAAGGAAAAATATATACTTTTGAGTGTGTAACAGAAGAGTATGCAAGCTTTGGGACATACTACGTCCTCGTTAACAGATCGTTGTGTTGCTTAGTTATGAGCCCTGTCAATCATCCACAGGTCATCCACATTTCCTTCATATTTTATTTCCTAACTTATTACAGAAGCAGCAGCAGCAGGTTAATCTTCCATTCAGGAGTCTTTCGTGCAGAGAAATCTCCTTAGGTCTTTGGATAATTCTGCATTCAGACGGTAATGTCCAAACACGTCTTTATATAAGTTCAGAATAGTTGTTGCAGATGAAATATAACACAGAAAACGTGATTTGAATATATTTCAAATGGGCTAGATATTAATAAACAGTCATACAAACAACTTTACCGAAGCCTCTCTACTTGACGGTTGGTCTCGCGCGTCCACCATGTTTGTAGTTTGTTTACACTTTTCACTCGCGTTTGTAGTTCTTATCGAATTCGCGCAATGTACTGTGGGCAATATCAGCGGTTAGAGTGTGGACGCTTCTACACTTAAAACTTTGACCGGAAATAGTAAATCTGGGAACCTTTCGCATACTCTTTTCAACATACTATGGTTTGGGACATACTAATTCTATTTTCAAATACTATTTAGGACGGATAGCATGCGAATTGGGACGCAGCACTTCATATCTAAGCAGGGTTCGTCGTGTTTTTGGGTCCCCTAAAAAACATTTCCGTTGTGTTACGTGGATATTTGCAAGTGTTGTGACCAATTTGCAGTGCGTTTCTTCAGTTGTTTGTGTTGTGACCAATTTGCAGTGCTTTTCTTCAGTTGTTTGTGTTGTGATCTATTTGCAACAGGTGTGCTGTCAAATTGATGAAGATCGTTTCTTTATTTGCTGGTGTTTTTTTGTAATTCCATGTGCTTTCTTAAATTGCAGCACGTAAACCGGAGCACCCGAAGGAAACCCACGCAGGGGGAACATGCAAACTCCACACAGAAACGTCAGCTGACCCAGCCGGGGCTCGAACCAGTGACCTTCTTGCTGTGAGGCGACAGCACTATACTGCGCCACTGCGTCGCCGATAACTCGATCATTTCAAAGTAATTCAAGTCATGTCAAGACTTCATTTACAAGTGCTGTAAAGGTAAGACCAGTGTGTTAATCCTGTGTGTGAATGAGAGAGAGAGAGCAAGCAAGCAAGCAAGCAAGAGAGTGCACACGCATCCACCGTGGTGCTGTTGTGTGTGCGTGTGCGTGTGTGTGCGTGTGTGTGCGCGTGTGTGTGTGTGTGTGTGTGTGAATGAGAGAGAGCGCATCCGCCGTGGTGCTGTTGTGTGTATGTGTGTGAGTGAATGAAAATGAGCGCATCCGCCGTGGTGCTGTTGTGTGTTTGTGTGTGTGTGAATGAGAGAGAGAGAGCGCATCCACTGTGGTGCTGTTGTGTGTGTGTGAATGAGAGAGAGCGCATCCGCCGTGGTGCTGTTATGTGTTTGTGTGTGAGTGAATGATAGAGAGCGCATCGGCCGTGGTGCTGTTGTGTGTTTGTGAATGAGAGAGAGAGAGAGCGCATCCACCGTGGTGCTGTTGTGTGTGTGTGAATGAGAGAGAGCGCATCCGCCGTGGTGCTGTTGTGTGTGTGTGAATGAGAGAGAGCGCATCCGCCGTGGTGCTGTTGTGTGTTTGTGTGTGAGTGAATGATAGAGAGCGCATCGGCCGTGGTGCTGTTGTGTGTGTGTGAATGAAAGAGAGCGCATCCGCCGTGGTGCTGTTGTGTGTGTGTGTGGATGAGAGAGAGAGGGCATCCGCTGTGGTGCCGTATAAGTCGCTTGTTATACAGTTGAAGTTAGAATTATTAGCCCCACTGAATTATTAGCCCCCCTGTTTATTTTTTTCCCCGATTTCTGTTTAACGGAGAGGAGATTTTTTCAACACATTTCTAAACATAATAGTTTTAATAACTCATCTCTAATAACTGATTTATTTTAGTTTTGTCATGATGACAGTAAATAATATTTGACTAGATATTTTTTAAGACACTTGAAACTATACAGCTTAAAGTGACATTGAAAGCCTTAACTAGGTTAATTAGGCTAACTAGGCAGGTTAGGGTAATTAGGCAAGTTATTGTATAACGATGGTTTGTTCTGTAGACTATCGAAAAAAAAATATAGTTCAAAGGGGCTAAAAATATTGACCTTAAAATGTTTTTAAAAAAATTAAAAACAGCTTTTATTCTAGCCGAAATAAAACAAATAAGACTTTCTCCAGAAGAAAAAATATTATCAGACATACTGTGAACATTTCCTGTTAAACATCATTTGGGAAATATTTTAAAAAGGAAAATGAAATCAAAGGGGGGGGCTAATAATTCTGACTTCAACTGTAGTTGTCTGTAGCATGCAGTTGGGTGTTTTTTGGGAGGCATTTTTAATTGCTGTATATTTTACATTCTTCCCTGGCCCAATATGTACCTGCCATGTGTATGGAAAGAATGCTGATATGATATATGAAACACAATCGGTAGTTGGCAAATATATTGGGTGGATATTTGTAAATCTGACTTTTGACTTAGAAAGAGTCAGTGCCTCACCAGCCACAAACCTCACCACACGTCACTGGTATGAACGCTCGGTGAGGATTTCAGTGATGGCGAATGTCAGAAAAACACATGTCCGAATCAAGAATCCCTCCAGCATCCGTTGTGACTCCGCCAATTTGTTTCATATGAATTATCTGAAGCACCATTACGAGGTCTGGAAAACATCTCAAAATCTTAACAAAAGTACACTTTAACAAACATTCCAAACCAAATTTAAGGTAAAAAAAAAAGTTACATCTTGCCTGAATATCTGGGGTAAAAATTTTCTACATGCCTTCAGGACGAAAAGGGTATAAACCGAGGTCGGAGCCAGCTCCAAGTGGGTGGGAATTGAGCTCCAAGTGGGCTCAACAAACATTCTGGATATTACATTGGTTTATTTATTGTCTTGTACATGACATGGAGTCCGAAGTTGTCTTTTACTATCTACTGTACACTTATCACAACCCTAAACCCAACCTCACAGTAACCTGTTGTGCTTTATTAACATCTACATTAGGCATGGGACAATAACCGTTTTCAAGGTATACCACGGTTTGAAAAGTCAAGGTTTTAAAACCGCCAAAATTGTCTGCTATACCGTTCCTAAGGTATGTGTAAGATTTTTTATTTACGTTTTTTTTTAGGACAACAGTATCTCCATCAGAAAAAAATATCCAAAGATGCCATTTTAAATTGTACAGAAATCCACGGTTGTCTAACCGTGCCGAGGATTCCGGGCCGAGAACGGTTTGTAATCTTGCTGCTATGTTCCAGGCTCAGTGGAGAACCAACCGTAACCGTACCGAAGTTTTCTTAGAACGGTTTGGCACGATAGTGGAAAAGCGGCTATTGTCTTTCATCACATGCATCGCGCGCACATGAGCGGTGAGTGAGAAGAGTGAGATGGAGGAAATAAGTCATTATGACATAATCTTTAGGCAAATGACTTCTATTAAAAATGTTGAAAGGGTTTTTGTGATATAATAATAACAGCGGAGCATTAATTAGATGTATATTTTCCGTCGAGCGATCGATTTGAGGTAGCCTGATATTTTTTTTTGACGGAAAAAAAAAAAACATGATTGGACAAACAGCCTTTGCCGGTTCTTAAAAAGGATTCAGTCGGTGTTTTCGTTTTGTAATTTAAATGTGTCATTTAAGTGAAAAATATCTAGGGCAAGACTATTTATTTTATTCTTTTTATTTAGTTTATTCTTTTTTCTATGCTGTTGGAAACATACAGGTGCGTAAAGATGCTCTGTTATGTATGCTGCAGTTTGCATGTTAAAATAAATCAGTATTTTAAAATGGAATATTTAATGTGTCACACAAAATAGACACGTCAATTATTTTTTTTCAATTAAATATTGAAATATTTTTTATATTAATCTGTTAACGGTTAATATCCGGTTAACAAGCAGCGGTTGTCGGTTAGTAAAATTAACCGAAATTAGCATCCCTATAATGGTCATAAAAGGTCTTAAAAAGTCTTAAATTTGATGTGATGAAACCTGCAGAAGCCCTGTTTTTATCCAGATATTTAAATATAGAATAAAGAATATATTTTAGAGCAGTAATCACAATATCGTCAAATCGTGAAGCTGTGATATTTTTATCCAAGGTTATCATACCATCAGAATCTTATACCGGCCCATGCCTAATCTACACCTACAACAACCCTAAATCTAACATCGCAATAACCTGTTATGTTTTATTAACGTCTACACCTACCACAACCCTAAACCCAGCCTCACAGTGTCCTGTTGTGTTTTATTAATGTCTACATCTACCCCAACCTTATATTCAACCTACTTGCAGCTTAACTCCCTTCCACTTGAGGTCTCTGGGCTGCAGCGATGCTCAGTTCTGGACTAAATCTGTGAATAGCTAACTTAACTAACACTATCCGTCTCCAAGAAAGAAATCTTATCCATACAGGCCTTTTAATTAGGGTATTTATTGTTGAAGAGCCAACTCAACGCTCAACACTACAATTTAACTATTAAAAACAGCAGATAAAGCCATTAACTACGTTCTTAACTTTACAGATAAAGCTTTTTGTTAATGAGGAAAAAAATCTGTATTAGAATCAGCCAATTTACTTGTTGTAAAACAAGCAACTGTAATAAAAATCAAGATCTGTGCATACTAAATATTTCACTGTGAATTTTTAGGTTTGGTCCTTATTTTTGATAGTGATAAAGTTAACAACCCTACCATGTTCCATTCTCTGCCGCCTGTAAGCTACAGCTTTTCCACAAGATGATTTTTGTGATGCTGACTGTCCCCCCTCCTAATCCATTATGTTTTTCTTTCCTTCTGCAGCTTCAGTGAGCATTTGAACCATTTTTATTAATAGTTGTGTTTGAGTCCCTTAGTTGGTCTTTAAGGGTTCAAATATGAAAAGGATGTTGGAAAACAGAAACAAAAGAAAAACATTTTTGATATCCTTTTTTTATCAAAGTGTGCTTTAAATGCTTTTAAAATCAGGGAAATCTTTGTTGACTATAAATATGTACTATGTCATTTATTTAAAAAATGTGGGCAAAATATTATAGATTAACTTTATTTAAAAATATTATATTAATCTTATTTTTTAATTCAACTATAGGGGTGCGGCCTTGTACAAGACATTGTGCCCAGGAGCCTCTGAATTCTTAATCCGGGCCTGCATAGAAGTAACAGATGCTGTTAATTGGTTTATTGGATATGATTTAGTTCCATGTTCAGCCACTAGGGGGCAGCAGGAGCACACCTCAATCTTGAATAAAAAGGACAGACTGGAGTAAAGACTGTAAAATGTTCAGATTCCTCATCAGCTCATCAGTATGATGTCTACAAAGTCTTGCGAATGGAAATGTATACAGTGTTGTACAGATTGAGAGTAATAGTACATATTTGTTGGGTCCTGGTAGTTACTGTGAAAGTAGAGAATGAACAAAATAACTAGGACTACATTTAACAATGGGTAAACATGGAAATGGTGTGTATGGTGAATGTAGTTTTTTAAGAAACTGTGGCATGATGTTATCAATGTAGTAGTCTTTTTAGGAATAAAATATAGGCTAGTTAGTGTAGAGTTAGTGACCCTGTTCCTGGAGATCTACCTTCCTGCAGATTTCAGTTGCAACCCATATCAAACACACCTGCCTGTAATTATGAAGTGCTGTCCAGGTCCTATTTAATTGGTTCAGTGGTTTAATTGGTTTGAGCAGGGTTGGAGCTGAACTTTGCAGGAAGGTAGATCTCCAGGAACAGAGTTGAGCGGCCCTGGGTGTACTCACACTAAGCTCTCCGAACCGTGCCTAGGCATGTTTGACAAGTGTGGGAGCTCTGAATCAGGCCCAGGCACAGTTCATTTAGCCGGCCCTGGGTCGGTTGGAAGGGGTGTGCCAGAGCATGGTTCAGTTGGGCTTTGGCGTGGTTCGCTTGTAGTGTGGGTGCAAAGAGCGACTAAACTCGAAACTGAAGACACGACGTCACTTTTAAGGGACTGTTTCATATGAATTTATTAATCATTCTTAGACGCTTTTATAGTTTTTTTTATAGTTTATTTATTGACTGCATATCAAATGCAAATACAAAATAATATAGCTAAAGCAATTTCTACTGTACTGAGTGAGAGCGCTTCTCTTCTGTTAAACTGAACAGTCGTATCATCGAGGACATACGTGTGCTCAGGCTTAGAAAGCCAAATATGCAATGTGAGTGCGGGCCAAGAGGAGGAAGGCGGAGGAGCAATCGGGCCTGAGCACGGTTTAGGACAACTGTGCCTAGTGTGAGTACACCCTATGATAGCCTCAAAGACTTTAGTGTCTACGGTTCATATTTCTGGCCATCTCTGAGGTTGAGGAGCTAGGCTGAAGCATGATAATTCTACAGGAAGCTCGAGTTACCTCACATCATCTTCTCTTCTCCAAAGAGTCTTGGTTGGAGAAACATAAGTTTTCTGCTTAATTGTGAGTTTGTTGCTCATTTGATCACAAAAGATGTACGCTAAGTAGGCTTCTGTGAAGCGTTTGTCAAGTTTGTTTAGAACCCTGTTATGTGCAGGTTTTTTATTAACACCCGCCAACTCGCCACATGCGGGTAGATTTCAGCCGTGGCAGGTTAGACAGACCCTCTCACTAGCCACTTTGGCTGGTTGAAGATCATTTTTAAATGATAGTTATCTTAAAAGCAGGGTTCAACAATAAAGATGGCCCAATATGCGTGCAAATGTCATCTTAGAAATGAGAAGCAGGTCGGCGCCAGTGGTGTAGTGGTTAGTGCGTCGACACATGTACTCCGGTGCTCACGCGACCCGAGTTCGATTCCACCTCGCGGTCCTATGCCGGTCCTTCCCCTCTCTCTGCTCCCCATGCTTTCCTGTCAATACTCTCTACTGTCCTATTGAATAAAGGTGAAAACCCCGAAAAAATAATTCTAAAAAAAAAAAAAAAAAAGAAACTAGAAGCAGCACGATCAAAGGAAATAACGTTCGCGCGAGCAAAGGAAAGAAAGTGAATACCGACTGAAAGGATGATCACTCGTGCGCACAGGTGACGTGATGCGCGCGGATGTTTTAAAGGGCATGCGCGCTACCGTTTCCTGCTGCGAAGCAACCGTGCCTAGAGGAAACGCAACTTGTTCGATCGTTTTTTCTCAAATAGACTGAACAAAAAGTGATGCTCGTGCACATACAGTCCTGCTGCTTTCAAAAGCTCCGAATGTTTCTAAAATATGTCTTTTTGTAAGCACAGCGGTTGCTGGTTTTGTTTGAACTATTCTTTGAACAGAACGGATTATGGGCCTAACGTTACCCGTGTGCGTATGTGTAATGTATAACACTGTTTTAATAGGAGATTAACTCCTCATGTATGTGTAGCTAACTAGTGATCTGAGAGACCTTTAGCCTGGACAGACCAGGCTACTGTGCATAGTTTTAGATACATGACAATAATTTTTTTAAGAAAGGTTTTGTTGAATAAAAAGAGCATGTACAGTTGCAATCAGAATTATTCAACCCCCTTTGATTTTTTTTTCCTTTTTTAAATATTTCCTAAATGATGTTTAACAGAGCAAGGAAATTTTCACAGTATGTCTGATAATATTTTTTTCTTCTGGAGAAAGTCTTATTTGTTTTATTTTGGCTAGAATAAAAGCAGTTTTTAATTTTTAAAGAACCATTTTGAGGACAAAATTTTTAGCCCCTTTAAGCTAATATTTTTTATTTGATAGTCTACAGAACAAACCATCTTTATCCAACAACTTGCCTAATTACCCTAACCTGCCTAGTTACCCTATTACCCTAGTTAAGCCTTTAAATGTCATTTTAAGCTGTATAAAAGTGTCTTGAAAAATATCTAGTAAAATATTATTTACTGTCATCATGGCAAAGATAAAATAAATCAGTTATTACAAATGAGTTATTAAAACTATTATGACTAGAAATGTGTTGAGAAAATCTTCTCTCCGAAATTGGGGAAAAAAATAAACAGGGGGGCTAATAATTCAGGGGGTTGAATAATTTTGAACACAGCTGTATACAGATATATTTGGCATGTTTTGACATTATTTAACATTTGTGGCTGAGAAATAAATATTCATTTAGTTTTGGTGTGGTCAGAGATAAATTTGGTAAATCCTTTAGTGTTGAGCCCTGAGAAGTCCTGTGAAATAAAAAAACGAATTGCAATGCGACACTATGAAACCACAGCCCATTTGCTCATGCACATTGAGCAGGGTCATACACACAAAAAGTGAAATGAATGAGGAGGCATGTGGACATAACACACAATCTAAACGAAGTAGTTTTAGCATGCCAAAGTCAAATTTATGCATATAAAATATATTTTCCCAACAACAAAATTGTGGCTAGTGAAAATGGCGAGTGGATAGTAACTATGGAAAACTACTAGCCACAGTGGCTGGTGATCAAAAAAGGTAATGTCAAGCCCTGGTTATGTGATATTTTTGTTCGGGTTGTAAAAGAAAAATGAATGAGTTGTTTTCTTTAGTTGAGGATTTACATTACAATACATTTACTTGCACTTACCTTGTGGAATATTCAACTTTAAAGTCCACATGAATTGGAAGATGCGACCATTTTTTTGTATTGTGACGCAGTTCATAGAGAAACAGAATATTAAATGGGAAAGCAGTGGCTTATTTTCCTACTGCGAGCTGATTGAATGTAGTAAAGTAGACATTTCATTCAGAAAGATCAGAAAATGGGTTTGGGGAGAGTTATTACACCCTAACAGACTCCTGCTAACAAGTTTGCTGTCATAGCGCTGTCAAAACTGACAGTTGGAGGGATATACCTCAGACGGATGTAATTTGAGACCCGAAAACAAACAGGAAGTCCATTTTCAGATTTTAATTTTAGATTACAAGTGCAAATCATGACATGCACGGACTTGTTCACCACAAAACTAACAATGTGAGCTAACAAAATGAACATGGTTAGTTTTGATTTCACGTGTACTTAAGGCTTTCTTGGTTGCAATGGTGCAAGAACTTCATTCAAAGGACTCCTGGCCTACAAAAATAGGAGCTCTAGTACTATCTCATAATTTCCTGAACAGATAAAATGGGTCATTCTGACTGTTCTCTCTATGAAACAAAATCATTCATCAGTATCCCTGTTGGACATTCATATTTGTTCACTGTTGGTTAGTGATGAATTATACTGTGTGAATAGCTTAATAAATAGTATATGATTCCTTCATTTTCTTTTCAGCTTAGTCCCTTTATTTATCAGGGGTCGCCACAGCGGAATGAACCGCCAACTTATCCAGCATGTTTTATGCAGCAGATGCCCTTCCAGCTGCAACCCAACACTGGGAAACACCCACACACTCACATACACTACGGCCAATTTAGCTTATTCAATTCACCTATAGCCCATGTCTTTGGACTGTAGGGGGAACCCGAGCACCCGGAGGAAACCCACGGCAACATGGGGAGAACATGCTAACTCCACACAGAAATTCCAACTGACCCAGCCTGGGCTCGAACCAGCGACTTTCTTGCTGTGTGGCAATTGTGCCACCGTGCTGCCCCTACTCAGTATATGTTGGTTAATATTTTGTGGCAAATTGTTCATTCATACATTCACAACCTACACAATATCGAGTAGAGTAGTGTGTGTGTGAATGTATGTATGTATGTATGTATGTAACAAAACTGGTTTCCCCGCATTTTCTTGTTGCAGGCTCAGTTTAGAATAGCCAGTTACAATACAAGGCAGATGATGGTACTCCATTAAATACTTTAATGACTTATGTAAAATTATGAATAATAATGAAGTTAAAACAGCTTTTGGCTCCATTATGTCACCTCACCTGCAAGTATATCAGATCAGTTTGACCTATTTTCCCCAAATGTACAGTTGAAGCCCTCCTGAATTATTAGCCCTCCTGTATATTTTCCCCCCCAATTTCTGTTTAATGAAAATACGATTTTTTTCCAACTCGTTTATAAGCATAATAGTTTTAATAACTTTTCTTTTACCTTTGGCATGTACATACTATTTTAGATATTTTTCAAGATACTAGTATTCAGCTTAACGTTACATTTAAAGGCTTAACTAATTAGGCAAGTTTGGGTAATTAGGCAAATCATTGTATATTGATGGTTTATTCTGTAGCCAATCA
Source organism: Danio kyathit (assembly GCA_903798195.1). Taxonomy (NCBI): domain Eukaryota; kingdom Metazoa; phylum Chordata; class Actinopteri; order Cypriniformes; family Danionidae; genus Danio; species Danio kyathit. Next base: position 51,829,168 of record LR812539.1, read on the forward strand.
AATGGGGGCTGATAATTTATATTTTTTTAATAATTATTATAATTTCTTTTAGGGGTTTTCCCCTTTATTGGGATAGGACAGTAGAGATTTTTGCAGACAGGAAAGTGTGGGGAGCAGAGATAGGGGAAGGATCGGCAAAGGACCTCGAGCTGGGAATTGAACTTGGGTCGCCGTGAGCATCTTGGTGCTATGTGTCGACGCACTTACCCTTAGGCTATTGGCGCCGACAGGGGGGCTAATAATTTTGACCTTAAAATGGTTTTTAAAAAATTAAAAACTGCTTTTATTCTAGCTGAAATAAAAACAAATAAGACTTTATCCAGAAGAAAAAATATTATGGGAAATACTGTGAAAATGTCATTGCTTTGTTAAACATCATTTGGGAAATATTTGAAAAATAAAAATAAAAAAAAATCACAGGAGGGCTAATAATTTTGACGTCAACTGTACAGCAGATTAATTTGGCCCATTTGCCTCAAATGTACATAACAAAGCAAAGAATTTGGGTGATTTTGATCAACACAGGCTCATTCTGAAAATGTAGCCCCATATACATTTCTGGAGATTGCGAATTATGTAGCCAGAGGAGCGTATGGCTGCATTTTGTCTTTAAAACAAATGCTACGGGGCGGTATGACGCCGTTCATTTTCGCGCTTACCAGCTGACTGCTTACCTCTGTGTAGACAGCTTTTCCGCTTTTACCAGTTTGTTCAGTAGCTTGACGCGGACGCCTGCGAACTTTAGATGCAGAGCGGATGTGACTGCGACGACAGAGTTTGAGTCCGGCGAAGAGCAACTCCAGAAAGCAGGTAAAACAAAAACAAAAGCCAAAAAATAAAATAAACAAGCAAATAACAGGCTGAGAATGTGGTAAAATCTGAAAACGTGGTGAAAATCAGGCTTTTCTATTTCTGGATTGCTTTTGAAAACACTGCAGTTGAGTTTAGAGGGATGGTGGGTCAGTCGACCAGTCAGTCAGTCAATCATTCCATCAGTCAGTTGACAGCGGCCTCTGGTGGATTATGTGAGAAGAGCAGGCGCGAATGGCGCTCGTGAAAGAAATTTGAGATCACAGCGGCCTCTGGTGGATTATGTGAGAAGAGCAGGCGCGAATGGCGCTCGTGAAAGAAATTTGAGATCACAGCGGCCTCTGGTGGATTCACAAAAACAAAAACTACAAAATAACGTACCTCTTGGGACGTATTTTGCTTTTTCCAGAAATGTATGGGGATACGTAATCAGAATGAGGCTGGGTTGATTTTGACACATGTAAAAAAAAGAGTGGTGAAGTCTTTTTTTTCATACACGTTGCAAGAATAAGAGTCTTTATGTTATTTAATGACCTGAAGCAAGTCATTCAGGCTGCAACTCTTTTATCTGGGGCTTCCTCTTTTTTTATTGAATGGTCTGCAACCTTACAAATTGCAGAAGCCAGGCTTTTGACTGGGGCCAAGAAGCAGGTCAGTGTTTCACCGGTGTTTACCCCTCTGCAGTGGCTCACAGTTAATTTGATGGTGCAGTACAAAGTTTTAATGCTTGTTTTAAAGGTCTTGCCTGTTTCCCGAAAATATTTAAGATCTTGCTGGTTTATGAGGTCATTTCAGGCATTACTTGTAATGGTGCCCAATTCTTGTTTAATGTCTAAAGGGGATGGTGCCTTCTCTGTTTCTGCAGTTTGTCTTGGAATAGTTTAACTTTGTTAATCAGACATTGTACATCATTTTAAAACACATTTTAGATTGCACATATTCAGTGTATCTGGAAAGTATTCACACTCCAATTAAGTAAGTTTGTGCTTAAATCAAGCTATTGTTTGCTCCATTGGTAGATTGCTTTGTTCATTGTGAAAATGTACCCCTGTATACATTTCTGGAGAGCACAAATTATATAGCCAGAGCTATATTCGGCTGCATTTTGTCTTTAAAATGAAGCATTATGACACCGCAGATAGCTTCTGTTTCTTTTCGCGCTACCAGCTGACTTCATGTGGATGGCTGTACCGCTGTTACCAGTTTGCCCAATAGCTCGCCATGCATGTCAGTGGGCTTGAGACATAGAGAGGAGTTTAATGTGGCGACGGGGTTTGAGTCCCGATTATATAGTCTGAAGAAAAATCATGGTTTCACTGTTATCACGTCTAATGTAAATTTAAGCTAAGTTATCATCTGCGTTCATACATACGTAATCATTGTAATAATATGTAATAATTTGTCTAACATATCTTTTGTTTACATTGCACTGAAAGCCACGCACAACTATCACCGTTACGGCATTAGATGGTGTCTACTCAGTGCGTCTGGTGCGGCACGCATATTGGCATATATTCTTACATTGGAAATAACGAACTTGCGCTCGGAAAAGACGCGATATGTGAATGGCCTGCTGCTATAGTTAATCCAGTGTGCGTGCGTATTAGCCTTGGTGTATAAGCTCGGAACTTTAAACTAGCACACAGTTGGCATAACTTTGATAAGTTGCAGCAGTTTCGATCTGTGCAACAGAAACGCGGCGTTGAGAAGCCTTTACGATTAAGTATCCAAATGTTTTCGGCTGCTCGCGCCACTCACCCGCTTAATGTCAGGTGACTCACGCTCTGCGCAGCTTTCAACTGCAGCTCGTGCTGTATTGAACAGACGCATTGTGTATGACTCCATCATGAGCTTGGAGGACTGCATCCACACATCTCTGCAATGACTCAAATCACTGATTAATAAAGTCATCTGGAATGGCAAAGAAAGCGTTCTTGCAGGACTCCCAGAGTTCATCAATATTCCTTGGATTCATCTTCAATGCCTTCTTGATCTTACCCAAGACATGCTCAATAATGTTCATGTCTGGTGACTGGGCTGGCCAATCCTGGAGCACCTTCACCTTTTTTGCTTTCAGGAGCTTTGATGTGGAGGCTGAAGTATGAGAAAGAGTATGGGCACCACAAATGTCTTGAATCTCCTTTACAAATGATCAACTAGAAGTCAAGTTATCATTTGTTTCTCGCAACTGGGATCGACAACTAGACTTTTGTCAGGTAGTGTCAGTTTTCTATGTTTAGATGCTGTTAATATCAGGGTTGGGCGATGTTGACCAATTTAGCATCGTACAATGTCTAATGTGAAACATCACGATAGACGATGGCATCGTCTTCATAGGCGGAGGTGAATTAATTATTTATGAATAATTAATTAATTCATAACGAATTAATTATTTGTAGCCTACAGTTTCAACTACAGTACCTGACCCGAATGGTCTTTGTTTTACCCATAACCAAATCATAAATAAATAAAGATAAGTTACACACAAATTACCACCAGGGCCGGCGCGTCCATAGAGGCGACCTAGGCGGCTTGCTGGGGTGGTAGAGCAGTCAGGGCGATGTCCGTGGCGCGTCTCCCCCTGGTATCCCCCCCCCCCCCCCTTCGCTTTCGTCCGCAATAAACCCTGCATCATCTCAGCGCCCCCCGGTCTACGATTTCTTCCGCGACAAACCCCGAATCATCTCAAAACCCAGATCCGCCGCCCCCTCCCCGCTGGCTTTTTCGGATTGAGGGCGGCATAACTTTTGGTTTGAGGGCGGCATTCTCCTGATTACCACCTGTCAATCACTTTTTTCGCGGGACTCTGGCATGAGTAGGCAGAGAGAACTGTGTTATTATAATGACGTCCACAAATTTGGTTGGTAAAAAAGGTGCACAACCAACAGTATCTGAGGTTTACGCTGAAATGACTAAGTACAAGCGTGAAAGCGAAAGATTGAAGCAGTGTACTGATGCTTTGACACGTTACCTGATAGATTCAAAAGACTGAAGAGTCGTTAGATAGAGACGAGATTAATTAAATATCACGTTTAACCATTATAGTGAGACGCGATCCAGCTGTACATCTTTGATAAACTGTCCAACGTACACTGTTCTCTGGAGCTCAGACGAGCTCATGACAATGTGTGTGTGTGTGTGTGGTCACGTGATGTGTGTTTTCAGCAGACGGAGGGCTGTTCAGAAATGCTAGGTGAAATGCCAGTGTGGATGTGGATTTTTTTCGTTCTAAAATGCCATTTTAAAACTACGCTGTATTAGTGTAAACGGGGCCTGAGTGTGTATTTTTCACGAGCAGGTTTGCGACGTGGGCGGAGCGGAGGATCGGCGATGCCGTCTCAGCATCGCGATGTCTATCGGCCCAACCCTAGTTAATATGTCTATATTGTATGTTTTAGAAAACTTGCTTTTGATAAAAGCACACATTTATGAAACGACATACCAATATTCATCAGATCAATTTGCATTATATATGCAGGGGAAATAACTGAGTGTTTTCCACAGACAACAAAATATGTAACAATATTTATTATTTACATGTGCTCTTCACAAATATTGTATTTGTTACTAAAACACTTTCAGTTTGTGAGATTTGCCCATTTATACACATGATTATATTTGTGCAATTAAGAAAAAAATGAACATAAGATCGAGGGTGAGGGCTCACAGCTTTAGACATCGACAATGCTTTATCCATACGACTATGATTTTGTGCAAACAATCAATTGCCGCTTAAGTGAAAGTTACACAATATAAAACCTTTAAACAATTTAGATGATGTTTGGAAGATACAATTAATAAAGCTCACACATTTTACAGTTATCGTATTAAACAAACATGATAAAAGAAAAAAAGATACCACATTAGATCAGAATGTACACTGAAAAAAAAATACAAGAGAGATTGTAATTTGTACGGTATTTTTTTTCTATTTTTGTGCTTTTAAGCATTAATATGACATTCTTCAATGAGTAAATGTATATTTTACCTGAAAACAAGACTGGAGCTTTAAGAATTTGATTAAAGAAATGACGTACAGCATGTCAGAAAAGACAAGAAAGTGTCATTAATACCCACACACAATTGAAAAACAGAACATCTTGTTAACCAGGACTCTTATTTTGTTTGATCTTGTCAACATTAGCCACTAAATATAGTTTTAATCCACCTTTAAGCTTATAAGAGCTATTTGACTAGAAATAAAATTGTCGTTTTCAGGTTTGTAGCAAATAAATATTCACTCATTCATTTGTTTTCCTGAACAAGGTGTCTTTAGCATTAGCATGTAGCATTATCTCATGCAGTCTTCCATAAAAACATTTAAGTAATGTGCCAGCTGTTGATCTCGCCACAACTTGTGAATGTTTCTTTGGTGGTACAGTGATCATATCAGATGATGCTTTTAAAACTTGATATCAATTTGTTTTTGCATTTACTTGATATGAGGGACGCAATTCGCATGAGAAGAAGACATGGTAGGCTACTTTTTAGGATCTTGTTAGAACGATGCAGCCATTTCTGTAAAAACATAAACAACAGAGTCATTTCAAAAGCTTAACTTGAACATAATATCAAATTAAAATGCTGCAATCAAATCTCAATTAAAAAAAGAAAGAAAATTAATATATGTACATTTATCGACACTGTGAAAAATATCTGTAAATTAGCATTTTTCCATGTTTTGTGATTCTGGTTTTCATTTTTATGTTTATTTACGCTTTTGAATTGCATTATGGGACCTTGATCTTTAAACATTTAAGCTTAAAAAGTTCCAAAAAGTGACTTTTATTAACATTTTTAATAGTTTAAAGTGATCTATTGTCTGGGTTGTTGTTGTATTTAATGCTACAAAAACCTTGTAATAAACCACCAGTACATGTTCTGTTATTTTACAGACGTATTTCTCTATATATTATACATTATATCATTTTAAACTACTAAAATGTCAATAAAAGTCACTTTGTTAAACTGTAGAGTTGAATTTTCAACATCAAAAGTCGACAGAGCAGAGATCTACATCCCATAACGCACTTGTGAATTACAAAACACAGATATTTTTTTTTACCGTATAACACTATGTACTGAAAATGATAACTTTGTGTTTTTGTCTACTGAAGACAATTTTGTCCAAAAGTATCCATTCACATGCATCTGAAAATAAAATAAAATAAATACTATAATGCTGTATTACATGCCATGCCAGGCCAATAGTTGGCAATGTCACTTTGTAACGAAACACTGTGCACCTGTGTACACGCGCTCCTGTTATCGGTCGTTGTTGTTTTCATTAAAGTATTAGTTCACCCAAAAAATAAATATTACCATAATTTACACACTCTACCGATATTCTCAGTGCATTACACTCTTCTGTTAGACGAACACAGTCGAAGTAGTTTTTAAAGTTTTATCCTGGCTCTTCCATGCTGTATCATGGTGTTGCAACGCTATCTCACAGCAATTCGTAACTTTTTGATTAAGTAGCTAATTCGTATGAATTTGTACAATCTCATTTGTACAATTTAGTAGGATTTGCTCACCCCCCAATGATGATTGGGTTTAGGGGTGGGGTTTAATGCCACGCCTCCCTTTTTAAAATCTTAAGCCGCGGTCACACTAGAGTTTGAGCTTGCGAAATTCTGTCGTACGGCGCTGCGAAAAGGGGCGAGAGTAAACAAGATGATTAGATATTAAAAAAAGCGAGCGAGTGCTCCATGTTTTAAATTTCTGTTCAGAGAGGTCATGTTTTGATCCTGGATTGGTCTCACGAAGTCAAGTGATGCAATTTCGCAGGTCAGAGTTCACCAAGCTTGAACTTTGCACCGCAGCAACCTGCGAAACTCCGACGCATGACCCTGCGTTTCCGGTCTGACGCATTCGCGTGCGTATGAATGGAAGTCTATGGAGGGAAAAGTCCAGTGTGACCGCGGCTTTACATTTTCATACGACAGAACTTGTAGCAATTCGTACGAGTAAGCCACTAAACTGACAAAACGTAAAATAGTAATGTTTCCTCATGAGATCAGGCTGAGTGTTGGGTTGCGACACTTTTTCTTTGCATGTAAATTCATCGTAAAACTAACCCATACACTACCAGGGGGTTAACAAGAAGCTCTTCTTCTCCTGAAATCCTCTGAGATTTGAACTTTTCATTTTCCAATTTCAATAAGTCAGTTATCCTCATTCATTTACTCTCCGTTTGTGTATTTCATCATGCCTATTTCGGCAGCCGTGTATCTTGCACCATCACCATCTCCCCGAAGTCAATGATTTGAGCATATCATTTAAATATTAGAAATAATGTAGTTACAAAAACAGGCAGCCTATGGGTTAGTTTAACAACCGGTGACACTGAACGCACTTTTTGCGATAAGAAGCGCCTTTTTTGAATGGTTTACTAATGGGAGCGAGTGTTCTGCATGCTGCTTATGCGCCCTGCGAGCCTCGCTTTTTAACCGCCAGCTGGGTCTCGTGTTTTTGCCGTTGCACTGCAGTTGAAAAAAAGTCAACTCTGAGCCAAAAAAAAAAAACATGCTACGCCAGTCGAGTCTTTTTCATTCCCCAATCAAATGAAGGTAGAGGCAGAGTTTCTGTTGAGGCGACAGCAGTGTTTGTGTTGTCAAGATGACTACGGAGACTTTTGGAGATGGAGGAGAGACTTTTGGTAGCTATTTCGAGTATGACTTCAGAAATCATGAATATCACAATATTATAAGATGTAAAATTATAAAAATATCAACAGCAGCACTCATGAAACAATATGCAGCTGATTCAGTCGTTGGGTAACACTTTATTTTGATGGTCCATTTGAGTGTTAGTAGACTGTCTGCTTAATATCTGCTGATTCTACTCCTTTAACAGACATTTAACTTGTTAACTTACTCTAACCCTAACCCCAACCTAACAGTCTACTTATAATCTAATGAGAATTAGTTGCAATGTAACTTAAATTCAACAAACGGACCATCAAAATAAAGTGTGACCAAAAATTATGTTTGCTGTGTTTTTTTTTTCAAACTACTTATTTAAAATGAGCTGTAATAACACAATTCTTGAGGTTTTTGGGGGGCAACTTAATTGTTTTATGTTCAATCTATTTACATTTGTAAAAACTAATAAGTTGACTTAATTCCTTCATGTTGTCCCAGCACAAATTGACTGTAATGTAATGTAATGTAATGTGTATTTATATAGCGCATTAATTGTGTATGGCCATACACCCAAAGCGCTTCACAATCATGAGGGAAGTCTCTTCACACCACCACCAGAGTGTAGCATCCACTTGGATGATGCGACGGCAGCCACAGGTCAACGGCGCCAGTGCGCTCACCACACACCAGCTATAGGTGGAGTGAAGAGACAGTGATAGAGCCAATTCGGTGGATGGGGATGATTAGGAGACCATGATGGGAAAGTGCCGATTGAGGGACTTTGGCCAGGACACCGGGGTTACACCCCTACTCTTTACGAGAAGTGCCATGGGATTTTTAATGACCACGGAAAGTCAGGACCTCGGTTTAACGTCTCATCCGAAAGACGGCGCCCACTGACAGCGTAGTGTTCCCTTCACTTTTACTGGGGCATTAGGATTCACACAGACCACAGGTTGAGTGCCCACTGCTGGCCTCTCTAACACCACTTCCAACAGCAACCTAGTTTTCCCATGTGGTCTCCCATCCAGGTACTGACCAGGCTCAGCCCTGCTTAACTTCAGTGAGTAACCGGTCTTGGGCTGCAGGGTGATATGGCTGAGGCGTGACTGTGTGGAACCCAGGATTTTATAGTGAAAAAAGGGCCACAACCCCAATTATACAGTATATACACTGTAAAAAAAAGTAATGACAACAAACCTTTTTAAGTTACTGTAACATAATTTAATAAGTTAATCAGGTTTCATTATTTTCGTAAGTTAATTCAATAAGTTAATCATGTTTCAGATTTAAAGGTCTCATGAAGTGCTTTGAAATATGCTTTTTTATTTCATGTTTGACGTAAGCTCAATCGAAACACGAAAATAGGGTGGGGCATAGGATAGCTCCTCCCCCTTTTAAAAAACAGCCAATAGTGTTTTGTTTTTATCACTGCTCTCCCAGTGAGAGTGGTTGAGCTCAAGCGCATCAAATGAGAAGAGGGGGGGGGGGGGGCATGTCAGACACTAAGCATTTGATTGGTTAAAAGATTTGATGAGAAACTGAAGTATGAGGGGACGTGAATAAAACCATTGATCCATTTAGTCGGAAGTGACAAACTGCAAGAGTTATATGCTCATATCTCTTTTATATCTTCTAAATGTGAATTTTGTCACTGTTTTGGAGCTCACTAGCTTATAGAGTAGATTTCCTAAAAAACTAACAATACTGATGCTAACATCTAAAAAACTTTATTTTACTTTCATGGAACCTTTAAAGTCATATTTTGAATGTTTAGAATATTTTAAGTCAGTTTGACTGATGTAAGTTGAAATACCTAGAAAAGTTAACTTGATTCTAAAAATTGAAGGCTTTAATTTTTTTACAGTATAGAAGAACCAGGATCAAATTTTAAAATACGCCGACTGTGCTTGTCTGACCGAAGAGTCATATACACAGAGGACACCTTGAGGATGAGTATATTATAGGGTCATTTTCTCATTTTTGTAGTTTACATTGACAGTATTGCTGTATTGTTAAACCTTACATTTTAGAATCCATTTTCAGGCCCCCTCCAAAAACAAATGAATGGCTGAAATGAGTGAAAAGCTGTCAGTTTTTGGTTAAAAATGGTGTCAATGTACCCATCATTTAAACACCTTCATTAATTTACTAAGGTGTGACTATTTTTGATTTCTGTCATTAACACTACACTATAGGGGTGTAACGGATCACAAATCTCACGGTTCGGATCAAATTATATTTTTTTATTCACGGATCGGGCCATTTTTCAGATCAGCCAGAAAGGAGAGGAGACAAATGTCATTTGCTTTCCATTTATTACAAAAACAGCACTGCAAGACACTTTTGGTTTTAATAAACAGAACTTAGAACCTGTAATTTTTTATTGTATTTAAATTTTATTTATTTAGAAATAATCAGCTGAATAAAATTAAATAGTAAAATATTCAGTACTGTGAAAAATTCACTGTTACTACTACTGTTGCTGATAATGCTAAATGTAAAAAATCTAATATTATAATTGGTATAACCCATATTTATTTAGTCTCATTTTCAATAAATGATTCAGTTATTCACTCATAAAACTTCATGTTTCATTGCTAGATGATCATTTTTAAAGAATTATTCAGTGGCATATTTTTAAAGGCTGGTTGTCGCCCCCTATTGGTCAAATAATGTAACTGCTGTCTACAACTTTCATTTTTGAGCATCAAGTTAAATGCACATGACGGTGTTTTTAATCTTTACCATAAACATCAGTGGTTTTATGAGTAAACTATAAACTGTTATCCCAGTACTTCTGGGTTATTTGATTGTAAACTAAAGACTGAATCTCTTTCTAGATTTTTGCGTTTTTCAAACACAGATAGGATTAATAAACATATGCAAATCACCATCATTTATAATTTAAGTTGCGTGGGTGTTGAGATCCCGATCTTTTAATGATTAATCGTGCAGCTTACACTTACTGCATTAATGCAGGCTAAAAAAGTAGTGACAGAAAACACCTTTAATAACCTAAGAAACCCACTACATTACGAATAACCCACCACAACTTCTTCTGTCATCATTATATTTTTCAGGAAAACCGAAATGCTTTCATACCTGCGATTTGAATGACATTAGAGGCGATCTCTCTGCGATCATTACAAATTTAGTAAAGTAAAAACAAAATGTATTAATCCACAGGTCACGTGTGTTCCGAAACGTGATCCGTTACACCGCTACTACACTAACACTGTTTTTTTTTTTTTTTGTACCAAATTGAACTTCCAATGAAATAATTTGTCAAAAAAATCATAAAATAAGTGGATAAAGCACTCCCATTGCTTTGTATAAACAGAAACCTTGAAGAAAAAAAAAAAAAGTATTTACTGTAGATGGCACGATGAGAACTAGTTGTGGCACTAAACTGATCCACACTCACACAGTTTCTATTGCTACCTCAACCATTTTACAGTAAAGAAGGAACAGTACACGTTTTCATGGCCGGGTGATATCTTTGGGGTCCGGCTGTTGATTTCGAGGACCAACATCCAGAATATTTACTCAAAAACGGCAACAAATTCTGGACAAAAAGTGATATGAGTGTAGGTACAGCAGCATACAAACATCAATCTGGTTATATAAAGGGCTGAGAGTAGAGGATTTTCAAGAGACTCCTATGACACATCATTTTAATGAGTATAAACTAATCAAAAATTAATCATGCTCATGTGTTTGATGCAAAAAATATCAAGATGCATACATATTCACAAAATGCAAAACCATACTGTACGCAGTTTCTTTTTCCTTTCGCCATATGCATAATCGGAACTGTATACAGGTCTAGATTACATATTACTGCATGTAGCCAGAAATATTTTGCTTATCCTTCATTTTTGCTACCAAATAGAAAGAGAGAAACAGAGGAAAATAAAATGATTAAACCATCCCATTATACCCTACTTTGGCAAGTCTGAGATTTAGAATATATGTTTTTTTTTATGCCCACAGTGTTTTAGTTGCATTTTTTTTTTCTATCAATATTATTTTTTGATTTTTTTGTAAAAATGCTGTGCCCAACACCAAACATACATAATCAGAAGCATAGTTAACAACCTGGGGTGAGATTTCTGAAATGGACGGTTTATTCAAAATAGAAAGTGGTTTGTGCTTGCATATGTTACACTTGCTTAATGGTAGCTTGTTATTGATTTGTTTCCCCATGTACTGACAATGTACTAAAGAGAATATTTAATACATGCATGCATGTCATTTGCTAACTGCAGCGAAACCGAAGCTAAATAACACACACATTAACATATCTATCTACATATCTACTAAACTCATCTAAATGTGTATTTTTTTTTTGTTCTTTTTTAAAATGTAAAATAGAGTGCGACGATGACATTTATGATAAGTAAGCCTGTAGACATTTTGCTGTTTGTTTGACAGCTGTTTTTTTAAATGCGAGACGGTGCTAATAAAGGAAAACTTGCTAATGCTTTACTTGAAGGGGTGTTCATAAGACTATCATAAAACCTTTGTAAGAAAGTCATGTCATGAATGTGAATGAGATGTTATGCATGCCTATGAGTCATTTGCTAAGTTATATCATTTTAAATGCAATGATGACATTGTTTGTTATGACAACTTGACGTTACAACGTAACTTGTCATAAATCTGACATAAACATGCTTATAACTGAACAAATGACACTTACTAGCAGTTGTTATGCCATTTTAAATGCAAAGATGACGTTGTATTTTATGACAACCTGACATAAACAAATAAATGACTTCATCTTTGTCATGACAACTTGACATTACAAAGTAACTTGTCATAACTCTGTCATAAACATGCTTATAACAACTGTTATTAAGTGTCATTTGTTCAGTTATGCCGTTTTAAATGCAATGATGACGTTGTTTGTTATGACAACTTGACAAACAAATACATCACTTCATCTTTGTCCTGACAACATGACATTACATGGTAAAGGGTCATAAATCTGTCATAAACATGCTTATGACAACTGTTATTAGGTGTAATTTGTTCAGTTATGCCATTTTAAATGCAATGATGACGTTGTTTGTTATGACAACTTGACATAACAAATACATCACTTCATCTTTGTCCTGACAACATGATATTACACGGTAAAGGGTCATAAACATGCTTATGACAACTGTTATTAAGTGTCTTTTGCTCAGATATGTCATTTTAAATGCAAAGATGACATTGTTTGTTATGACAACTTGACAAACAAATACATCTCTTCATCTTTGTCATGACAACTTGACATTACAACGTGACTTGTCATAAATCTGTCATAAACATGCTTATGACAACTGTTATTAAGTGTCTTTTGCTAAGATATGTCATTTTAAATGCAAAGATGACATTGTTTGTTATGACAACTTGACAAACAAATACATCTCTTCATCTTTGTCACAACAACTTGGCATTACAATGTAACTTGTCATAAATCTGTCATAAACATGCTTATGACAACTGTTATTAAGTGTCATTTGCTAAGATATGTCATTTTAAATGCAATGATGACATTGTTTGTTATGACAACTTGACGTTACAACGTAACTTGTCATAAATCTGACATAAACATGCTTATAACTGAACAAATGACACTTACTAGCAGTTGTTATGCCATTTTAAATGCAAAGATGACGTTGTATTTTATGACAACCTGACATAAACAAATAAATGACTTCATCTTTGTCATGACAACTTGACATTACAAAGTAACTTGTCATAACTCTGTCATAAACATGCTTATAACAACTGTTATTAAGTGTCATTTGTTCAGTTATGCCGTTTTAAATGCAATGATGACGTTGTTTGTTATGACAACTTGACAAACAAATACATCACTTCATCTTTGTCCTGACAACATGACATTACATGGTAAAGGGTCATAAATCTGTCATAAACATGCTTATGACAACTGTTATTAGGTGTAATTTGTTCAGTTATGCCATTTTAAATGCAATGATGACGTTGTTTGTTATGACAACTTGACATAACAAATACATCACTTCATCTTTGTCCTGACAACATATTACACGGTAAAGGGTCATAAACATGCTTATGACAACTGTTATTAAGTGTCTTTTGCTAAGATATGTCATTTTAAATGCAAAGATGACATTGTTTGTTATGACAACTTGACAAACAAATACATCTCTTCATCTTTGTCATGACAACTTGACATTACAACGTGACTTGTCATAAATCTGTCATAAACATGCTTATGACAACTGTTATTAAGTGTCTTTTGCTAAGATATGTCATTTTAAATGCAAAGATGACATTGTTTGTTATGACAACTTGACAAACAAATACATCTCTTCATCTTTGTCACAACAACTTGGCATTACAATGTAACTTGTCATAAATCTGTCATAAACATGCTTATGACAACTGTTATTAAGTGTCATTTGCTAAGATATGTCATTTTAAATGCAATGATGACATTGTTTGTTATGACAACTTGACGTTACAACGTAACTTGTCATAAATCTGACATAAACATGCTTATAACTGAACAAATGACACTTACTAGCAGTTGTTATGCCATTTTAAATGCAAAGATGACGTTGTTTTTATGACAACCTGACATAAACAAATAAATGACTTCATCTTTGTCATGACAACTTGACATTACAAAGTAACTTGTCATAACTCTGTCATAAACATGCTTATAACAACTGTTATTAAGTGTCATTTGTTCAGTTATGCCGTTTTAAATGCAATGATGACGTTGTTTGTTATGACAACTTGACAAACAAATACATCACTTCATCTTTGTCCTGACAACATGACATTACATGGTAAAGGGTCATAAATCTGTCATAAACATGCTTATGACAACTGTTATTAAGTGTCTTTTGCTCAGATATGTCATTTTAAATGCAAAGATGACATTGTTATGACAACTTGACATAAATAAATCACTTGATCTTTGTCACAACAACTTGGCATTACAATGTAACTTGTCATAAATCTGTCATAAACATGCTTATGACAACTGTTATTAAGTGTCATTTGCTAAGATATGTCATTTTAAATGCAAAGATGACATTGTTTGTTATGACAACTTGACATAAATGCATCACTTTATCTTTGTCATGACAACTTGACATTACAACGTAACTGTACAACGTCATAAATCTGTCATAAACATGCTTATAACAACTGTTATTAAGTGTAAATTGTTTAGATATGTAATTTTAAATGCAAAGATGACATTGTTTGTTATGACAACTTGACAAACAAAGAGATCACTTCATCTTTGTCATGACAACTTGACATTACAATTTAACTTGTCATAAATCTGTCATAAACATGCTTATGACAACTGTTATTAAGTGTCATTTGTTCAGATATGTCATTTTAAATGCAAAGATGACAATATGACAACTTGACATAAACAAATACATCACTTCATCTTTGTCATGACAACATGACATTACAATGTAAATTGTCAGAAATCTGTCATAAACATGCTTATGACAACTGTTAGTGTCATTTGATCAGTTATGTCTTTTTAATGACGTAACTTGTCATAAATCTGTCATAAACATGCTTATGACAACTGTTATTAAGTGTCATTTGTTCAGATATGTCATTTTAAATGCAAAGATGACATTATGACAACTTGACATAAACAAATACATCACTTCATCTTTGTCATGACAACATGACATTACAATGTAAATTGTCATAAATCGGTTATAAACATGCTTATGACAACTGTTAGTAAGTGTCATTTGTTCAGTTATGTTTTTTTAATGACGTAACTTGTCATAAATCTGTCATAAACATGCTTATGACAACTGTTAGTAAGTGTCATTTGTTAAGTTATGTCTTTTTAAATGCAAAGATGACATTGTCTGTTATGACAACTTGACAGACAAATACATCACTTCACCTTTGTCATGACATTACGACGTAACTTGTCATAAATCTGTCATAAACATGCTTATGATAACTGTTAGTAAGTGTCATTTGTTCAGTTATGTCTTTTTAAATTTAAGATGACATTGTTGGTTATGACAACTTAACATAAACAAATACATCACAACCAGTTTTCATCTTTGTCAAGACCATTTGACATTACAACATAATTTGTCATAAATCTGTCATAAACATGATTGTCATGAGGCATTATAATTGTGTCATGAATATGCTTTTGATCAATAGCAAACTGTATTTATTCAATAAATATATTAATGATGCTATTATAAAATATATTACACTTTTATAATGGCTTCATGACATTATGTTTATGACAGGTTTATGACAAGTTTTGTTCTCTTGGTAATGTCAAGTTGTTAATATTAAGTTGGTTGTGATGTATTTATGTCAAGTAGTCATAACAAAGTCATCTTTGCATTTAAAATGTCTGAGCGAATGACACTTAATGACACTTGTTATAAGCATGCATGAGATTTCATTTATTTAATCATATGTCATATCATGATTATAAAGGTTTAATGACAGTCTTATGAACACTCAAGTAAAGCGTTACCGAAAACGTTTTAAAGAGTTATACCATGATAGTTATAATAATAATGCTATAATTATAATAGTGTGGAAGGTATATGAATATAGTATAATACAGAGAGTTCTATCAGAATACTCACCCCAGCAACTTGTTAAAACTGAAAGATGAGCAGGACTAACTTCTGGTTACTAATTCTGTGGGTAAACACCACACCTATCCAAGGATGGAAAGGAGGCTCATACTGATAGGATGCAAAAAAAAAGAAAACAGTACTTATTTTTACATGTAACAATATTATTGTGCATTTATAAACGACAGACATCTAGAAGTGGCCATAAATAATGTCAAATGTTTCCTGACCCCCTTTTTTGCCTCTTTTTGAAGATGACAGACGGCTAAATTTTCTTTTGGCCTAAAAGGTGCATGCAGTATGATGTATATCACTACATTATACAGTATTCATTATATACAACATTTGTACAGGTGACCATATGTTTAACCAGCCATGACCACACATGAAAAACCAGTGTTACAAATGGCATAGAAATTTTAAACACTTGATTTTTTTTTGTTCTTTAAAATGCACAAATAATAAAAATTCTAGGAATTATTTGTTCATTTTTGATCAATCTTTTTTTTTTTTTTTTTTTAGCCCCGACAGCTATGCATTTGGATAAAGTTTTCCAAAATCTCTGTAGTGCTTACTTTTGCTCTATATGGGCTAAAAGTGTCGTAGTCAGATTTCCCGCTTTTTACCTAAAGCGATAACGGAATTTCCAGGAATAATCTTACAGAAGCAGGTTTCCATTGTCTGCGCCTTTGATCGTTTTTTTTTTTTTTTGCTACAACGTTTGCTTTATGCACAATATATACTTGCTCGAAAAAGATGTAAACATAGACAAACCAACATTTCACATATTACATAAACACACAAAAAACATACTTAAAACAAATGTAAAAATCAATAGATAGATAGATAGATAGATAGATAGATAGATAGATAGATAGATAGATAGATAGATAGATAGATAGATAGATAGATAGATAGATAGATAGACTGATAGACTGGAAAAATAACAACAACGCCAACAAAAAGCAACTTAATGTTTTCAGTGGGTTCACATTTCCATAAAAGGGTCTTGCTGGAATCTGTAACGTAAAATAAGGCCAGCCTATGTTTTTTATATTTATATATATATATTTATATATTTTAAAGATAGAGATAGGAAAACCAGTAAACTACGTTGAATAGACCGAATGCGGTTGGAAAGAAAATGCGAGCGTAAGAGTCAATCTTAGCAACACGGATGTGCAAACGGCCGTGCCGCCACGCTCCTGAGCGACAGTCCTCGAAGCAGCAGAAGAAGCTGGTGCAGTCCTTCCCGTCCAGACATTCGTAGCCGTATTCCTCGTCCCGCTCCTGCATTTGGGTGGCGTTGTTCATCTGGATGGCGGTGGCAGAGCGTGGGCGAATGTCCACAGTAGGGGCCTGCTTTTAGAAGAGAACGCAGAATCAGCGACGGATCGTCAAATACAACAGACATCTCCACTAACTGTTCACTAACAGTCCACGTTCAAAGGTTTGCCAAAGCACCTAATTTGGTAAATTAGTGTAACTACAATTGTTGGCTGTCAAAACTGATTTCTTTCTTTGCTATTTAATTAATGCATAAGCTGTTCGTTTATCTGCCTTTTTTAAATTGTGTGAAATTAGCGAGCTATTACATATCATGCAATAATAGTAACAAAAGTGGTGGGGAGTAGCTAGCTACAAGTAGCTCAGCTAGCTTAGCTATCTTTTTCAGTAGCTCACCTATTTATGATTAGGCCCACATGGGTTTGCACATGCAGAAATCGGCAGATTTTTTTTGCCCATCGTTGAGTCTAATTAATTTACTTAATAATAATGTAAACATACAGTTTGTAAAGATATTTTCTATCAATTATAGATGTATTATATGAGAGACGTTCAGTTACTATACTCTCAAAGCCATTCCGCAGATTTTATACAAAATTATGCACAGAAAAAAGCAAAAATGTCTGCAGATTCTGTCTTGGGGCTTTTCCAGTAGCTAGCTACTTCTTTCCAGCAAGTAGCGTAGCAGCTTGACAGCAGATACAGTCCATTTAGTGAACCTGTAATGATCTGAAGCAGCAGACATTTGTCTTGCAAGCATAAATGATACATCTTTTGGTTTTAAATGTATTTAATCATTTATTACAGATATTTTTTGAGAAACAACGGTTGAAATGTATTCCATAAAGTATTCTAACAGCTGACAATTAACCTGAAGAACGTCCTGGTTACTGTCGTAACCCACGTTCCCCTTGGGAAGGAACGAAGGTGTAGTGTCTACTGACACGTTGGAAATCGCTAGATGACCAATTACTCTGAAGAGTAAGGCCCCGTTTACACTAATGCGTTTTCGTTTTAAAACGCATAAGTTTTGCTACGGTTACGCCATCCGTCCACACTACGCCGGAGTTTTCGAGCCCCGAAAACGGAGCGTTTTGAAAACGGTGAAGAGCCCGTTTTAATACTGAAACGCTGCTGCTCCGTCTCTGTGTGGATGGGGGAAAACGGAGACATCTGAAAACGGAGGCGTGGCTGCTGAGATTCGCTACCTGATTGGGGCTTTTGGGTCATTGCGTATCCTTCCCTTATTTGTCAAGCCCCTATCACATGACTATAACGCTACCGGAAGACGGCAGACCAGCCTTCACTGTAAACAACAACATGGACACAGAAATGGGAGCGTTGTTTCCACTATTGTCCGTTTCAGGCGCCATTGTGCAGTTAAACTCTGCCTTTTTTACTACAGCAGCTGCATATATTCGCAAGAGGCAAGCTATTGTTCGAGCACTCGCCAATCGCTCACGTTCATCGTTCAACCAGCGTTTGTTGACTAACAATCACCAAATGCCGAGCGAGACACATGCTTCCTGTTTATACTTGAACTCGCATGCTCAGAGTGCGCGAATGGTCACGTGATATACGTTTTTGGTGGAGTGGTGTGGACGGAGATATGTTTAGAAACGCTAGATGAAACGCTAGTGTGGACGCGGATCGTTTTTGATAAAAAACGCCATTTTAAAACGAAAACGCATTAGTGTAAACGGGGCCTAAGAAAACGGTCCAATGAATCCCTATATGATTTGGCAAAGCGCAGCTCCTCACAGGTGTGGCTGATATAATCAGCTGAGTACTGTATATAACCTGCAGCTGAAGGACAGCAAGTCAGTCGCTGAAGAAGCCAAACACTCAGCTATCAGCTGGAGACCCACCTACCCAGCAAGGAGACACAACGTTTCCGTTCCCTCCTTCAGGAAACGTAGGTTACGTTAGTAACCAGGATGTTCCCCTTGAGACCAGGAACTTGTTATGTCTCTAGAAGGTTGTGTCTACTGACACATAGGGAATGTGTACGTTTGGTGAGATGTTTGCCAAGCATAGCATGAACGCATAACTTCACCAAAGGTGCAACCTTCCAATGTCCCCAGACCCTTGACTACCAAAATATGTGAATATTTAGAATTAGGGAGTCGTACGAGTCTTTTACCCAGCTACAGTAACTGTAGACTAGGGATTTTAGACCTACAACAGTACATTGGGAAAGTGTCCCAGTCCTAAAGGGGAAGGATGCTGTGGAGGCCCCCTTCTACCCAAATGAAGAGACCTGGTGACAATATAAGCATATAGTCTAGCCCTATCCAGGGAGAACGCTACATATGAGTAAGATAGTTAGCTGGTAGGGAAAACACGGGTCCGCCTGAGAAGGGGGAACTCGCCGTGGCTGACTGATGCATATGAGATCACCAGGCGGGGATCACTCATAGCTGGCACCGATCCCCAAAATGCAGATTGACCAAACAGGCATACCAGACAACGTAATGGGCCAAGCGGCTGGCTCCTCTGCCATGTCGGGTGCTGGGGGCCTCAGAGGAACTCTCTGTGACACGCATCTTTGGGTTAGGGAGAATGGCGCAGCAAGCATTTTTTGACATTGAGTTTTGTTGGCTGGGCAACGTGAATGCATTTCTCGAATGCATTAGGTGTAGCCCAGCCTCTGGGCTAACAGAATCTGCTAGAGAGCTGTAGCGTGCTAACGCCCAAGAGGAGGCAACTCTCCTTGTTGAGTGTGCTCTCACTCCTGGGGGACACGGCTTGCCCTGGCTAAGATATGCAAGGGTGATGGCATCCACTTTCCAGTGGACCAACATCTGCTTTGATACAGTATTTCACTTCTGCTGACCATAACAGAAGAATAGCTGCTTAGAGGTTTATACTCAGAGTACGGTCCACATAAACAGTGCAGTGCGCGAACAGGACACAGCAATGCAAGCCATGGGTCTGCCTCCTCACAGGCAGAACTTGCAGGTTCACTACCTGGTCTCAAAAGGGTGTGGTAGGAACCTTGGGCACATAGACATGAGGGTAGGTCGATGAAAATGCCTCCAGATCACTGACCCTCTTGATTGATGCCAACACGACCAGCGCAACTGTCTTTATGGACAGAAAACTAAAAGATACTGAGTTGAACGCCTCAAATGAATCTTGCTGCAGACCCGCTAGGACTACAGAGAGAACTGAAGAAGGCATAAGAAGGCACATTTATAATGCCACTTAGTCGCTGACATTATCTTTGGCAGGTACAGTGCAAAAACTCTAATGGAGGATGGCTGCTTCTCACTCAGGGCTGTCTATGCTAATGAGGGAAAGATTGTCACTAATAGGCAGGACTTTCCTCCTCTAATGACATGTACAAAAGGAGAATGTCAATCGAAGTGTTTCTGCAGACTGCTTTTATGAAATGTGATTATAAAATCTTTTTATTTGTTAAAATTTACCATTAGAGGCTGGATGTATCCACACACTGTTGCCACACAACTGTGTTCAAAACCCTAATAAAAATAATTTTTGCATAATAGGTGCCCATAAAAATGAACATCAATTCACGTTTTTGTAATATACGCCTTTAGAAAAAAAGTAACTTCAATGTAACTAGCTACTTTAAAAAAGTAACTTGTAGTGTAGCTAGCTACTTTTTCAGAAGTGTAGTTTGACAGTAGCTTAGCTTGCTGATGAGTAGCTTGTAGCAAATCAAGCTGCAGTTTCAGAGTAGCTTCCCCAACACTGAATAATAATTAATATAAAAAAATTAAATATTATCTACATCTACATATTACAGTTAGACAATATAAATTGAATTGAATTTATTTATTGAATGGGATAGCCCCTTCAGATGAATCATCTCGTTTTCGAGGGGGTCCCTAAAGAGTTCATAAATCAAACAGAATTCAAACAGAATCATAAATATGCTGAATTATTAGTTTAAAGAGCCCCTATTATGGGTTTTTGAAAATGACCTTCCATGTAGTGTGTAACACAGCTCTAAGTGAAGTGAAATATCCAGCTAAGGCTTAAATCTGAAAGTGCAGTGTTTAAAACTATTGATTCATTTATAAAAGAGTCAACTCATAGTGCTTCAAATGAATCGTCTCGATAACGAATTTTTAGCTGTTTCGGCGTGACGTCGATATGAAACTTAAGCCCCGCCCAATCGTTCCGCTCGCAAACCCGGGAAAATTGAAACCTGCGGCCCCGCCCACAAACACTGTAGCAGATCCCAGTTGAATCAAGTCATAAAGACGCTGTGCTCAGCTGGATATTACTGGAAGTGTGAGGGGAAAGTTAGTGTTATTTTCTCCACCCAAAGATGAAACTGTGAAGAGTCAGTGGTTGAGGTTTATTTTTGCAAAAATACCTCAGCATTATAGCCCAGCCTTGTGCTGTTCCCGTCATGTTTCTGACGAGTGTTTCAGCAATCTACATGCTTACAATGGGGGATTTGCTGACCGTTTGTTAAAGGAAGGATCAGAAAAGACTATTGATGTATGGGACTTTGTCAGAGCTCGACAGGAACTTTATCAGTACACAGTTCATGGATCAGTTTCTTCCTCCATTTCACAAGTGTAAGTCAGGGCGATTAAAATGGTTGCCTCCTTGTTTTCTCTAGCTTGCAAATGATGTATTTAATTGTGTTTTGTTTCTTGTAACCTCTTGAACTGTATCTGGTTAACTCTTTATATTCTCATATCGCGTCTAATGCCACGTTGAAAATGCGACGCGTGCCGCTT
Source organism: Danio kyathit (assembly GCA_903798195.1). Taxonomy (NCBI): domain Eukaryota; kingdom Metazoa; phylum Chordata; class Actinopteri; order Cypriniformes; family Danionidae; genus Danio; species Danio kyathit. The sequence continues at coordinate 51,851,272 of LR812539.1, forward strand.
TGTTTACGAATTTAAATGCGTTTGTAAGCTCGCGTTCCACTGCCGTTTGTTGTTGCTTTGGTCACCGTCAACTATTCCTACACACGTGCGACGGTCAAGGTTCAAAATAGTTCAGCTTTTGTCGCTGTGTGGATTAATACTGAATGTGTGTCATGGTTAAGAATAGAGCAATATGCTGGTGTTTAACTGCACTGCTTTAATGCACTCCTGCATTGGGTTCACATACATACCTGCCAACATTTGGTCTCTGAAAATCCAGGAGACCAGGGGGGTTAGGTTCGGGGGGTGTGGTGTATAAATAACACTATTGAGAACCGGGTACTGTTCACTGTGGTGTTAGTAAGTTAACTACTATGAACCATGTTTCGGGTGGCCGCTGCGATCGGGTCCTATACCAATGTTGGGGTCCCGACGGTTTCACAGACTGTATCAAAATGCTGAGGACCAGGGGGGAGGGGGGAGGGGGGGTTTAAATTGAGTTTTCCGGGATAAATAACAAAATGGGTGGGTGGCTGGAGATGGGTCTGAAATACGGGAAACTCCCAGGAAAAACAGGAGTGTTGGCAGGTATGCTCACACATACACTCTGCACTCTGACTACTTCAATATTGTTGATAAGCCGTGGTGGGCATTTCACTCTGTCTCGCGCTGAACGCTGTCGACCAATAAGGCTGTCATTGGTCCAATCGGCGCAGATTAGCTTCGCGACACCCTCTAAGGAGGGGTTTTGGAACAAATGAATCGCTGAACGAATCATATGGGAATCGCTGGGATAATTAGGTAAAAATAAATGCATATTATAAGACAATGAAAGTGTTTTTTGACCTTGCATGCATATCAGCCTGTTGTTGGAGACTCTTAAAACCAAATATGACCCTTTTTAATGTATAATAGGGGCTCTTTAAATATGCATTTGATATACACAAACGTTATAAGACCAGCTTGTCAATATTGCCCATTAATAGAAACAGGATCATTGGGACATATCCACATTTCTGGACTCACAATTTTTATATATATTTTTTTGCCCAGCACGGGAAGAGCGCTTCAAATCCCTTTGAAAAACGGAGCACAACCAGCTGTTCATGCTGGCTTCTCCAGTTGCACATTATGTAGCATTTAGGACAGAGCCACCTGAGGCTGTGTGGAAACGGGCCACGTGACTCGCTTCTCAAAGGGTTTCACGGAAGCATGTGGAAAGCACAAATAGAGCACAAATAGCCTGCCACGTGGAAAGAAACAAATACAGTGGAATTTGCAGCTTTAACTGGATGAAATATGACAACCTTAAGAAAAGAAAGCTTCTCTCCTTGTTTCTATATTGATTTTTAACTGTGGTTCTCAACTGTGGCCCAAAATGAGAAAAAGGCATCACTATATAAATGTAATCACAAAGGTTTAATTATATAATCACATGTAATGTTTCTATTGGTTAAAATCATTTTTGGGAGGGTTGTTTGGTGCACATGGAGAGACAAAATGGTGCTTACAGATTCCTACAGGCTCATACACTGTAAAACCCAAAAAGTTAAGGTAACTCAAACCATTTGAGGAAACCGATTGCAACAAACCATTTAAGTTCAAAAACTAATCTTTATGAGTACTGTGAACTTAATCCATTTGAGTAAAAGAAGCAATTTGAGCACAGTAAAACCCGATAAATGAAGAAAACTCAAACCAACTGAGTACTGTTAAGCTCAATAAGTTAAGGCAACTCAAACCGTTTGAGGAAACCGATTGCAACAAAACATTTGAGTCAAAAAAACTAATCTTTATGAGTCCTGTGAACTTAATCCATTTAAGTTGATGAGGTGTTTAATTAACCCATTACCATCCACTCTTCAAAACTCTTTTCAAATGAGTAGAATTAACTTTCAGTAAATTTTGAGTTAACTACACTCATTTCATTTGATAAAGTTGGCTGTTGGGTTTTACAGTGTAGGAACTTCTGAAATACTCTTGGTCAACTGTCTTCTAACCCCAATCAAACATTACTTAACTGTTATTTTCAAGTAATCCTGAAAACATTGGTTGGATTGATCAGGTATCAGCTAAATAATCAATACCAAGTTTTGAGCAATAAATATGTCCATATAATATTTGTTAAAAACATCTTTTAATATCCTTTGACATGCTTGTCGACATAGCTGACTAATTTTATTACCAGCTTTAGTAGTTTGTTGTTTTTCTGTGAAACAATCAGCCAAATATGTGCCGCATCGTACATTTTTTGCAAAACGTCAAATAGGGTACGTTTAGTTGCACGTTTTAGATGACAAATCCACTAGAGGGCGCTGTTTACATTTTTGGAAATGTAAAGTATGTTACTTAAGGTACATTTTGTTGCACGTTTCATTCTTTTACACAAGAAGGCAGAGCTTGACGTACAGATCCCCAAGTGAATCACTGACCCAAACCCATAAACCATATGTAACAGAGGCCAGCTAGTGAAGTGCTATGCATGTAAATCTCACTCCTCTGAGCTCTAAAGGTGCTCTAGCGACAGATGCCAGAAGCCATGGTCTTTAGCCTCCTTGTTAGAGCAACAGACTCCCATGCAAATAATTGCTAGTTCGATCCCAGCTCAGAATCAGGTTATGCTCTTCACCCCGTTCATGAATTATCTCGCGATGCATCATGGGATAGCGTAGCATCCATCGGATGCGCTCTTCAGAATCTCGCCGGAAGTAGTAGGTCATCCGGGTACTTCTCGCATACTGTTTTTCTAATTCTTTGAATTCAGACATACTACTCGGCTTTCATACTGTTTTTAGCGTACTGTACAGTATGGAAGTATGCAATTTCTTATGCAGCCTGGGTGTTTAGTGATTTTAAAATACTCAGGCTGCAAAATCGCCTACTACTCAGTAGGTACTGCATTTGAAATTAAATGTACTACTCAGCCATTAGAAAAGTACATTCTTTACAATTTGAATGTCAGTAGTATGAACTTGGACATACTACATCTGCCATTTTGTCATCAACACATGACCTACCCACATCTGTTGCGTCGCTTCACTCCCATTCATAAATTCTCTCGCAGTGCATCATAAAAAAGCGTAGCATCCATCGGATGCACACTTTAGAATCTCGCCGGAAGTAGTAGGTCATCCGGGTACTTCTCACATACAGTTTTTCGAATACAATTTATTCGGACATACTACTCGGTTCGCATACTGTTTTTAGCATACTATATACTATGGAAGTATGCCATTTCGGATGCAGCTTGGGTCTTTAGTGATTTTAAAACACTCAGGCTGCGTCCGAAATCGCCTACTACTCAGTAGGTACTGCATTTGAATTTAAACGTACTACTCAGCCGATTAAAGTACGTTCTATACAGTGTGAATGTGGTAGTATGAATGGAACTCAGACGTACTACATCTGCCATTTTGTCATCATCACATGACCTACCCGCATCAGTTGCGTCGCTTCACTCCCATTCATGAATTCTGTCGCAGTGCATCATGGGATATCGTAGCATCCATCGGATGCACACTTCAGAATCTCGGCGGAAGTCGTAGGTCATCCAGGTACTTCTCACATACTGTTTTTTCGAATTCTATGAATTCGGACATACTACTCGGCTCACATACTGTTTTTAGCGTACTACAGTATATAGTATGAAAGTATGCGATTTCGGATGCACCTTGGGTCTTTAGTGATTTTAAAACACTCAGGCTGCGTCGGAAATCGCCTACTACTCAGTAGGTACTGCATTTGAATTCAAACGTACTACTCAGCAGTTAAAAATACAGTCTATACAGTGTGAATGTGAGTAGTATGAATGGAACTCAGACGTACTACATCTGCCATTTTGTCAGCATCACATGACCTACCCACGTCAGTTGCGTCGCTTTACTCCCATTCATGAATTCTCTCGCGGTGCATCATGGGATAGAGTAGCATCCATCAAATGCACACTTCAGAATCTTGCCGGAAGTCGTAGGTCATCCAGGTACTTCTCACATACTGTTTTTTGAATTCTATGAATTCGGACATACTACTCGGCTTGCATACTGATTTAAGCATACTTTATAGTATGGAAGTATGTGATTTTTGGATACAGCTTGGGTCTTTAGTGATTTTAAAACACTCAGTTTTCGCAATTGTAACAGAACGTTTTAAAACAAAAATGCATTAGTATAAACAGTACATTAGAATAGCTTAATACTAGTTCATTAACAATCAAACAAGGCAAAGAACAAGTTAATGTGCGTATGTATGTATTGCATATGACAGTTGTCCATTGTATGAAAATACTAATATACTAGCTAAATACTAGTATATACTAGTACTAAATACTAATATACTAATTATAAATAAATCAGACTGTTTGTTGTCCAAAATTTAGGTCCTGAAGCAAAACTTGTTGAGAACCACTGGTGTAATCTGCTATGCGAAATTACACAGGAGTAATTCCCTCTCCTCCAGATTCTGGGGAACTTTCTTCTAATCCAAAGTGGAAGTTAAATATAAGCCTGTGCCCCAATGCACATTGACTGTTAAAAGATTACTATGGCAAAATCTGCCAAAGCCTCATGCTCTTTAACTGGGATTAAGGTAATTAGTGTGGTTGTCTATTTCAAGCTGTTAAGGCTCTGCTGACTATTTCTGTCAGGTTTCAAAGCCCCATATACAAACACGCAGAAAGGGAGGAAGGCGGGCACATTTCAATCCAAAGAATGATGCAAATATTTCAGCCATTTTAGTCAATTCCTTTTATGTTAAGAACAAAAGTCAAATAAAATCAAGAGATTTTGTGCTGGCAAAAGTGTGCCCCACTGCCTTTCACAGCACAGGAGGTTCAGTACTAAACTTGCTAGATGTTAGTGCAGTGAGTCTAAAGACCAGACACAAGAGCAGTGTGGTTGCGCAGAATGCAGACACATGCATGATTAGTGAACGTTACATGAGCAATATACCTTTGAGGAAAAGAGCCGCAGGAGCTTTTGTCCACACAGGAAACAAAAAAAATATTAGGAATCGAAAAGAAGACAAAACACAAACACACACAAACCAACAACAACAGAAATCAGACATACATGAACAATAGAATGCAAAAAGGCTCTGAAAGTGGAAAGAGAACATATTACTGCAACTCACACATATACATAGACACAGAGGAAGGGGATGCGAGGCAGCATATTTTAACACGTTTAATAGAAATGGCTGCTCGTTCCTAAGGAGAACACATCTGCAAAGTGCAAGGATAGTAGAAATACAAGTATAAACAGGATAAGCTATTGAACATGGTTACAAAATATAGCTCAACCAATCAAAATTCAACGCTTATAAACAGTAAAAACACGGTAATAATATACTATAAGGGCATGCATGCAGAAAACAATCAATACAAAAAGAACAACAGAATCATCTAAGGAGCAGATTGGCACTCTTCAACTCTACGCAGATCAAAACAGGTCTTCACCAAGCGCTAGTTGGCATTATATTTGAAGAGTTTTTCTTCTTTGACTGTCGAATGTGGTTTGACAATCATTACTCATTAATTTGCCTGACATTTTCAACCCCCAAATCAAATAAGACATTTCTGGCACCCCTTTAATCATCGGAAAGTGGAACGACCCCATTTGCTTAGATCAGCCCTCCTCGAGCTACAGATATGAGCGCCACGCTGAGATGAAAATCTAAGGCTGCGCTTCAGACCTGCTGCTGAAATGACTTGGATTGAGGACATCACTGCTCAGTGACGCTGCTTAACAGAGGTGGTCCACATTGACCACGTTTGGAAGAAATTCAAGCAAAAAAAACAAAAGATTCCAGCATGGAAACCTCTGCTATATTCCAAAATCAAATACTCTCTCACTGGAGCTGTTTACATCTGGTCACTTCATAATTTATTTCTGATGGGATAGCTGTCCGATTTCGAAATAGGCAGGTGTAAATGCTCTCTGTAATGCATTTGAGAGGGATATGAATCCCAATCGCTTAAACCAGCGATGCCCAAACTTGTTCCTGGAGGGCCAGTGTTCTGCATAGTTCACTTCCAACTTCCTTCGACACACCTGCCTGAAGTTTCTAGTACACCTAGAAAGAGCTTGATTAGCTGGTTCAGGTGTGCCTGATTGGGGTTGGAACTAAACTTTGCAGGACACCGGCACTCCAGGACCGAGTTTGGGCACCCCTGGCTTCAACCACATTCCTGGTCCTGAACACTGCTAATAGGTATTCAATCTGGATATCCATTTAGTGATGTAATGAGTTTGCCTTGCTGTTATGTTTTTTTTAGGCTTGCATTGCTGCACTTATCTAGTGTCCTTTGATACACATGGCTGCTTGATGCTGTCTCTGCACTGCTAACACATGCAAAAAAAACTTTTGGCCCGAAGACGGTACTGCAAACTTGTTGTACTTCAATGGAAGGACAGTTTATCACTGCAATACGTACACACAACCTTGGGTTTAATCCACCTGAAAGCTTTGTATAATGATTCTTGCTATTAAGCACACACATTGTGTCTTGATCCATCATATATTATCATAATATCCATCTCACAATGATATGGCTGCGATGACGGCAAGAAGTTAATATTCATATTTTCAGATTGTTCACATGTATTATTGCATTAACGTTGACAGCCCTAGTCTAAATGCATCTCATAGTTGAATTCTCGTGTAAATTTTGATGTACAAAAATAAATGTGAGAGCGTGTTATAGGCTAGGGGAGCGTTGGGCACAAAGTAACGTAGGGTAAAATGTAACAGAATTTTAAGGTATTTGCTCAAGGTTAACCATGGCATGCTTTCAAGGTATTCACCACAGTGTCGGCAGACATCTTCCTGCCAATTATTGAAAAAGTTCGGCAAAATTTGGAAGAGAAACACAGGAGAAACCGTTTTTGCAGCATGAAAGTATTTTTTATTATAGTCAATATATTTTTTTTATTTTAAAGAAATCTGTGAAAGTGTGCAAGTAAAATCTTATATAGTTGTGATCACCGTCTTCTAGGCTAAAAGATGGAACCATTTTGAAAGATGTAAAACCAATGTCTCAATGTGGCGTCTGCACTATAGCAAAGGCTCGCTAATGTACAGTACACTTTGCGTTTACATAGTAGTCTGCGTTTGCTGTTTTACTCAAATGGTTGTAATGACGTTAACAAAGGTGAGGTTTTATATAATGAAAATTTAATCGCGCCAGCTCCGGGCCGCAGCGCACATTACTCGCGGGCCGAGTCCGGTTCAGATGCGGCGGCCGTTAGTGAGCCGAAGCTGCCGCATCCGAGCCAGACTCTTAGGTACAGCAGACGGAGTCGGGCCGAGGGGTAAGTCTCCGGCAGGCGAGAGTGTAGCCGGAACTGGCCCGAGTGTATTTTGCTATCTGGGTGGTTAGGCGTGTATCAGCAAACTGATAAAGCCCTGACCTTACCAAATAAACAGTGTTCCACCAGATCCTGTATGTCAGAAACTATAGTTTACCACTGAGCAACTCGTTTTATCATGGTAAAATAACACAGAAATCGAATAATAACACTTCAGTCTCCTGCCGAAGCTCCGACATCTGCTTTGAGAAACTGTCAATCACAGCTGTCAATCACGATGACACGCCCAGCATTAAACTACTGCTCAAAACATACTCTTTACAGAAATGAAGATCTGCACCTATATCAGCACAATAACCAGTGCCTTAACTGACCAGAACCATCTTTCGGAACATTTTATTGCAAGTGTAATTAATTTTTTTATTTGGTCTCAAGTCTCCTTCATTAACACAGAGGAGGCGGGCTTTATGACTTGTACTGCAGCCAGCCCCCAGGGGGCGATCTAACTAATAAATATATAATAAATATAGCATTTACTAAAGCCCGATGTTTGAGTTTTTGGTAAAGCAGGTCATACAGGAATGTTAAAACTTTACAGTTTTGTATGATGTCTTTCATGTATTTGTATCACAATCACTTAGCCTGTAAAGACCATACCTGTCAACATTGGGATGTGAAAGTAAGGGATCTTTAAATGTTATTATTATTAATTATGTGTATATGTCCATTCAAACACGCACCCAAAACCCAGACTTTCGCTTCAAATCGCGTGTACAGAATCCGTTTGGGAAACAGCGTCTATTTGTCCCTATGGAGCACGTCAGCTGACAGTCACGCACCGCTATATGACTGTATTGAGGATTGCATATGAGGGGTGACAGTACCTGCACTCAAAAAAATGAATTATGGCTTTAGTTGGTTCAAAGAATGTAACTATGTTTAAATTAAACAATTCACTTATGTTTGTGTATTAAAACCAAAAGAGTTGTGTTGGAACAAATTTGAAAAAGTAAGTTTTCACATTTAAGCAGCTCGTTTAATTAAAATGAATGAAAGGGAGTTGTGTTGCTTCTGCAGTACCGCATTTTGGTCAATAGGTGGAGTAATATCTGCACATGCGCAGTTTCAAAACAACACAGGAAGGAAGATTCAAACCACAACGATCACTCTCAGCTCGTTAAGATCGGCGCCATTATGGGAGTCAAAAGATGAAGATTACAGTACAAATTGAGAACGTGCACAGAAAGTTTTCCCCAATGTGGAGACACAGGTGAGATTTTTCACTTTTTATGCATTTATATTGAGGCTGTGACAACATTTGAATCAGTAATGTACTCCCTTGTAATACCATGTTGTGTTTGTACAGTATTGTTATGAAATTGCCATGTTCCCTGTGTCTTGTTCACATTATAGACAGATAAATTTACACTTATTTCACACTTGGTTAACTTTGATATATATTAAATCCCCCAAATAAAGTTGCAAACGTTGGTAGTAAGGAATAGTTTCTCTATTTTAAATGAGTGTTCGGTGCATGTCAAGCAGTTTTATCAGTTTTAATGCCAGTTTTGATAACTTACATAATATTAAAAGATGGTGTTGGCACAATGTTATTTATTATCTAATGTTATAATTCAAGGCTGTTAACTTCAAAATACACTTGACAATAAACATATGTGACACTTAAATAAGATGACATCTAACATGATTACATATTTAATGTAAGCTTATTTGTTTGGTCATCTAACACATTTAAATTTTTAAGTTTAGTTTGCAGTGTTTTGTTTTTATTTTTATTATAAATGTATTATTCTAAATTGTATATATTTATATTCATTCATTTTCTTTTCGGCTTAGTCCCTTTATTAATCCAGGGTCGCCACAGCGGAATGAACCGCCAACTTATCCAGCATGATTTTACGCAGCGGATGCCCTTCCAGCCGCAACCCATCACAGGGAAATATATTTATATTATTATATTTTATTATTACAAATCTTTGCTCACTCACATCCTTTTTCTCCCTCACAGGTTTACAGCTCAGCCTGTAAAGTCCCATATCTGGCTATGAGGAGACTGTGGATCATCCAGGTACTATGCCTTCAAAAACATTATACACACATTAAAATAATGTACAGTAAAAATTACTAGTAATAATAACTAATTCTCATTTCATGTCCTTTAGAACATCACCATTGGAAAAAGGTGTGAATGCATCTTCAAAGCCCTTGTGAGGGAGTACATTGTTTTCATTTTTATTATATTTTATTATTACAAATCTTTGCTCACTCACATCCTTTTTCTCCCTTACAGGTTTACAGCTCAGCCTCTAAAGTCCCATATCTAGCTGTGAGGAGACTGTGAATCATCCAGGTACTATGCCTTTAAAAACACTATACACACATTAAAATAATGTACAGTAAAAATAACTAGTAATAATTACCAATTCTCCTTTCATGTCCTTTAGAACATCACCATTGGAAAAAAGGTGTGAATGCATCTTCAAAGCCCTTGTGAGGGAGTACATTGTTTTCATTTTTATTATAAATGTATTATTCTGAATTGTATATATTTATATTATTATATTTTATTATTACAAATCTTTGCTCACTCGCATCCTTTTTCTCCCTCACAGGTTTACAGCTCAGCCTGTAAAGTCCCATATCTGGCTATGAGGAGACTGTGAATCATCCAGGTACTATGCCTTTAAAAACACTATACACACATTAAAATAATGTACAATAAAAATTACTAGTAATAATAACTAATTCTCATTTCATGTCCTTTAGAACATCACCATTGGAAAAAAGGTGTGACTGCATCCACAAAGCCCGTGTGAGGGAGTGCATGGTAAGCTATTTACATTTTTTAAAAACATTTTGTATTTTTCTCTTAAACCAATTCCTCCTTTCACCTTTGATCTGTTGGTAAATGTTTTATTTTTTTACTTGACATTTTTAGGACGCTGGACATGATGAAGCACAAACCTTGATGTGCAGCACTACCTTATGATTCTACAGTAGTTACATTAACATTTAGCAGACTCTTGTCTAAAGTGACTTACAATTGAGGAGACATTCAGCAATACACCCAAGAAGTGCTAATTATACAAATAGTTTAAGAATGTTTCTACAGGTGGTTTGTCAAGCCCACTCACTTGTGTGAAGCAGACTTCATGCACAATGTTTTTTTTTTTTTTTAGATATAGGGAGTGGTTGTACAGTAAGTAAAGTGCAAATGTGCAGAACTGGTGCAAGTGTCAGAGAGATGAATGTGTGTAGCTATTGCATGTTGTGTGATGGTTGGTCTAATTTATGGAGTAGTGCTGATCATGTTACTTTGCTTTAAAATGTTAATTTTCCTTTGAACAACTGAAGTGTTATCTGCTTTTTCAGTGTAAAGAAGGTACATTATAGTATATTTTTTATAAATATATTTTTGTAAATCTTTTAAAGGCAGAATATTATTTTGAATTTTTTTTTTTATATGAAAAGTTTTATTTTGAAAAGTGTATTTTTATTAGGTTTTTGTAAGCATATTTTTGTAAATCATTTATTGTTTTTAATTTACTTCATACTTGTATTACTATTATTTTAACAGTATTAATATTTTAACTTATTGTATTAAGTGAAGATACAGATAAGGACAGTATTTGGATTTTGTATAATATCATGATTTGGATAATCATTTTATTGTTGGAAAATTGTGAAATTTTAAAAATGTTCATTGTAAAATATTGTGAAAATACTATTGAATAAACTCAATGAAACGGAAACTGTTTTTTTATTTGGTTAAACATAACAAAATAAATTTTAGAATAATTGAACTTAAATAACTACATAGATTAAAGCTAAATTATGAATGTTATGTTGATTGAACTAAACAACATTACATTACCTTTATGTAACTAACTTAAGTTCACTAAAATAAATATTCTTTCTTAAAGGTAACTTAACTCAGTTACGTGGAACCAGTGGACAAAAGAAAGTTAATTAACGCCAACGTATCATTTTTTTGAGTGTGTAATGAAAAGGAAAGGAATCACGCCGTTTTTATATTTATTTCAAAGTATTTTCATGCCTAAATAAAACGAAAGCACAAAACAGACTCACATTTAAAAGCAAGGGGCGTTCGCTGGTGGTTCGGTGGTATGGGTTGTACATAGGGATGATCGTCTCTTTAATGGTTATTGCCACCCTTTCATAGAAAGATTGAAAATACGGGAGTAATACGGGAAAATACCTTTACGGCATGATAGCGGGATAGAATTGTAAAATACAAGAGAATCCCAGGAAAAACGGGAGGGTTGACAGGTATGATAAAGAAATTAATCGAGGAACTTGCCTTGTGCTAGTGTTTTACTGAAAAAGGTAAGTCATGCTGATGGAGAAAAACGTTTCCTGACTCGCTCCTCCAAAACACCCCAAAGTGGCTCAATAATATTTAGATCTGGTGATTGTGCAGGCCATGAAAGATGTTCAACTTCACTTTCATGTTTATTAAACCACCCTGTCATCAGTCTTCCTGTGCGTATTGGTGGATTGGTGCAAGTACAAAGCCTCCTGTTGCCTATTTATATGCCAAATAAGACATATAGCTTACAAAGACTGAAAATACAGGAGAAATACTGGAAAATACCTTTATGGGTTGATAGCGGGATAGAATTGTAAAATATGGGAGAATCCCAGAAAAAACGGGAGGGTTGACAGGTATGGTAAAGGCATTAATCGTGAAATGTGCCTTGTGCTAAAGTTTTACTGGAAAAGGTAAGTGATGCTAATGGAGAAAAACGTTTCTTGACTCATTCCTCCAAAAAAAAAACCCAAAGTGGCTCAATAATATTAAAATCTAGTGACTGTGCAGGCCATGACAGAGTTTCAACTTCACTTTCATGTTCACCAAACCTCCCTGTCATCAGTCTTCCTGTGTGTATTAGTGCATTGGTGCCAGTACAAAGCCTCCTGTAGCCTATTTATATGCCAAATAAGACATGTAGCTTATGTTTCAGTAAATAATAATAATAATTGTTTTGACATTATGTAGTTTAATGTGTGAGATTTGAAAAATCTCATTTATATCCACTTAGCAGAGACACATTTATTTATGTGGCCGAATGTAAATTGAACCATTTTCACAAATGAAATAGCTATCCGATCAGAGAAAACACATGAAGTGACCAGGTGTAAACAGTGCCGTTGTGTACCATCAACACAGGAATGATGGAACCTTTTTAGTGTCTAATTTAAAACTCTCCTTTTAGACAGCAACATACTATCCCAAACACATTTCTCCATACAAAGCTCACATTAGACTTTCCCTAAATGTTCATTCCTACAGGATTAACAATAAAGCTTTAGCATGTCGCTAAGCTAACAACACAAAACTTTAATAAGCACCGACAACATGTAGCACACATAAACCAGACTTTAAACAGGTTTAACACCAGTCAGGACTACTTTATATATTATGTATTTTCTCAGCAAACTGCAGAATATAGTCGTAGGTTTGGACACATTGTATTTTTCGACATTTCAGAATAAAAGTCCTCACAGTAAAGATAAGTAATTTTACAAGGAATTTGACCAACCAACTTGATGCAAATCCTGAAGCATTCGTGTAAACTGGACACACTTAAACCTTTAAGTATGTAAACATTACCCCTATTAATGTAAACATTACAAAGTACCCTTATTTTGTAGATTACTTTCCAGAAAAACACAAGTCCTGTTTCACCAAACGTTATTATGTCAACACTGTAAGCCTAAAACTTCTACTTACTAACTTGCACTATTTCCGAGTGCTCAACCATGGACAGAATTAAAATTCTCAGAAAAAAATAAAATAAATAAATAAATAAATTAATGAAATAATTAGAACAATGACATTATATACGCCTTTTAAATATTGCCATATTGTTTTAATTACTTCAGTAATTGTACTCACAGGATTTTTCTTCTTCTTGTCAGATTTTTTGCTGGGCTTGCGGTTGCTCACAAAGTAGTGGAGCGTTCCGTACTCGATCAGAGCGGCGAAAACAAAGATGAAGCACACAGACACGAAGAGGTCCATAGCCGTGACATACGACACTTTCGGTAAAGACTTCCTGGCAATGGTACTCAAAGTGGTCATGGTAAGCACCGTTGTGATTCCTGGGGAACAAAGTAAATAACAGTGAAACAAAAGCATGGGTTTTTGATTTTTGAGGTTCTACCTGTGAGGTTTACTTTTTACGTGGCAATTCCAAGCTTGTGTTTTGGATTTTAAATCACACAAGACAACATCAATGTATTTTTATATATGCAGAGAAATACACAAACACAAACTTTTAATTTGCACTTGTTAAGAATAATGCACTGTGAGTTAATAAGAGCTAACAATAAACAACCTTATTTTCTTAACTAATGTTAACAAAGATTAATAAACACTGTAATGCTTTGTTCATTGCTTGTTTGTGTTAGCCAATACAGTAATGGAATCTCATTGTAATTTTACCACATTTGAATGAAAAGTTAATGTGAATACATAAATACTAAAACCAATGGGCAGAAAATTAATGTTCATGAGCACGAATTTTAACCCACAAGATGTGAAGAAGTGTGTGAGATGATAGTGTGTGAGATGAGTGTTATTATAAAAAAATCAACACTGAACTCTTATCTCACACTGTATGTGTGAAAGAAACTTGCTTTTTTGTTGACCAAAGTAGGCTGTTATGTTGGCATTATTCAGTACAGTACTGCACTGGCATGGTTCAAGTCATACTTATCTGCCTGCTATCGATCTGATCTGTAGCAGTAAATAAAGAGGTGTCATGTATTAGTTTGCAATTATTCAACCACAAACTTTCATACAAAGTTTACTCCAGCATTTTAGATGTTTAAAGGTGCTGTATGTAAGTTTTTGACTCTTCTAAAGCATAAAAATACCATAATATGTGTGCAGATATTTAAGAAACATCCTAAGAAACATACTTGTTTAACTGAAAAACAATGCTGAAGTCAGATATTCTGCTTTGAAAATGGTTTTTCCTTGCCGATGCTGTAATGGCCACAAAAGGAGGCCCTACACCAGGGCTATTCAATTGGTGGGCCGAACCCGATCCCCGAGGCAATTTGTTCTGGCCCTCTAAATAGTGTGACCAAGAAATCAAAAATAAATTTAGTTCAGTCGAAAAACGGCTGCTATAGTTATTAATTCATGTGAGTCTGTTCAATACAGCACGAGCTGCGGATGAAGGCTGCGTAGAGCGTGAGTCACCTGACATTAAGCAAGTGGCGCGAGCAGCCAAAAACATTTGGATATGTTTGTAGAAAAGGCCTTTTGTACAATGCACTGATATCGTTAATAAGGATGCAATGATTAGCCGATTTCACTATTAACCGTACTTTTATTAATTACTGTAAAGGCTTCTCAATGGCGCATTTCTGTTGCACGGAAAAAAGCTGCTGCAACTAAACAAAGTTATGCCAATACGCACGCACATTGGCTTAACTATAGCTGCCAGTCGTTGACATATTGCGCTTTTTCCGCACGCAAGTACGTTATTTCCAATGGAGACGTGTGCATATTGGGAGAGGTGCGTGTACAGCTCGCAAGCGGACCAAAGCACTCACGCCCTGCAGGCGCGGCACACAGTAGAAATGATCTCAGGCTGTAGTGGTGAGAGTTGTGCGTGACTTTCAGTGCAATGTAAACAAAAGATATGTTAGATGAATTATTACAAATTATTAAAATGGTTATGTATGAACGCAGATAATAACAACAGTTCATTTAAATTCTTAGCTAATATATAGCTTAAATTAGCATTAGACAAATACTGTTTTTTATTTATTCTTATTTTTATGTATTTATTCATTGTTCTATAATTTATTTTCATTGTAAAATTATCACTCATGTTTAATTTAAAAACTTTTTCATTTATTTTTAAGTCCAAAGAGAGAAATTGACTATTGTTTGTTTTTTATTAATATTTTGTGCTGTATTTGGTTACTGAGCAGTGATAAACAACACTTTCAAATAGAAGCAGATTTCTTGTTATTTTCTAAAGTAGTAGTGTTTTAAATTTAATAAATGCATAATAATCGTGATAACTGTGAAACTTTTCCCAGAGATGGGTTGCGGCTGGAAGGGCATCCGCTGCGTAAAAATGTGCTGGACAAGTTGGCGGTTCATTCCGCTGTGGCGACCCCAGATTAATAAAGGGACTAAAGCAGGTCACACACCAGAAGCGGCGCTCGGCGACGCGCCGCGCAGCGCCATGCATTTCAGAATTCTAAAAATAGATTTCAATCAGAATACACACACCGGCCCAGCCACGACTCAGGACACTGTTCATATTTCTGTCGCGCCACAGAGCGCCATCTGATTAGTTTTGTTTTAAATAGCCTGCAAATGTGCGCGTCTGTTGTGCGATACTTTGAACTGTCATGTGCGCGCCGTGTCGCGGCGCTGAGCGGCGCATCCGGTGTGTGACGGCCTTCAGCCGACAAGAAAATTAATGAATGAATGAACTGTGAAACCATGATTTTTCTTCAGATTATAATCGTACAACCAAATTCTATATTCGTTGCATCCCTAATTGTTACACAGTTTAATACCCCTGCTGAACAGCTTAAACCAACCTCAGCTGGTTGGCTGGTTTTAGCTGGTCGACCAGCCTGGTTTTAGAGGGGTTTTGGCCATTTCCAGGCTGGTTTCCAGCCATTTCCAGCCTGGTCTTAGCTGGTCAGGCTGGAAAATGACCAGTTTAAACCAGCTAAAACCAGCTTGACCAGCCTGGTTTTAGCTGGGCATGGCTGGTTTTTGCTGGTCAAGCTGGTTTTAGCTGGTCAACTCCCAGCCTGACCAGCTAAGACCAGGCTGGAAATGGCTGGAAACCAGCCTGGAAATGGCCAAAACCCCTCTAAAACCAGGCTGGTCGACCAGCTAAAACCAGCCAACCATCTTAGGCTGGTTTAAGCTGGATTTTTCAGCAGGGACATAACATATGAATGTGTCTGAAGCCTACTTGAGCAATGCACTGATTTTGTTGTGTTTTGAAACACAACATTTGAATATGTTTGTAAAAAAAGCCACATTGTACAATGCAGTGATGTTATGTAGTTTCAAAATACAACATATTAACATTTTAATGTAGAAAAAGCCAACGTGGGTGTCTTAAGGAGCAAAAATACAGCATTTGGGCTGTTATATTTCTGTTGTGTCATCACTCATATTGCAAGTCATATCTCTCCAGCCCCTCATTTGGGAGGCTTTTCATGAACTGGCCCCCATGACAAACTAATTGAATAGCCCTGATCTATTCTAAGCTAAGCTAAATGTGCTCCTACCAGACCCAGAGAGCACCTGAATGGATTCAAAAACGGTAAAACTCAACTGGTTAACTCTATGGGAGTTGGAAATAGCCTTCAAAAAAGCAGAGTGTAAGGGTGTTTAGATTTACTATATAAAAATGACAAACATAATTAAGAAAAAACAGATGTCCTGACAAGAAGTTGTTTTATCAAATAGGATGTAAACAGAATGTAAACTTTTACCCAAGGAGGTTCGGGCTGGCACTGCATCCTTGTTGATCCAGAATGAAACCCAGGACAGGACAACGATCAGAGTACAGGGGATATACGTCTGGATGGTAAAATAACCCATTCTTCGGCTCAGGTCAAAGAAGACTGTAAGAACCACGTAATCTCCTGTGGACAAAACAAAACAAACGATGAACAAATGCACACCCACTCACTCCTTAATGTTACGACTTTCATTATAAGCTACCTTTAGCGCATGATAGATGCAGTGAGTTTTTAACAATTAAGAAACACGGTTATCAGAAATAAGTAAGGGTGTGACAAGATCTCGTTGGACGAGATCTCGCGAGATTAAATCACGACGAGATTTCGTGTCGTGAGTAGATGTTATCATGATGGAGCGTGGGGGTAAAATTAGCATTGAAGATTGGAAGCAGGATTGAATTTAAACCGCAAATCAAGTGCTTTGCACACATCTGGTAAGGCTGGCCTCTGTGTTGCACATGTCACTCGGTTGGGCGGGTGGGTGTGACGTAACCGCTTTTTTTTTCTCACCGGCCAAAGGCTGCTGCGTTGTTCATGTCCAAGCAGAGACTGCAACTATAGCCACTCAAATTAACCATGGACATCACCACGCGATGGAACGTCACTTTATCTACCCGCATTTGGCGGGTGTTAATGTAAGTTTTAAATAAAATCATTGAAACTTTTATTTTTTGAGCAAGTCTCCGATGGTCTATTCAGATTTAATGATTTAGCCAAGCTAAAAGTACTCCTGCCAGACCTGGAGATCGGCTGAATAGATATATACAGTTGAAGTCAGAATTATTAGCCCCCCTTTAAATTTTTTTTCTTTTTTTAAATATTTCCCAAATGATGACAGAGCAAGGACATTTTCACAGTATATCTGATAATATTTTTTCGTCTGGAGAAAGTCTTATTTGTTTTATTTCGGCCAGAATAAAATCAGTTTTTTATTTTTTTTAAACACCATTTTAAGGTCAAAATTATTAGCCTCTTTAAGCTATATATTTTTTGATAGTCTACATAACAAACCATAATTATACAATAACTTGCCTAATTCCCCCAACCTGGGGTGCGTTTCCCAAACAACGACGTAACTCGCGGCTCAACTATCATAGTGCAATGCATCGTTTGGCAAAAAAACGATGTAGTGACGAGTGTTTCCCAAAACCCCTAGTTTCTCTGTCGCAGATCCATCGCTTGAACCACGTTAGTTATAATGTAAAACGCCCATAATGATGCTCTAAACGGGGTGGAGTAACTTCTTTAGAGAACAACCCCATCATTTCTTTGTGCAAATTATATTGTTTTACACAAACACGCATTTAAAATAAAATCCAATATTAGTTTTGGTAAAAACATCCTCTCGCTTTCCATATTAAATAAAATAAATGTAAATGGCACATATAGAGCCTGTGTTTGCTTTACTAATATTATTGAGAAGTTGAACATTACATATTCTATTCTAAAACATAAAATCACTTACAAAAGCTAACACTATTCTAATATCATATATAAATCATAGAAATAAATAAATAATGAGGTGATTTATTATAAATATATTTACTTTAATAATAATATTAATGATGATGATGATTATTATTATTTAGGATATTGTTTATTTATTTTTTTAAAAATACAATTTGACACATGCAAACCACAGCAGAAAGTTCTAACCAACAGGCCCATGTCATATACAGTAGAGATACTTAATAAATAACCCACTATAAAATAAAGGAATTAACGTATGCTATGTTTTTTATTTTCACAAGCTTTGGAGACGTAACATAATTTCCGCTTTTAAATATACCTATAGCTTTCGCCATGAGGCTGTGTTCAAATTGATATCAATGTTTTCAAAGTGCACTGCAAAGGGAGCACAATTGTAAACATGAAGATCGCTAAAACTGAACTGTAAAAATACTTTGAAAGCAAATTACACCTAAGAGAGATTAACTTAATGCTTTTTTATTTTTAATAATTCCAACTTTGAATGTTAGAATGTTCTAAATGAATAGGGCATAGGGGGGATAAGTGGGAATAGAACACAGCCAGGAACTATGCTTTTAACTACAGCTCCAGAGGTGTCGTTTCAAGGGCTCAAGTTTGCGACGCAGTTTGCGAATATTCGTTGGAGCGATGGATTTGGGAAATAGCAAATCAAGGAACTATGTTTGTAACGACGGAACTTGCGACCTTAGTTGGCTAACGATGGTTTTGGGAAACACACCCCTGCCTAGTTAACCTAATAACCTAGTTAAGCCTTTAAATGTCACTTTAAGCTGTATAGAAGTGTCTTGAAAATTATCTAGTAAAATATTATTTACTGTCATCATGGCAAAGATAAAATAAATCAGTTATTAGGGGGAGCTAATAATTCAGGGGGACTAATAATTCTGACTTCAACTGTATATAAAAAAATTGTTTTTTAACTCTAGGGGAGTTTAAAAATGAGCCTATTTACAAATAATAAAAAAGGGAAAAGTGTAGTATCATCATTATATTACATGATATTATATAAACATAATGGAGTACCTCATGTATTCCATTGTAAATTGTTATCCTGGGCACAAAAGGGAGGTATCTTTTAGTTCCCTTCCTTATTTCTCAGCTACTCATGGTCTCATTAAAACAACCTGCAGTGTTCACACGAGCCTATTCTTTCTGATGACAGGGCATTTTCTTATGGACTATTCCCAAGCCACTGTGGTCCACACTTTTTCATTTGTATTCATTAAGCCCTACATTAGTCCAAGCCCCTAATCCACAGTCTGTCTTTTCACCTTAATTTAGCATACTCAGCAATGTCAGAAAGTCAAAGAACAACACTGTCTGTGTTTACTAATAAGGCATCACCTTTATGGCTCCCACAACTTACGATCAGACAACACCAGCTCCAAGTGTTTGATGGGTTTAATTACAATAGATATTAGTCTAATATGTCTAAAACACATTGGTAGCACTTAATAGCAGCAATACATTAAAGCTGTTCAAAATATTATGCAGAATCTACAGTGACTTACTGGCAGCAGTTGACCAGTAACTTAAAAGTAAAAATACTGTATTTAGATTTACAGCACCATTTATCTTACTGTATTGTCTATCTTTACTGTAAAATATACAGTAATTTTCACAATGCAGCTTTAAAATACAGCAAAATACTGCATTACTGTCCTACAGTAGAATACAGCTCATATTACAGTTCAGTTTTGCCAGTAATTTACTGTAATAATACTGTATTCTTAATAATAATGTAGCAAAAATACTGTATTTACATATACAGCACCATTTACCTTGCTGTATATGTATTTACAGTATATGTATTACAGCAGGACAGTAAAATTCAGTTCATATTACAGTTCAGTTTGCCAGTAATTTACTGTAAATCAATTACAGCAATAAGACTGTATTTAAATTTACAGCTCCATTTACCTTGCTGTACATGTATTTCCAGTATTGTATATGTTTACTGTACAATATACAGTAGTTTTCACAATGCAGCTTTAAAATACAGTAACATACTGCATAAGTGTCCAACAGCAAAATTCAGTTCATATTACAGATCAGTTTGCCAGTAACTTACTGCAAATTACATACAGCAATAATACTATATTTGCATTTACAGCACCATTTGCCTTGCTGCATATGTATTTACAGTATTGTATATCTTTACTGTAATTTTCACAATGTAACTTTAAAATACAGTAACATACTGCATAAGTGTCCTACAGTAAAATTCAGTTCATAATTCAGTTCTGTTCACCAGTAACTTACTGTAAATTAATTACAGCAATAATACTATATTTGCATTTACAGCATGATTTGCCTTTCTGTACGTATATGTATTTATAGTATTATATACTGTATATGTATTTAAAGTACAGTAAAATTCAAATCATATTACAGTTCAGTTCTTCAGTAACTTACTGTAAATTAATTACAGCAAAAATACTGTATTTACATTTACAGTGCCATTTACCTCGCTTTACATGTACTGTATTTACAGTATTGCATATCTTTACTGTAATTTACAGTAATTTTCACAATGCAACTTTAAAATACAGTAACATACTGCATAAGTGTCCTACAGTAAAATAAAGTTCATATTACAGATCAGTTTGTCAGTAACTTACTGTGAATCAATTACAGCGATAATACTGTATTTACATTTACAGCACCATTTACCTTGCTGTATATGTATTTACAGTATTGTATATCTTTACTGTAATTTACTTTATTTTTTTACAATGCAACTTTGAAATACAGTAACATACTGCATAAGTGTCCTACAGTAAAATTCAGTTCATAATTCAGTTTTGTTCACCAGTTACTTACTGTAAATCAATTACAGCAAGACTACTATATTTGCACTTACAGTGCCATTTACCTTGCTGTATATGTATTTACAGTATTATATACTCTATATGTATTTACAGTACAGTAAAATTCAGTTCAATACAGTAATTTTTACAATGCAACTTTAAAATACAGTAAAATGAAAGAGTGTCAGTAACCAGCATTTATTTAAATATCTTCTTTTGTGTTCAACAGAAGAAATAAAAAAAGGTTTTGAAGAAGTAAAGGGTGAGTAAATGATGACAGAATTATTATTTTTGGGTGAACTATTCTATTAAGTAAGATTGATTTTTGCAATTAGCCCTGGTCATGTTCTCTGACTATAATTAATTGCTATAATTAAGTGGTTAGCACTGTCACCTCAAAGCAAGAAGGTCGCTTGTTCGAGTCTCGGCTGGGCCAGTTGGCATTTCTGTGTGGAGTTTGTATGTTCTTCCCGTGTTGGCGTGGGTTTCCTCGGGGTGCTCCAGTTTCCCCCCACAGTCCAAAGACATGCGCTATAGGTGAATTGGATGAACTAAGTTGGCCTTAGTGTATGACTGTATGTGTGAATGAGTGTGTACGGGTGTTTCCCAGTACTGGGTTGCGGCTGGAAGAGCATCCGCTGCATGAAACATATGCTGGACTAGTTGGCGGTTCATTCCACTGTGGTGAACCCTGATAAATAAGGGACTAAGCCGAAGGAAAACGAATGAATTAAATCTAATTGGTCAATCTAAATGTAAGTGACAATGCAGTTTGAATGAACACTGTATATGTCAAATAAAAAGTTGCATAAAAGGATGAATCAAGAGTTTAGATATATTATCATAAAGAATCAGCAATGATTTAACATTTTAACATAACATAAAGGTCTTTAATTGTGTTGAGGTCTTAGTATGTGAAGTTGCTTTGACACAGTCTACATCAGGGGTGCTCAACCCTGATCCTGGCGATCGACCTTCCAGCTGATATCAGCTCCAACCCTGATCAAACACACCTGAACCAATTATTTAGAACATGAGGAGCACTTGATAATTACAGGCAGGTGTGTTTGATAAGGGCTGCAACTGAAAACTGCAGGAAGGTCGATCGCCAGGAATAGGGTTGAGCACCCCTGGTCTACATTGTAAAAGCTCTATCTAAAAAAAGACAAATTGAATTGAATTTATAGACTGTACAAATATGCTGGAATTAAATTAATGTATTAGTTTTTACAAATTCGAGTGGATTAAACATAAAACAATTGAGTTGACAATTAAAAAAAATCAATAATTGTGTTTCAGCTCATTTTAAATAAGCAGGATGAACAGCAAACGTCATTTTTGGAGTGTAAACAAATCAAATATTAATAGGAATTAAATCACAGCAGTATCTTAATCGTTATGCACGGCTATACATGGAAACATCCAAAGTACCGCAGAATACAGCAAAGTGTAATGCATAATACATTGTTGTTTTAGACACAACTCATGCATACAACAAAAGCCACCGCAGCATGAGGCTAAACACGAACAAGCAGTTTCAGACTCTCTCACCAGGTTTGCTTCCCTTTTCTCAGACCTTTTTTTTTTTTAATCTGACCAGAGTTTAATTCAGAAAGGTTTTGAACGCTTTGGACTTACTCTGCATATTCTCAAACCGAGAGGGAATTTTGGATAGAGCAAGTGGCCCGAAACGATCTGAGCGTGCGCAGTGGAATCTTCAGAGATTTGCTCTCTGTTGCGTAGGAAATATTCCTGCTACGCTGCCTGCAATATTCACTCCCACTCTGCTCCACTCACATACTCCGCCACTTACTAATGAATATATATGACATATTGATCTCTGGAATCAATATGATAATGTGGAAAGTATAATATGATATAATATGTGATGTATCAATACCAAAGCAGGAGAGACCATTGGAGTGAAGGTTAATGAGCAACACCTGCGCCACAGGATGCTACAGCTGAATTTCTTTAAAGGGGACCTACTATGCTCCTTTTTTACAAGATGTAAAATAAGTCTTTGATGTCCCTAGAGTGTGTATGTGAAGTTTCAGCTCAAAATATCAAACAGATAATGTTTTATAACTCTTTGAAACTGCCTCTTTTAGGCTTTGATCCTAATTGTGTCGTTTTAGTGACTGTTGCTTTAAATTCAAATGAGATTGCGCTCCTTTTAAAAGAGGGCGGAGCTACAAATGCCTGCGTGTCAGCATAGTGACAGATTCAAAAACAAGACTAACGTCCTATGCTAATGAGGGAGGGATCGTCACTAGTGGGTGGGGCTTTACCCCTCTGATGACACGTATAAAAGGCCTTCTGCACACTGTTTTTATCAAGTGTGATTATAAAAAATAAAATTAATACATGTTTTACCATTAAAGGCTGGTTATATTCACAGAATGTTGCCGCGCAACTGTGTTTAAACCCCTTATAAATGTGATTTTTGCATAATAGGTCCCCTTTAAAATATCTGACCTACATAAATATTAAGTAACAACTAGCCCAGTGGCTTCCAATCCTGGTCCTTGAAATCCACCGCTCTGCACATATTGTATGTCTGTCTTATTTGGCACCCTCAGTTCATTAAGCTCTCATCTAATGAGCTGACTGTTTGATTTGTGCATGTTTAATAAGAAAGACACATGTGCAGAGCGGTGGGTCCTTGGGAAAAGGATTCAACACCACTGCCTTAATTAAAAAAAGTATATAATATTAAATTAGACTAATTAATCACAACCATCAACCTCAGTATTATCTTGTATCTAGTAGCCAGTCAAGGTAATTACAATTATTTTGAGATATATACAGTGCATCCGGAAAGTATTCATGGCGCTTCACT
Organism: Danio kyathit; assembly: GCA_903798195.1. Taxonomy (NCBI): domain Eukaryota; kingdom Metazoa; phylum Chordata; class Actinopteri; order Cypriniformes; family Danionidae; genus Danio; species Danio kyathit. The sequence goes on from LR812539.1 coordinate 51,875,262, forward strand.
TTTTTCACATTTTTTATGTTACAGCCTTATTTCAAAATGGATTAAATTGATTTATTTCCTCAAAATTCTACACACAATACCCCATAATGACAATGTGAAAAAAGAGTTTTTGAAATTGTTACAAATTTATTAAAAATAAAAAAGCTGAAAAATCACATGTACATCAGTTAGGGGTGTCAAAATTAATTGTTTCTTCGGTGCACCGCGATGCAGATGGGGACAATTCGATATCGGTTCAGTAATAGATCATAACCGGTTATTACGCACTGACGTCATTTATCCCCTATGCGCGATGTCGCGGTAGAATACTATGGCGAAGGAGGCGAGGGTGAGTAAATAAAACACTCCTACCACTTAAAAAGCAGATCTTTCACTGACACTGAGGAATGGTAAAGCACGAGCCGCTATTTCACTACTAGGGAGAAATGCTGTAAAACTCCATCTATGCCTCTCTCTCTCTCTCTCCCACACACACATGACTAGGGCATTTGACCCGTTGGCATGTCCGTGAGGTAAAGTTTCTGTTAAAGCGATACTTGTGGATCCAGACACATGCTTTGCCTTAGGTGCGAGTTTATTGTATTGTATTTATTCTATTACGGATTACTATTTTGTTGATGCACCTTTGGCAGCAATTACAAATGTAATTGTGATTATATATATATATATATATATATACAGTATATATATCATTTATTTTTTATTATATATAATCACAGACATTACAGTAATGCTTTGCATTATCATTGATCTGCAGCTATAATCAAATCATGTTCATAGAAAGGTTAGTTATTAACATTTATAGACAAGTAGGCCTATTTAGCATGTTTTGCATATGATATGTGAATGAACAGTACAGCTTTACTTTGACTTACTTCGAGCAAGAATGACGTCGACTGCATCTTTCTGTCAAACACCACACCCACCAAAAGGGTACCATTGGTACCATTTGGCAGTGGAGACACAAGCCTGATAAAGGTGACCTGTACCATACTGTATCAAACTGAACCATACCTCTCAGTGGAAACAAGGCATTAACAGACCTTATACTTCTTCGGGGTGGCGCTGGATAAATTTTTAATCTGTATATCCTGCATTTTGCATTCTGACAAGACTCGTGGCTGCCTGCTTCACAGAAGATCTTAAGATCACATAGAAAGCGCTTTTACGTTCCAAAAACGTGAGTCGCACTGCAATGCCTTTTTGTTGACAAAAAAAGAAGTGTGGTGCTCTTTTTATGTCGCTAGGCTATGACTTAATCAGCTGCCTATTGTGCACGAGTGTTGCTGTTGATTCAAGATTTGTAAAGTCATACAGCTCCGGATTACTCAAAACAGTAACCACAAGTCTCTCCTCTATCTTACAAAGACTCCATAGTCGTCTTGACAACACAAACACTGCTGTCACGTCAGTGGAAACTCCGCCTCTGCTCTCATTTGATTGGAGAATGAAACAGACGTGACTGATGTAGCATGTTTTTTCCCTCAGAGGTGACTTTTTTTCAACTGCATAAGCGTGCAACGACAAAAACGCAAGCCGCGCAAGGCGCATAACCAGAACGCCTTTAGTAGATCATTCAAAAAAGGTGCCTCTCAACGCAAAAAATGCTTTCGGTGTGATCGGCCCCTAAGGCTGCATTATACTACTGCTTCGAGTGATGGCCGTAACCCACGACGCATGCCTTGCTCATAGTCGTGCATTTATACTTCTGCATTCTGTTTGTGTTACGCTGACAATGACACTTTTTTTTTGGAGAAATCCGTGTCAGAGTCAGCCACGGCGGGTGGTATGCAGCTCTCCGAAGATTGCGGTGGACCATCCGCATGCACTCGATGCTCGTATAAGCCTTTACTCTTTATTAAAGCCTGTCCTCTTTTTAAAGTAAGAGTCCCACATACATAGTATTATACAAGCTATTTAGATAAACTTAAAAATAAGGGGAAAATAGATCATTGTAATGTCACTAGGAAATTTTGTGGCCAATCAAACCCTGCCCGAGGTGCGCCTATTAAGTATCCGTCTTTGTTTTGTTTGGATTTTACATCCACATCTGATTTACATGAGAACAAGGAAACAATGGTGTTTGAGACTCATGGTATGTCATTTCAGGGTAAATATCTCCTATTATTCAGCTATGCCTATGAATATATAGATATTATACATAGATTTTCATTCCATGGCACCTTTAAAACCTAATCTACATGCGTATCTATACACCCATATTTAAAGCCGCAGAGGCAGAATTGTTCTTGAATGTTTTCTTCCTGTTGCCGTTTTTGTTGTTCTGCCTTTTTCTCGAATGAAATATAGATGATGGCACAATGCGGTGGTATCAGTCCTCTGCTCAGATGGTATGAATGTTCGACTGAAGTAGCTGCATCATCTCTATTGAATTTATTCATTCTCAGCTCAAGAACTTCAAAGAAGCCTAGTGCTTAGATTGTCCCTAATGAGAGCACAGCGCAACACCTCAAAGGCTGAATCTGCCAGGAGATCTCGTCTGACAGTCTGCTTGCCTGTAATGGAACAAATGGTGTAAGTATATAAAAAAAGAAAGATGAGATGCCCGTTTGCCTTTTATCTCGGCACAGTGGGAACATTCTCAGACTCCTCTTTGAGGGCAGCATTTTTATATCTCTCTTGCTATATGTTGCTGAGATGTATATGCAAATCACAAGCATCCACGAATAGAAAGAGGCTAAAAATGCTTCAAATGAACAGCCAGGGAGCTGGATGTACACACAAAATGGGCACTGAAATGTGCATTATTATGCATCTGTATGTCTGTATCTAAAACAAGACACTGTTAAAGTGATTATGTCACATGTATGACAATACGCATACTAGTGTTACATTTTGTGTTAAGCAACGTAAAAGAACGTTCCCTTTCATTGGTTCACTCAATACTATTGAAACACCCTGCAGGTCTGATGGTTGTCTTGCAACTGTTTAGAACGTACTCACACCATCCCTTTAAATTTCTCTTATTCTGGAAGACAATATATCTGTCCAAGATCATTATTAGAATATCGGATCTACGTCTTTCCTCAGGGTAACTTATTTGCCTACAACCTATTGCCTATAACATATTGACCATAGCATATTTGTCTATACATTCACTATTCGGTCACTATTCTGTCATTCCTGATCTTTTTTGTATTCGTGCAACAAGCAGATCAACTGAGAGTCTCGAACGGTGATCTTCTCTTTTGTGAACACACATTTGAAGCAAGAGTCATGCTTCGATTCAAATTTACTTTTCACTTTAAAAGCAAAGTATGTCGTTTTTACCACTAGAGGGCGTGCATTCACACCAAATAAAGGCATCAGGTGCGTCCCAAATCGCATACGTATGCACTATTCTATGCCATTTTGTAGTATAAATAGTGTAAGTACTGCGTTCACACTGAAAACTCAAAAAATAATAAGTGTACTTTAATTACCCGGATGATGCACTCATTCGACCGATAAAATGAAGTGTGAAATGAACGTGCGCAATTTTGCTCACGTTGCAGAAGGGGCGGAGCTATCGGGCGCACATGTTAGATAACTTGATTTATTTTGGATTGTAAAAGGGAAATTCTCCTATGAGAGTGATTATAGCGCCTCCCGATGGGGAATGCGGTTATACTCACGGCAGGTATTATATGGTACTTTGTTCATTTATTTCCCTAATTTGGCAACTGTCAAACGTCATCTGGGAAACGGGTTGAATTCGCTTAGTAAAAAAACATTAGTGTTCCATTTGGGACGACACTACATACATACACTACACTGTTGAGTGTGTAAGTGCATAAGTACCAGTGCATGAGTGCATAGTATGCCATTTGGGACGCAGATATAGCTTGATGATGCAGTAACGAATCATGGAAGTTGTTGTCCTCATAATATCCTATGCGACTTCTGTAGAAATAATTTTCATAGATGAGGTAAAGTACACTTATTTTATACTTCTGGTCGAGTGATCGCAGTTACCCAACCCTGCTTCTGCGTGCTGTTTGTGTTGCTCTGCAATAACACTTCCGAAATGCTAGCTGGAAGTGTTGTTTTATGTTCTTCTGTGTCGAGTTTCTTTGTAGGTGTTTTTTTCTGAATGCTACCTTAATGTACAAGTAGCTCATTTAAAGACGGGAACTGGTGGACATGAAACAACTTTACTCATAAGGTAAACACAAAACAAAAGTTTCCATCTTGAGCTCCTTCATGGGACTCGACACTTGCTTCAACAGGCTCGCTGTGCTCCACACTCATCAATGACTACGTTTACATGGACACTAATAATTCGATTTTAATGCGATTAAGACAATACTCTGATTAAGAGTCGACCATGTAAACATCGATTTTTGATTAATTTAATCAGATTAAGGTCATAATCGAACTAAAGAGAAATCGAATTAAGATATGTGGAGTATGCAGATCTTAGTCGCATTATTAAAGTGCAGTACAGTCATGTAAACACCTTAATCGAACTATTACAGTCATGTAAGACTTAAAGCCGCTTTTTGCGACAGGGTAGTCTACACACACACACACCCAGACACACACACACGGCTGATTGACACTCTTTGACACTCGAGTTCAAAAATCTGATCTTCTGTTAGCCATTTAGCAACGAAGCTACACTCACCGGGCAGACAGAAGCCTTGCCCATGACGCGAATCCGCATCTGTTCTGAAGTGAATTTGACGCGCGAATGAATCGGAGTTTGACGCGCAAATGAAGCGAGTAAACTCAAATGTTCACGCGTCTATTTACACGCGAATATCGCGATTTATCCGCGCGTTCCGCGTCTAGTGTGAATGCAGCATTAAGCTGAGATACATTACAAGCCGCGCGGAGTGATTACAAGTTACAACACACAATTAAATACCTATTTCGCAAACTACAGAAAACAAGGAGGCAACCATTTTAATCACACTTACAGGTTTTGATCCGGAGGAAGAAGAAACTGCTCCATATGAACTGTGTATTGAAGTTCCTGTCAAGGTCTGACAAAGTCGCATACAGCTGCATAGTAGTCTTTGCTGATCCTTCCTTTAATAAAAAACGGCCAGCGAATCCCGCAGTGTAGGGTAGCTTATTGCATTAATCATCAGAAAAATGACATGGACAAACACAGCACATGGTATACTGTGGTTTTGTTGTAAAATAAACTTCAACCCCACAGCCGCATCTCTGATCATCTCTCAGTGATTGTCATCTTCACGTCATGATCATTCCCATTATCCGCCACACTCTGCTAGTGTCTGAAGGGAAAGGCGCGTTCACGTTTTACGGGATCCAGCACTTCATATATGATCGATGTTGATGCAAGCAGGCAAAAGATTCGGACACAAGACGATTCACTTATTTGAATCTGAGTCAACTCTTTCGTTCAAGAATCAATAGTTTTAAACAAACACAATGAGCTTTCAGATTTAAACCTCAGCTAGATGTTGTCATTCACTTTATAGTAATTTTCAAAAATCTATAATAGGGGCTCTTTAAAAATAGCTTATTTCTCTGGATTTTATTTATTTATTATTTTTAATCTGGCATAATGTAAGAACACAAGTCAGCAAAATGTATAACACTGTTCTTGTGGGTTTTTAATGAAAAACATACTCTGCCTTTAAGATGATTAAGTCATAATGGATGCTACGCTCTATGTACTGAATGAGGTCATGCATTTTCACATTATTGGTTGTGGTCAGCTAAGGTCTTCTTCTGCATGTGGCTGCTATGAATTGACTGATGCCTTTTGCATCATTTGACAGTTTGACAACTTCAGCCAAATGTGTCACATATTAGGTCAGTTAAATCTGGAATAGATCTTTTCTCAAGGCTTGAGTCGAAGCCTGGAAAATATAGGTTGAGTTCTCAGACTGTGGGTCTGATCTGGCAAACATTTAGAAGGGCAAATGTGAATCTTTTCACTTTGCTTCAAAATATCCAGTCTCCCGTGCAGAAATTTGGTTCCAGTATGTAGGGTGAGATTCCATTAAGATGCCGCAGCTATGCTTAAGGTGTATACTGTAGCATTGCTTTTGAAAACACACCATGTTGTTTTCTTGGTGGGGGCATTTATTTGTGTCTTTTTTCATGCATGGGACAAGACTGCCAAGACCTTTTCATCCTACACATGTTTGGAATCCTGGATGGTTTGAGCACCAGATAGAGTTCTGTCTCCCACAGTGGTTTAGGTCTTAATATTCTTAATGTTGGTGATTTGCAGGGCATATAGATTCAATTAATTCTTTGAATCTGCCTCATTCTGGTGTTATATCCAGCTTAAACGACTCTATGGTTGTATCCGCTCATCTTCCGGCTCTGCTGGCTGTCCTAGCAAACAGTTGCAACCAGCTCCACTAAGGTCTTAAGGATTAAGGCATCATCTCTGATCCCTTGGTTTCATCTGAGCCTTCTGAGCCAGTGACACCATTTCAACTCTGATATTTCAACCTTGACATGTTAGTTTACAGATGCTTGAAATGTGGCCTTCAAATGACAGGTTACTATGAAATATCACCCCCCAAATTTTTGACTGATGACGAGAACTTAGCTGAACATCGATCAAGTGTAAGGCAGTATTCTAGGTTTTAACATGAAATGATTTTTGGTCCAATTAGCAAGGCCTTAGTTTTATTTGACTTTAGTAATAATAAGTTATTAGTCAGAACTAATGATTGCAAAGCAATAGCATATATAGTATAATGTAAAACCCAAGGAACCAAGAGCTGAGCCTTGTGGTGCCCATCACAGTGTACTTATGATCAAAATGATTCCTCTTTATTAACTGATACAACTCTCTCAACTCTATTCTAGGTGTTTGCATGAGTGGATTTTTGGTCCAATAACCAAGGCCTTGGTTTTATTTGAATTTAGTAATAGTAAGATTTTAGTCATCCGATTTTTAATATCTGCTATATAATCTGTTTATTTTTTGAATTTGTACAAATTATCAGGCTACAAGGAGATGTAGAGTTGTGTATTGTCATTGGCATAACAGTCGAAACTAATCATATCATATAGCAATAGCATACACTACCCGACAAAAGTCTGGTCGTTAATCCCAGTTGTAAGAGCAACAAATGCATCCCAATCATCACAAATACTGCAGAAGACCTAATGGAACCTGCATGAACCCAAGATTCTCACAGAGACCAGTCAAGTTTGGTGAAGGAAAAATCATGGTTTGGTGTTACATTCAGTATGGCGGCATGCGAGAGATCTGCAGAGTGGATGGCACCATCAACAGCTTGAGGTATCAAAACATTTGTGCTGCCCATTACATTAGAAACCACAGGAGAGGGCGAAGGTAATCTGCGCTGATTGGACCAATGACAGCCTGTTGCGATTGGTCGACTGCGTTTAGCGCGAGACAGAGTGAAATGGCCACCACGGCTTATCAACAATATTGAAGTAGTCAGAGTGCGGAGTGTATGTGTGAGCATACCTGCCAACACTCCTGTTTTTCCCGGGAGTTTCCCGTATTTCAGACCCATCTCCGCCACCCTCCCATTTAGTTATTTATCCCGGAAAACTCCCGTAGTTTCAACCACCAACCCCCACGCCCCAGGTCTTCAGCATTTTGGTATGGTCTGTGAAACCCCCGGGTCGCCAACATTGGTATAGGATCTGATTGCAGCGGCTGCCCGAAACACGCTTCATAGTAGTTAACTTACTAACACCACAGTACAAAGTGCAACCTAACCCACTCCCTGGTCTCCCGGATTTCAGGGACCAAATGTTGGCAGGTGTGTGTGTGAGCCAATGACTGTAAAAAGGAGTGAGCCCAATGCAGGAGTGCATTAAAGCAGTGCAGTTAAACACCAGCATATTGCTCTATTCTTAACCATGACACACATTCAGTACTAATCCACACAGTGGCAAAAGCTGAACTATTTTGAACCTTGACCGTCGCACGTGTGTAGGAACAGCTGACGGTGGCCAAAGCAACAACAAACGGCAGTGAATCGCGAGCTCACAAACACATTTAAATCCGTAAACAAAGCGGCACGCGTCGCGTTTTCAACGTGGCATTAGACGTGATATGAGAATATAAAGAGTTAACAGATACAGTTCAAGAGGTTACAAGAAACAAAACCCAATTAAATACATCATTTGCAAGCTAGAGAAAACAAGGAGGCAACCATTTTAATCGCACTTACTTACACTTGTGAAATGGAGGAAGAAACTGATCTATGAACTGTGTACTGATAAAGTTCCTGTCGAGCTCTGACAAAGTCCCATACATCAATAGTCTTTTCTGATCCTTCCTTTAACAAATGGCCTGCAAATCCCCAGTTGTAAGCGTGTAGATTCAAGAAGCACTCGTCAGAAAAATGACAGGAACAGCACAAGGCTAGGCTATAATGCTGAGGTATTTTTGCAAAAATAAACCTCAACCACTGACTCTTCACAGTTTTATGTTTTAGAAAATAACACTAACTTTCCCCTCACACTTCCAGTAATATCCAGCTGAGCACAGCGTCTTCATGACTTGATTCAACTGGGATCTGCTACAGTGTTTGTGGGCGGGGCCACAGGTTTCAATTTTCCCGGGTTTGCGTGCGGAACAATTGGGCGGGGCTTAAATTTCATATCGACGTCACGCCGAAACGGCTAAAGACTCGTTATCGAGACGATTCATTTGAAGCACTATGAGTCGACTCTTTTATAAATGAATCAATAGTTTTAAACACTGAGCACTTTCAGATTTAAGCCTCAGCTGGATATTTCACTTCACTTAGAGCTGTGTTACACACTACATGGAAGGTCATTTTCAAAAACCCATAATAGGGGCTCTTTAATTTTCTCTTCACTCCTAGACCTGACTGTGATAGTCTTTTTTGGATACATTATGCAATCACAAAAGAAGCATTCATGTTCAACATACTACTTATTTAAACATGGCTACATGACTATATTCACAACCAAAGGGCCTTTTAGAGGAATTTGGTTGACCTCAAACAACCAACAGACAAACAAACAAAAATATATATTTCTCTGTATTGCATCTAAGCTCCAAGGTGGTTACATAACTAGCTCTGTCAAGCTGTGTTACAAAACATCCAGACACCAAGGAACCTTTTTATTCTCCCTTTTTAACTCATTTAAAGAGGCTTATCTTCACAGAACAATCAGTGCACTGCTGAACGAAATAATCCTGGATGTGCTAGGAGAGACAAAAATAATAATATGCATTTTAAACAGACATAATCTAATTAGGGAAAGGTAGAAAGATACAGCTTTAGTCACAAAATTCACAAATCTAGGAAATTCTGATCAGTTTAAGCATTTTTTTCCCCACTAACAAGATCCTCTTGAAGCTCATGTCTGGCTTCTCCAACAAAGAAACAAAGAGGTGTATCTGGCACATAATCATCACAGAAGGATTAAGGGCCAGTCTGCAGTGTTTCAATGTTCTATTACGGAAAAAAAACAACAACATTCCCACAGTTAAGAAGGTGTTGATGACGTCATTCAGTGCTGATTAAACCGAACTAAGGGCGTACTCACACTATGAACAGTTGCCTTGAACCGGGCCAAAGCACGCTTGTCCCCCCTCCCGTCTCCCCCGACGGCCAACACTCACATTACATTCGGGCCTGGGCATGCTTACGTCATTGATGATGCGATGTTCAGTAAGCGCTCTCGCTCAGCACAGTAGAGATTTCTTTAGTTATATCGTTTAAGTCGTTTGATATGCTGTGACACGCAGTCTAATATCTCGCCGAGCAGATCAGCCACTTTTGACGCTCATAAACAATCATAAAGTCCTCGTGCTGCAGGAATTAGGAGGTTTGCTGAAGGTGCAGTGAGGGGTTGCGTCTTTAAAAAAGCTACGACAGTTTGCGTTCATTGAACAGTATGATTAATTAATCCATATTAAACAGTCAAAAAAATTTTAAAAGTCACATCTCAATTTCAGTTTTGGGCTCAGGCACGCTTGCACCCAAGTGGACCGCACTCAGGCCCACCTCTTCCAACTGGGCCAGGGTCGCCCAAGTGAACCGTGCCTGAGCCCTATTCAGAGCACTCACACTTCTCAAACGATCCGGGAAACAGGCCTGGGCACGGTTCGGATAGCATAGTGTGAGTACGCCCTAACTTATGAGGTTACATACTCGCTAAATCCATAAAACCCAAATTGTTTTCACATAAGTGTGGGCACAGCTATTTGAACATTTACATTTTAGAAAGTTTTTTTAAACATATCTTCAAGTATTGTTCATGTTTTTGTTTATCTGTATCTATATTAGATTGTTTTTTGTGTGTCTGACTTAATTTCCTCCACATCCTCTATCATTGACACTGGTATGGATAGAGAAATGCAACTTAGGCTCATTGTGGATACGTACCCCTATCTACATTTCTACAGAGGGTGAATTATGTATCCAGAGGTACATCTGGCTGCATTTCGTCTTTAAAATTATCGCTATGGGGCGGTATGACGCCGCTGCTGGCTTCTGTTCCTTTTAGCACTAGCAGCTGACAACTTACCCCCATATGGATGGCTTTTGTAACGTATGCCGGCGGAGTTTGGATGCGAAGAGGAGTTGACAGCGACAGTTGGACAGTTCGCGACAGTTTTACTCCGGCAAAGAAAAGTTCCAGAAACCAGGTAAAACAAAAGCAAAGTTCAATAAATGAATAAATAAACAACATGCTAAAAACGTGGTGAAATCATGCTGCCGCGATGGCATTTCTTTTTTAGATTGCTTTTGAAAACACTACTGGTTGGGTTTAGGGAAGTATGGATCAGTCAGTCCGTCAGTCAGTCGACAGCAAGCTGATCTGGTCGGCTGAAGTGTATATTGCAGATTTACGCAGGAAAAGGACGCGCAAGAGAAATCTGAGACCATCAAAAAGCGTAAAAACAAAATCTACAAGCCTCCGGTTACGTATTTACTTGTCCCCAGAAATGTAGACCTGGGCAGGTATCCACAATGAGCCAGATATGGAGAAATGTGACTGGATGGCGATTACACTGCAAAAAAAAAGCTTTTCTTACTTAGAGTTTTTGTCTTGTTTCTAGTCTAGGCTTTTTTTTTTCTTTCTCCCTGATCTCACACTGCCCTAATTCAAGAGCAAGGTGAGAGGGAGTTTTTTCGCCTCTCCTGAAATGTATCTTATTTCCTTTTTCTAAATGCTACCTCCCATTGACCTGTCTTCCCCTGAAATGTGATGTTGGTGTATGGTCGGGGGGGTCCAATTTCACTACATGACAGTGTATTTGACTACATGGAAGTGTATGTGACAAATAAAGGCCTTGATTGATTAAATATCAAAAATGTCTTCATCAAGAAGCATTTTCTAGACAAGCAAAACATTTTGGATTGTTATCAGAATAAATAAGTCAGAATTATGTGAGTTTTTCTTTAAAACAAGCTAAATAATCTGCCAATGGAGTAAGCAAAGCTTTGTGTGTGTTAAAAATATTTATGTGATTCTTGGGGTGACGCAGTGGCGCAGTAGGTAGTGCTGTCGCCTCACAACAAGAAGGTCGCTGGTTCGAGCCTCGGCTGGGTCAGTTGGCGTTTCTGTGTCGAGTTAGCATGTTCTCCCTGCGTTTGCGTGGGTTTCCTCCGGGTGCTCCGGTTTCCCCCACAGTCCATAGACATGCAGTACAGGTGAATTGGGTAGGCTAAATTGTCCGTAGTGTATGGGTGTGAATAAGTGTGTATGGAGGTTTCCCAGAGATGGGTTGCAGCTGGAAGGGCATCCGCTGCGTAAAACATGTGCTGGATAAGTTGGTGGTTCATTCCGCTGTGGTGACCCTGGATTAATAAAGTGACTAATCCGAAAAGAAAATGAATGAATAAATGATTGTGATTCCTCAGGTTTTTTAATTAATAAATTTGCAACAATTTCAAAAAATCTTTTTTCACATTTTGGAATAAGGCTGTAACATAAAAAAAAATCTGGAAAAAGTGAAGCGCTATGAATACTTTCCGGATGCACTGTACAACTTAAAGAGCATATTTAGTTATTAGGTAGGATTAGAGATGTAGAGTGCCCAATATGTTCTTTATAAATACTAATAAACAGCTAATATTCTAATAATATGCAGTTAATAAGTAACTAGTTAATATTGAGAATTTAATATCTAAACTAAAGTGTCACCAAAATCTTTATTTAATAAAAAAAAAGGTATGTATCCTTTGCATTTCATGTTTCCCAGGACATTAAATCCAGCCCTTAAATTAGAAACTGTCACATGGAGATCTGGATGTTCAGCATGGGTCTAATGGTAGTGTGCTTAAAGTATTCAGGGAGGTCACTTCAAGGATGAAGGCCTGTATTATAGATAGAATACACAGCCCAGTGTCATCAAGAACCTGAGTGTAAAAGCATGTTTGAAGAATATCAGATGAAGGCATATAGTGGGCTTTAAAACATTCATCATTTCTTGGAGAGTGTAAAGTGAAATTGCTTCAGGTTCATAAAAAATAAGGTACAGGAATTGGAATAAAGACCCACCTGCAACTCACAAATTATTCTGAAGGATTTGACTCCAGAAAACTTTTTGTGTTTGAGTTCATTGAAATGTGCTAATGCAAGCAAATGTTGGGAAAAAATGTGTATTTATACTTCACCATTATTTGCGTTTATAACTCTATTTTACACTGGGTGCAAAAAAGACACAAGGAATATTAAAAGGATCCAATTTTGGCCTTTTACAAAATAAAAATAAGTCTCCAACAGGAGTTGTAGCTGTTTTGTGCCTGTGCTTTTTCAATGAAAATGAGCTGGTTCTTCCCACCCACTCTTGGGATATTTTTCTTCAGAGAAGAATAACCAGGGTCGGATGTCAGGATAAAAACAGAAATATGACAGACAGAACTCAGACATGATGAAGCAGAGACCCACAGTCACAAATACTACAGTAAGAGGAATGAGTATGTTGTACAAATGTGCTACTCTATAGAGATCCTACACTCTCAGAAATAAAGGTACAAAAGCTGTCACTGGGGTGGTACCTTTTCTAAAAGTACATTTTTATACCTTTCAGGTCCACTTTTGTACTGTAAAGGTACATATTTGTACTTAAAAAGTACAATTGGTAACTTTATAGTACCTTAAAGGTACAAAAGTATACACCCTGCAGCTACAAAAAAGGTTATTTTAACCTATAGTAACCTACCAATGTGAACTGTTACTGTTACTATAATGTTAATACAGTATAGTGTAGGGTGTAGGGCTGTACCAATGTGCACCTGTAAGGTACAAAAGAGTAATTATTAAAAAGGCACCGCCCCAGTGACAGCTTTTGTACCTTTATTTCTAAGAGTGTAGCTAAGTTATGCTCAAATAAACCTTGATTAACATCCACAAACCAGGACTCCTGTTGTTTGATTGAAGCATCCTTGTTTATAGCTGTGTACACTTTGCAGCTGCAATTACGTAGCTCAAAAATTTTTCAAAATGCTATAAAAAATACAAAGGTACCACTTATTAATTCCACGTACTGCTTCTTGAAGTGCAGTTGGATCACTGAAAGTTGGAACCAATCTTCTGATCCCAGTTTCTTTGCAAATCCTGTCCCGTGGACGTGATTATATGCGTCACCACACACCAGCTATTGAGAGACAGTGATAGAGCCAATTTAGTGGATGGGGATGATTGGGAGGCCATGATGGGCAAGGGCCAATAGAGGGAATTTGGCCAGGACACCGGGGTTACACTTCTACTTTTTACAAAAAGTGCCATGGGATTTTTAATGACCAGAGATCGGTTTAACGTCTCATCCGAAAGACGGCACCCACTGATCTTTCGCTTTACTGGGGCATTAGGACTCACACAGAGCGCAGTTTCAGCTGGCCTCACTAACACCACTTCCAACAGCAACCTAGTTTTCCCATGTGGTCTGTCGCTGCGTCATGTTGCGGTGGGCCTTAAAATCAAAGTGATTCTAAACAAGAGACTTCTTGTGTTTATATCACTCCAATAAGACTGTGGATACACTATGCCTACAGATGTTTTTGTCCAAACAGCTCCCAAAAGTTGCATGATAGATGCCCTTTTAAGTCACATTCAGGTTCTTCAGGAAAAAGTCCAAATTGAAATCCAGAAACTGAACATCATCGCCATGGTTTTACCTACAATCCACTCTCATTAAGGTATACATTCTTGGCTGACAGACTTTCATTTTGTTGGCAAGCCTTTAAAAGTAAAAATAACAATTTACTAATATAATACTGCATCTTGGTGTTGACGCAGTAAATGAACATTTAGGGCCCTATCATACACCCGGCGTAATAAGGCGCAAGACGTGCTGTGTTTGTTTGTGGGGGCATGTACTTTCCAGCCAGCACGCTGTTTTGTGGGCGTGTGGGCAGCTTTCGTCATTGTTTTAAATAATGGCGGAAGGTAAGAGCCGGCGTGATGTGCGCTCTGCCGGGAGAATTCTATGGATTACCTAGCAAGACAACATTTGTTTTCAAAATGAGTTGGAAAGTACACCTTCCAAGCTTTAAGCAGGTATGTCTCTCTCTCATGTATTAATTTATTCAAGCAGCGCGTGGACTCGTAGGCGTGGTCGCATTAAAACTAATGAACTCAGACTGAGAAACTAGACATAGTGTTGGTTTCATACTGATTACTTTATCAAGCAATGCTTGTTTTCAACATGCACTCGCTGCATTTAAATGTAGACACTTCAAGCTTTCTATAGATATATGTCTCATGTCTGTGTGTTTTGTTTTCGCAGAGTTTCAGTGCATTTTACTGATGCATTTCTAAAAACAGTTCGTGGAGAAAGGAAAGAATGCCTACACTGTTTATTTTCCTATTTTTGCAAAAGCACACACGTTTGTTGTTATTGTGAGTGTACACAAAAAACGTAGACACCTAACAGATTCAATTGAGGTATTGCTCTTATCTGTATGATCAAAACTGAAAGTGTAATTTAAAGGTGCAGTATGTAAGTGGTTGAACTAGGTATTGCACTCCTGGATCGAAACAAACGCAAGCGCGGGTTGCCTGATTGAGGACAGGAGCGAGTGATTTAAACTGTGTTCTAAATAAAAGCAATGACACGCGGAATGGAATATTCTCCATATTAAAAGGAGTTTTGGTTCTAACCAACACCTTGAATTGATATATTAGAAACGGCTTCTGTTTCTCACAGCTGAACAACAGAAACCTATGACAGTGATCACCTCAGGTAAACCTCATGTGCTTTATTCACTGCTAAATGCTAACAATGTGAGTTTGAATGCCATTTTACGTTACATTTATTGCCGTATACTGAAAGCAGCAGCAGATAGTTCACCTCAGATCTTGAAAATACAATAAACCGTTTGAAATTGAACTTTAGAACTAAACACAAATGAGTGATTCAGCATCTACATTTAATGATGTTAAAGAGGGTTAACATGTATTAAATAGATTATAAACCTTACCGTTTCGTGAGTGAGTGCATATTCTGTGCTTCTTAAAGGCTGCATTTAAATTTCTGTCGTGTTTCGTCTGGTGCAAACAGTCAAACTGCTCATCACTGCGTATCTCGTCATGAAGCGTGTTGTTAGGACACGCGGTTACAATGTAACCTGCTCACCTAATGTTTACGTTCGTAATATTTATATCATTTGCTAATTTATAACCTCATTTGGAACTGAATCTATTTCATTTCGACGTCTGATACTGTCCACCGGAGGTCGCATTTTGGGTCACGGACGCATGCTTTCAGAGTCTTTCTGAATGAATGAATGAAATACGCTGTTTTCCAACAAGGCAACCCGGGATGCTGAAATATGATTGGTTAAACTGGCATTGTGCAGGTTAAATTTACCTAAACGAAGACAGCGTTCCGGCACGGAAAAACCATTTTCAAAGCAGAATATCTGATTTCAGCATTGTTTTTCAGTTAAACAAGTATGTTCACTTAGGATGTTTCTTAAATATCTGCACACATATTACTGTATTTTTATGCTTTAGAAGAGTCAAACACTTACATACAGCACCTTTAAGTTATTTTCGGCATTATTAGGAGAAGACGCCTCAAAACGCGCATACGCTGTCTTCGACCCCTGGGGGTTAAAGGGAATAGGAGATGAGACTCTGATTGGTTTAATGCACATTATGCTTAAAACACATCCATAACTCATTAAGAGAATAAACTGGTTTGGAACCACTTGAGGGTGAGTAATTTTAATTTTAGAGTAAACTATCCCTTTAAACACTACACTGTGTTTTTAGCCGTCAGACTAATAAAAGTATTTACGCTAGTAATGCTATCCTCAGATAACAGCTTTATCCTTTTGGCTCCATGCTGCAAACTGAAAAATGTTGTTCACAAATGTATTGAAATCAGTTCATCTGCATCATTCAGAAAAAGCAGAGAGCCTAATGACTTGTTCACACACTTCTGGCACTGCCATAGATTAGAACTTCCGAAGTGGAAGTGGTGGATGACTTTAAATGGGGAAGGAAGTTGATGTGCTCGAGGGCATTAGAGAATCAAGTCAAATCACACAGAGCAGTGCACACAGACCATAGCGAGACAGTGCGGCACAGCATCAGGTCACCCTATGAATAGCTCCACTCAGAAAAAAAAGGAAGTGCACATATTTCTGTGCTTACTAGTCTACAACTAGTCTTTTTATTATGACACACATTGCACTAAAACAAAGAATTTTGAAGTCAAAGACAGTTGCCTTTCCTTTTACACAGTGTACACCAGGGCTATTCAATTGGCGGCCCGCAGGCCGAACCCGGCCTCCGAGGCTATTTGTTCCGGCCCTCCAAATAGTGTGACCAAGACATCAAAAATAAATTTAGTTCAGTCAAAAAACGGCCGCTATAGTTATTAAGTGAGGTGCGCCTGTTCAATACAGCATGAGCTGTGCAGATCGTGAGTCACCTGACATACAGGGAGTAGCGCGGGCAGCCAAAAATATTTGGATATGTTTGTAGAAAAGGCCTTTTGTACTATGCACTGATATCGTCAATAGGGATGCAACGATTAGCCGATTTCACTATTAACTACCCTTTAATTTGTCACAATTAATCGTAAAGGCTTCTCTAAGCTGCATTTCTGTTGCACGGAACAAAACGAAACTGCTGCAGTTAAACAAAGTTATGCCAAGTTGCCTACTGTGCCCTAGTTTAAAGTTCCAAGTATTTACACTGAGGCTAATACGCCCGCACACTGGATTAACGCAGTGGCCGTTCCCATATCACATCTTTTCCGCTTGCAAGTTTGTTGTTTCTAATGTAAGAATATATGACAATATGCGCACAAGCGGAGCAACGCGCTTGCGTCTTTGCGGGCGCACGCAGTAGAAAACATCTCACGGTGAGAGTTCTGCGTGCCTTTCAGTGCAGTGTAAACAAAAGATATGTTAGACGAATTAATATTAAGATGATTATGTATGCATGAACGCAGATGGCCACAACATTTCATCTAAATAGCTCACCTAATATAAAGCTTGAATTTACATTAGACGTGATCACCGTCAAACCAAAATCTATAATTGTTGCATCCCTAATTGTTATGCAGTTAAAAAAAAAACATATGAATGTGTCTGAATGTAGAAGAAGCCTACTTCAGCAATGCAGTGCTTTTGTTGTGCTCTGAAATACAACATTTGAAAGTTTGTAAAAAAAAAAAAAAGTCTATTGTACAATGCAGTGATGTTATGTAGTTTCAAAATACAATATATTAACATTTTAATGTAGAAAAAGCCAACGTGGGTGTCTTAAGGAGCAAAAATACAACATATATGAGCTCTTATATTGCTGTTGTGTTATCACTCAAATAGCAAGTCATATCTCTCCGGCCCTTCGTTTGGGATGCTTTTCATGAACCGGCCCCCATGACAAACTAATTGAATAGCCCTGGTGTACACAATGGCACCATAAGGGGGACCTATTATGCAAAAAGTGCTTTTATAAGGAGTTTAAACACAGTTGTGTGCATACCTGTCAACACTGGGATGTGAAAGTAAGGGATATGCCCACCATAATAAGGGATTCCCCTAACGCCCCCCGCCCCACCCCCTACCCCCCTTTAAAAATCCCCAACTTACTAAATATGTTGATTTGGAGCTGTTTCATTGTAAATAAACAGTTAAATCGTCAGTAATATGTTTTTATTATTATTATTAACAAAAGAAAAAATACATAGTATACATTAGCAGCAAATACATTAGCAAACAATCCAGCTTATTAAAATTAATAGCTATTATAATGAAATAAAATCAAGCTATCAAATCTCATCCGCCGTTTCTTCACTGTATAACCTTCACATTCTGATTAAAGAGCAACGAATGAATCTCTTATTTATTTAGATTTTTTTCGTTTGATTACATTAAATAACAGCTGTCACTTTAAAAATGCACACATCTAACGTTATAAAGAAAGCATTCGATTCCTTTCCAAACTTTTTATGCTCATTTAGGACTAAATCAGTTGTGTTTGAAAAAAAACCCCACCAAGATCGACATCTTTAGATGTTATTATTATTATTATTATTATTAATTATGTGTATATGTCTGTTTAAACATGCACTCAAAACCCAGACTTCCGCTCCGTTTCAAAGCGCGTGTACAGAATCCGTTTGGGAAACAGCCTTTATTTATCACTATGGAGTGCGTCAGCTGACAGTCACGCACCGCTATATGACTGTTTTGAGGATTGCATATGAAGGGGAGACGGCACCTGTAATAAACAGAAAGGGAATCCCGCCGTTTTTATATTTATTTTAAAGTGTTTTCATGCCTAAACAAAGCAAAAGCACAGAACAGACTCACATTTAAGAGCAAAGGGTGGCCCCATGTGGTTTGGCGGTATGGGTTGCGCGTAGGCTCTGCTCTTTGTTTATTGCCACCCTTCAGACAAAAGACTGAAAACACGGGAGAAATATGGGAAAATACCTTTACGGGATGATAGCGGGATAGAACTGTAAAATACGGGAGAATCCCGGGAAAAACAGGAGGGTTGACAGGTATGGTTGTGTGACAACACTGTGTGAATCTAACAGTGAGTGAAGACAACAGTCTGCAGAAACACTTTGATTGACATTCTTTGTACGCGTCATGAGAGGTAGACTTACAGGCACACACAAACAGTCAATTCGGAGAGAAATAAAACGCACATAAATTATTTAAACGTAAAACCGGAAAAACCGCAATTCACAAGCGTGTATTGAACCGTGGATGTCGTACCGAACGGTTCAATATTGTTTTGAGAATTGTGGCATCTCTAGTGCATAGTGAATTGGATAATGTGGGTCCAGCCGCTAGCAATCATAAGCACGTGATCCTCTCGAAATTAGTTTATAAATAAACTTCACTTAAACACAGTTGTGTGAATATAGCCAGCCTCTAATGGTACAAATTAATTAATTCTACTTTTTATAATCACACTTGATAAAAACAGTCTGCAGAATTTACACTTTGGGATTTGGGTGTGTGTTTAAACAGAGAAATACACATAAAAAATATGTAAAGGTATCTGCTGTGGCGTGTTTTACCTTGAACACTGCTAATTGTGTCTTGAATGAGCATAAACAGCTAGGAAAGCAATCTAACGCTTGTCATTATATTAAAGTTACACCGAGGTTAATCAAACTAAATAAGGAAAATGAGAGATTCATTCACTGCTCTTCACTAAATTAATTATAGTAACTTAAATCAGAATGGATGCATATTTAAATTACACAGTGAAGAAAAAGTGAATGAGGTTTGTTAATGATGTTGACAGGTATGTCTATAATGGGTTGATTAAATACTTTACTTGAGATCAAATTGGTTTTCAGTTTTTAGTTCATGAAAATTGCCCAGTTTTTTTTTAACCAATAAAGATTTCAAGGTTGAATTCAAACCTTCTCAAGCCATTAGTGACAATCTCTAAGTGATATAACACCAACCTCCTCCAGCTTCACACGTTATTTCTGTCATAGCCTCGTTCTCGCTGTATTCTGTTGCCCCACCACATTATATTTCTGCTATGTTTTAACCTAAACACTGGTAAATGGAACCCCCTATTATATGGGCAGCTGTGCGAAATGGTTCTGTTTTAGCAAGCTTGTGAATCAGCTGAAGCCACAAGCGCCAAGCCTGATATAGAACTGTAAGTGTGATCTTGCTGTCATATAACATCCACAGAGTAACAAGTAAATAAACCTCAAACATCCACAAATCTAATTGTGTGTAAAACAGTTTTCTTCTGTCACAACTTCAAACCTTGAAACCAGAGTAATCCATTCTAAAACATCCTTTTAGAAATGAGTGCCTTCGTTAGTATATTTGAGTATTATCATTAGTAACGTATTATAAGTAATCAGGTTCATCGCTTGCCGGTTAGGGGGCTATGACAACATTTCATTGGTGTCGCGGAAAGGGTAGAGCAGGGCTGGGATTGGGGGGCCAGAGGAAAAGGGGGGAGGGGGGTTGTCGCACACAAAAGTGAAGAGCGGGGGGAAGGGGGTGTTGTGGATGTTGATTGGAGGGCCCCTAATAATAACTCTGGGAGCCCCAAAATGGCATGGGTCCTTAGAATCGTCCAAATTTCTCCAAACCACCCAACCCCCCCCTTACTGGCACCCCTATGAGTAACAGAAAAGGACACTAACTGAGCTTTAAATTAGCTAAAGCTCTATAATTAATCAAATAAACAATAATTGGCATTTCCAGTGACGAAAGCAATACATTTGTTGCTCTCTTAGGGGCCGATGACACCGAACGCACTTTTACGTTTCAAAAACGAGAGGCGCACCACACTGCCTTTTTGTTGACAAGAAAAAAAAAGGAAAAGAAACGGCTGAATCGGCTGTGTATTGTGCTGTTGTTGATATTAATATAATTTAAAAATGTTATAATATTGTGATATTCAAGATTTGTAAAGTCATACATGTTATGTATTTGGGTTGTCTGTGCTCGGTTTGTTTTTCGTTTCTCTCTCTCTCTCTCTCGCTCTGTTCTCCCATATCTGCTTTCATTATTCTCAGTTTCCGTTCATTGGTCCTTCCCGGTTACGTCACTCTTACGTCACATCCAATAAGCAAAGACCACCTGTCATAAAAGCGTGCACCAGACCCCTCACCAGCCCTTTTCTTTTTCCTCTTGTCCCTCTTGGTTCTGTTGTTGCGTTGCATTACGAAAGAAAAACCCTGTCTGACTGTGTATTTTTGTTGTTGCCCGTTTCTGTGTGCATGTTATCCGTCTGTTATTCATATCTCATTCCACTTCTCAGCTACATTGTTTACGAGGCTTGACCAAACCTAGGGAGGCAGAATAATGAAAGCGGTGCTCTCACTTTCATCCGGGACACCCCCCCCGGTCTTCACTTTTGTCCGTGACACCCCGCCCGCCTCCACCCTGGTCTTCACTTCGCGAACTGGTCACTTCTGTTTGCGCAGGGCACATAAGCAGCGCGTACAACACTCGCAGTCATTAGTAAATCATTCAAAAAAGGCGCCTCCCACACCAGAGGCAGCTTGCGCATTATTAGATGTGCGAACATTTTGAGTTTACTCACTTCATTCACATGTCAAATTCGCTTCACAACAGATATAGATTCGCATCATGGTAGGGGCATCTGCTGTCTGCCTGGTGACTCCAGTTTCATTGCTAATGGCGTGGATTTTATTAAGAGAGAACCTGCACTTTATGTGCTTTAGGAAGGCTGAAAAACAGTGTAGATTTGTTTGGCGCCGTGTCTTGGTCATAGACTGTGTCACCCATAGGTTTCTGAAGAGCGAGTAAAGCTACAACTGAGCAGCGCCAACTGTCGCCACTTTGTTTGCGTGTCATCATGCCATTTGTGAGCACAATTAAGTGCACAGCATGTGCAATATTATCTGATAATTGTAAGAAAAAATCCCAAAAGGGAGTTGACCATGTAAAGCCACGTAAAATAAAACAAAAAATATGATATACACTTCCGGCCACTTTATTAGGTACACATTACTAGTACCGGGTTGGACCCAGGTACTGGAAATATTCCTCAGAGATTTTGATCTACATTGACATGATAGCATCACGCAGATGCTGCAGATTTGTCGGCTGCACATCCATGATGCGAATCCACCACATCCCATAGGTGCATATTCATGAAGTTGCACCTCATTTACAATAGAGCGCGCTGATTGGTTCGAACCAAGTCTTTCTCTTGAATTAATGATGAAAACTCAAAGACGTCACATTGTACCCGCCGGTACAGACATCCAGTCTACATGCTGGAATTTACACAAAGATCTCATGACCGTGACGTAGCTTCAAAATTTCTTTACAAACCAAAAGAACGAATTTGCTCGGAATAATGCAAAAACAACCAGTTTTCACTTTTTAGTGACATATACAGTATGTGTCCTAATAGTGTTTATAGCAGCGTGGGACACATATATGACAGTCAACATCTCAAAGAATGTGTTTTGGTGTTTCGTGGCCCTTTAACATGTCAATCACTCGCGCTTGATGCTTCATCTGCATCTGGTGTGAACGTACCATTACAATGATTAAAGGGACAATTCACCCAAAACCAAAATTCTGTCATCATTTATTCACACTTTACTTATTTCAACCCTGTTTGACTTTCTTTTTTCTTTTGAACCCAAAATAAAAAAAAAATTGACTTCAATAGTATTTGTTTTTCCTACTGTGGAAGTCAAAGGTTTTAAACTTTTCAAAATACATTGAAAAAGCGATTCATTGGATTTACTCACATTTTTTTAAGGTAAGCGGTTGCAAACAATTCATATGGGCTGTATGCATACATGCCAACATTTGGTTCCTAAAATCCGGGAGACGGGGTGGGGATTCCGCGCGAACTGTAGGGTCTGAAATACGGGAGACTCCCAGGAAAAACATGTTGGCAGGTATGGCTGAATGTAAACAAAGAAATTCAGTTAAACTTTACTAAATTTAATTTGTTTGTTTAAATTCAACCCATTTAGTAAATCCAATGAATATTTTTTTCAGTGAACCTTTAATGCTTAACAGAAGAAATTGATGATAAAGGTTTGGAAGCACCGAGTAAATAGTGAGTACATTTTCATTGTTGGGTTAACAATCCATTTAATGTCATTTATGGAGACCTTCTGCTCAATGTTGATGGTTGAGTAGCAGCTAAGGGCTTGGATTGCCTTTGAACACAATGAAATCCCAGATGATGTGTGGCTGCTGGACCAATTTCTAATGAAAAAACAGCAAAACTAATGTACCCAGCAATGAGCACTAGCGAAAACACCTACACCTGCTCCGCATGATGGGCACAATGAATGCATTGATGGACATGCTTGGTGTTTGAATCACACATCAGAGGAAGAGGAGGCAGGGTAAAGGCTTGTAGAGTTAGAAAACATTGACTACTATACATTATATTGCTGCATTGGTCTTGAAACCCATTCATGGCTGTTATGGTTCGGCTTGTTTGTTTGGTTTGTTCCACATGTTGCCGAACATACCGAAGAGAACTCTGGTTATTCAGCAACAAATCAGAGCGCAAGAACAAAAACTGAAGTGACATACCCAAGTAAACAATTCAACTTAAGAAGGAACATAAAGATGTCGGCTGTAATTTCAGTCACACTTTATTTTGATGGTCCGTTTGTTGAATGTAAGTTACATTGCAACTAATTATCATTAGATTATACAGTAAGTAGACTGTTAGGTTGGGGTTAGGGTTGGGATTGGGGTTAGGGTTAGTGTAAGTTGACATGTACTTGCAAAGTTTCTTATAGTCAGTTAAATGTCTGTTTAAGGACTGTTAAATGTCAGTGTCAACAGATATTAAGCAGACAGTCTACTAATGCTCAAATGGACCATCAAAATAAAGTGTTACCTTAATTTCGTTACACTTCTCAAATATTTGCAAACAGTATAGATCGGGGCTATTCAATTAGCGGCCCGCGGGCCAGGGCAATTGGTTCCGGCCCTCCAAATAGTGTGACCAAGACATCAAATACAAATTTAGTTCAGTTGAAAAACACTATAGTTATGAAGTGACATGAGTCTGTTCAATACAGTACGAGCTGTAGAAAATGTCGCAGGCCATTACAGTACAGTATTCACCTGGACAAACTGGCAAAAGAGTTCCCTCGATGTTTTGGTGAGTCAGAAAACATCAAGGGTTGGCACAGTGGCTAGCACTTTCGCCTCACAGCAAGAAGATCACTGGTTCAAGTTCTGGATAGGCCAGTTGGCATTTCTGTGTGGAGTTTGCATGTTCTCCCCGTGTTGTCATGGGTTTCCTCCGGGTGCTCCGGTTTCCCCCACAGTCTAAAGACATGCGATATACAGTAGGTGAATTGGGTAAGCAAAATTGGACGTAGTGTATGAGTGTGTATGCAAGAGTGTATGGGTGTTTCCTAGTACTGGGTTGCGACTGGAAGGGCATCTGCTGAGTAAAACATATGCCGGAATAGTCGGCGGTTCATTCCGCTGTGGCAACCCCTGATAAATAAGGGATTAAGCTGAAGGAAAAAAAAAAAAAAAACATTGAATACTGTATATTGCTGTATTAGTCTTCAAACCCATTCATGTCCATGGTCCAGCAAGTATTTTCTTTGTCAATTGGAGTGGAGATAGATAATATGGAAAATAAATCAGTAAGTCAGATCAATGGAAAGTGACTTTTGGAAACTTGTCTCCAAATCAAATCAAGTCAAAATAATTTAATCAAGATAGCTCAGACCGCTTTAGACTGGCTGGGTCTAAGCTGAGAGCCAAACTACAACAACAACATTCAGTCTTAGCCTTAGTAAAAAATAAGATGCTACACCGTAAAAAGACATCAATTACTTTACTTAATAATTCTATAGTTTTCTGATCTAAAAATTAATGTGTGAATATGATGGCGCGCCTATGTGGAAACCTATGTATTTATTATGAGGTTAAATTTTATTTCATTCATTCATTCATTCATTTTCCTTCTGCTTAGTCTCTATTTCAGAGGTTGCCACAGTGGACTGAACCACCAACTATTCCAGAATATGTTTTACACAGCAGATGCCCTTCCAGCCGCAACCCAGTACTAGGAATCACCCATACACTCTTCCATTCAGACACACTCATACACTACGGCTATTTTAGTTTATTCAATTAACTTATAGTGCATGTGTTTGGACTGTGGTGGAAACCGGCGCACCCGGAGGAAACCCACACCAACACGGGGAGAACATGCAAACTCCAGATAGAAACGCCTCCTGGCCCAGCTGGGACTCGAACCAGCAACCTTCTTGCTGTGAGGCAAGACCACTTACCCACCGTTAACCACTGAGCCACTTTGCCACCTTTAATTTAATTGTATTTTTATTATTATTATTATTATTATTACATGCTGTTTTGTAATTTTATTTATTAATACATTTTTTAATATTCTGTACTTTTATTTTTTACTTTTATTGTTCTAAAAGTTCAATAAACAGATTAAACAAAATAAAGTTTGGTGTGGAACTGAGAATTTAGAGTTCGTACATATAGATTGATTATATGTATTTGTGTGTGTGTGTGTGTGTGCATATGTGCATTTGGATTTTTAAATAAAATAAGACGTTCATGGTTCATTGTATAATAAAATTCTCTCTATTTCTCTCTAAAAATTCTCTCTAAATTGTTCCAATTTCACTCTCTATCGCTCTCTTTCATATACTCACTCGCTCATGTACACACTCACACACACTCATTCGTTTACTTAGCAGTTCAGTCATGCATTTGAATCACATTGGACTCTGGGGTGTACTGCTGCGGACAGATTGTTGTGTGTGTGTGTGTGAGAGAGATTGGTTTGGACTCAAGAGCATTTGTGTGATGACCTTCTTCCCACACTGAGTGACTCTAGCAAAGTCTGAGTATTTGCTGTGGCTGAGTCAAGACTCTGTTCTTCATCATTTGTGAGGTCTAGACTCGTTTGGATCCCAGATATAGGGCTCTATTTTAATGATCTAGGCGCAAAGTCTAAAGTGCAGGGCGCAAAAGCATTAAGGGCATGTCTGAATGCACTTTTGCTATTTTAAGGACAGAAAAATACGGTTTGCACCCCGGCGCATGGTCTAACAGGGTTGTGCTTATTCTCTTAATGAGTTATAGGTGTGTTTTGAGCTTTAACATGCATTTAACCAATCAGAGTCTCATCTGTCATTCCCTTTAAGAATCAGTTGCGTCACGTCGTGGTGCATTTGCTATTTACATGGCGAACTTTGTAAGTGTAAAACCTGAACGCTTCACTAGCGAGAAAACAGTTAAACAGACCATCTGCAGCGCAATGATAAAGAATGAGCCTCCTCCATTCGGCCTCTTTACTTTATCTTTAGTTTACTCCTTTACTTTAAAGAAACTCCACTGAAGACATCCATTAGCCTACATATTTAATTTCGTTTGATAAAAGCAAAGATTTGTTTCAAAACTATTTCGAAATTCAGTTCTAATTTCCAGCAAACGAATAAATGAACAATAATAATGTGCGGTCAAAAAACAAATATATCCAAACACACTATTCTTATGCCCCATATGGTGATGCATACGTCTCCAAAACCACACAGGTGGTTTTTATTAAAACAAATTTAAATATGCATAAACTAAATAATACTGTTGATATTAATGCCATTATACAAATGCAAATTGTCATGAATAAACTGAAAAAAAAACCCAGAGAAATATTTATATTTATGCAGAAAATAATAATTTTTGTAACATTTTAATACTTTCTTTCATATGTAAAGATATTTGTGTATTGCTGTACATCCTGTGTGTATTAAGCAATGTGTACGCGTTTGGACCCGCATAGGCATATAACTAACGTGCTTTGTGCTGGACTTTAGACCAACTATTAGATTGTCAATGGTGCAGTCTATTTCAGATGCTCAAAATAGCAACGCGCCAACAATGCGCCTTAACACACCTCCTTTATAGACCAGCACACCCATGAGTCCACAAAGTGACGCAAATGGATTTGCTATTTAAACAGCATGGTGCAAAACGTGAAAATTAGGGTTGCGCTGGTCTGAAAATAGCAACAAATCGCACCTTATTGCGCCGGGTGTATGATAGGGCCCAAAGAGTTCTACAGCTGAGGAGAGGAGACTCTGTTTTTTTAGTGATATTCCTAGACTAATATTGATACGGCGACTCGGTGGCGCAGTGGGTAGCGCTTTCGCCTCACAGCAAGAAGGTCGCTGGTTCGAGCCTCGGCTGAGTCAGTTGGCATTTCTGTGTGGAGTTTGCATGTTCTCCTCGTGTTCGTGTGGGTTTCTTCCGGGTACTCCGGTTTCCCCCACAAGTCCAAAGACATGTGGTGTAGGTGAATTGGGTAAGCTAAAATTGTCCGTAGTGTATGAGTGTGAATGAGTGTGTATGGATGTTTCCCAGTGATGGGTTGCAGCTGTAAGGGCATCCGCTGCGTAAAACTTATGCTGGATAAGTTTGCGGTTCATTCCGCTGTGGAGACTCAGATTAATAAAGGGACTAAGCCGAAAAAAAAATAATGAATAAATAATACTCGATGATACGTGAATGCCTCATTCTATTGTTTTGTAGCTTTTTTTCAATAGTTTGTGTAATACACAAACATGCTTCAGTGAACCAAACTCATATTTCATATATTTAATTCAATTACATCTCACTGGTTAATCAAACAGTGTTTTGAGGCATAATGAGTGGACTCTGACCTACAGTAACATCTGATGGGTTATTTCAACAGACACGTGATTCTCAAAGATGACCTATTTTTGTATATAGAATGGTGTATCTTGTGGAACGGTGACATGTTTGCATTTTTGCACCAATAAATTAATGATCATGAAAGAGCTCAAGCATAGGTGTCTATTAAAATACACATTATAATCTTTCGTTATTTTACTTTTAGGCTATACGTAAAAACAAACACCTGTTTTGCAAGACAAGTGTTTAGGAAACACTTTTTAGGTGGGTTAATTAGAGGTTAATTAGGTCAAAACCCCCAAAACCCCTTGTAATGTGCACCCTGGTTGTACCTAATCTATATTGGTACCTTAACAGTGCACATTTTTACCAAAAGTGTACATATTAGTACTACAAAAGTACAAAATCTACCTTTTTTGGAAAGGGACCACCCCAGTTACATGACAATGCGGGATCAGGACAGGTTCACATCTCTCATAGCACATTTCTCATTTTGCTTTGGGGCAAGGAGACAACTTTAATGAGACGGCCACCTCCACTAGGAGATTGCACGCTCTCAAATTTTAGATATTTAAGTCCCTACATTTCAACCACTGGATTCCGTCCCAGAGAGGGTCCTGACTTTCAAGTTAGCTCTGTTTGTGGCTTTACCATCCCTCAGGTGTATCAAAAATACAAATTCTCTCACCTCTGAGGCATGTGATTTAACTGTGCCTCTGGGTTTTAGAGCACAATCCATTAGGACTGTGGCCTCACTGAAACTGCTTCTAAGGGGAACATCTGTGGGAAGTTTAGTCAGACTTTTAGTCAGTTTAGTCATCCAAGCACCAAAGGTGCAAGTTAGGTATAAAAGGAGCTCAGAGTCAACTCTAAATGAGTGGGACTTGAGCTCCATGTGAGCTGAACAAACTGATTTTAAATGACATATTTAATGTCTTGTAAATGACACCGCATCTAAACCCACTCCTTTCACAATAAACTGTTGTATTTTACTAACATCTACACCTACACCAATCCCAAACCTACCCTTCAAACAGTAACCTGTTGTGTTTTATTAACATCTACACCTACTCCAACCCCAAACCTAACCCCTAACCAGTAAGCTGTTGTGTTTTACTAACGTCTACAGCTACCACAACCCTAAACCTACCCTTTACACAGTAACCTGTTGTGTTTTATTATTGTCTACACCTACTCCAACCCCAAACCTAACCCTTAACCAGTAAGCTGTTGTGTTTTACTATAACGTCTACAGCTACCACAACCCTAAACCTACCCTTTACACAGTAACCTGTTGTGTTTTATTATTGTCTACACCTACTCCAACCCCAAACCTAACCCTTAACCAGTAAGCTGTTGTGTTTTACTAACGTCTACAGCTACCACAACCCTAAACCTACCCTTTACACAGTAATCTGTTGTATTTTATTATTGTATACACCTACTCCAACCCCAAACCTAACCCTTACACAGTACTCTGTTGTGTTTTACTAATGTCTACACCTACACCAACCCCAAACATACCCTTCACACAGTAACCTGTTGTGTTGTAATAACATCTACATTCCGGGTGCTCCGGTTTCCACCACAGTCCAAAGACATGCGCCATAGGTGAATTGAACAAGCTAAATTGGCTATAGTGTATGAGTGTGTATAGATGTTTCACAGTGCTGGGTTGCGGCTGGAAGGGCAGCCGCTGCGTAAAACATATGCTGGATAAGTTGGTGGTTCATTCTGCTGTGATGACCTCTGAAATAGAGACTAAGCCGAAGGAATATGAATGAATGAATGAAATGTTAAGTACTGTACGGACTTCATGGCGCTACTGGGGTACGAATTACAAAGGAGCTTGATTTAAAATGAATGGTGCTTTAAAAAAGTCTGCTGTTCATGAAAGCATGGGAACCCTGAATACCCCATTATGACAATATAAAAGTTTCCTAAATTTACTAAATGAATGCACACACTTTTTTCCCGCTGTGGCGACCCCTGATGAATAAAGGGACTAAGCCGAAGGAAAATGAATGAATGAAAGTTTGATACAGGCTGTAACAATCTAAGTCTAGTTTATTTCCAAAGACATTTTTGTCTCCAAAATATGTTCATTGAACTATCCTGAATTCAGAAAGCATTTAACTATGAAAAATATCAAAACTCTTTTTTGAATTTCCTGATCGAGATGCTAATAGTCTAATCCGATTCAATGGCTGCGTCCGAAACCGCCTACTACTCAGTAGGTACTGCATTTGAATTCAAACGTCCTACTTGACTGTTAGAAAAGTACGTTCTATACAGTATGAATGTGAGCAGTATGAATGGAATTCGGATGTACTACATCCACCATTTTGTCATTTGTCACCTGCGTCAGTTGCGTTGCTTCACTCCCATTCATGAATTCTCTCGAGGGGCATCATGGGATAGCGCAACGTGCATGGGATGCGCACTTCAGAATCTCGCCGGAAGTAGTAAGTCATCCGGGTACTTCAGGTACTCGCATACTGATTTTTGAATTCTATGAATTCGGACATACAGTACTACTCGGCTCGCATACTGATTTTAGCGTACTGTAAAGTATGGAAGTATGCGGTTTCGGAGGCAGCCAATAATTTATGCTAAGCTAAGCTAAAAGTGCTCCCAGATCACCATTCAAATCAGCTGAATGGATTTAATAATGGTAAAACTCAAATCTTTAACTCTAGATGCCTTGTATTTCCAAAAAAGTGGTGTTCCATTAAACTCAGGTCTATGAGAAATGGTGTAGTTCTTTCAAGATACTGTACAATATTGAGGCTAAAACTCCACATTGTGCATGATTACAACATAAAGACGTTGTTAACTTAACCTAAATGATCTTGTGGCCACAGCATATTCCCAAAAGTTAATAAGTTGTGAGCTATCCAGTACTAATTGATCAAACTTGTCCTTTTAAGGCCAAAAAGAGAAAATATTGGAAAGTGAACATTTGCGACAAAAGCAAAAACAAACATACATAGAAGGATAGAAATGCTGAGTAAAACGGAAGCCGTACCTGACACAGTCCTGACAACCTCTGAGGTATTTCTCAGGCCAACAAAGGAGAACTGGTAAAGACGCCAGGAGCGGATATCTCCAACTTCCACAGAGCTGCGCTTCCACTTGTATACAATCTCCTCCTTGGGGTAGCCATCTGCAGAAACAAACAATTAAAGTTGGTTCTAAACACAACAAAGTGTACATATAGCAAATTATATATATGGAAGAGCCGACGCCAAGATGATTCAATGACTGCTGCTTATATATCGCTGTAATGATGATTGAAAACTGAGTAATTAGGCTCATCCAGAACCTGTCATTTTAAATGACAACAAAGTAGTTCAAAGTGCTTAAAAGTAGAGCTGCACAATATTGGAATATATATATATATATATATATATATATATTTTATTTCTGTAATAAATACGGCTTTTCGTGATAAATTTTTAGCATTTGACAGCCCTAATATATATATATATATATATATATATATATATTAGGGCTGTCAAATGCTAAAAATTTATCACGAAAAGCCGTATTTATTACAGAAATAAAAACACAGGCATGTAAGGGCCATTTGAATTTCCAAACAATTAATGCCAATAACAAACACAAATTATTTCCATGTTGGATTCTAAGTGGACTACAAAAAAATCCAAAACACAGGCACTGCAAATATGGAAAATGGAAAATTATAATAATAATAAAGCATTGAATACAAACAATTGTACTCATTGTAAAGTTGTATTGCGAGTTGAGAACATTAATTATAAAGTAGAAACAATTTTGCTTAGTCCTTCTTAACATTTAGCCAGGCAGACAGTCCAGTCTATTGACATTATCGGGGGACAATGTGGCCAAGGGGTACATTAAAGGCATGTACCAAAGACTATAGACTTCTTACAGGGACTTTGGTCACACCATCTCTAAACATTTAATTCTAAACAGCTTTGAGGGATACGGACACCGCAAAGACTATAGAATAAATATAGAATGCCTTAAAGAGACTTCTTTGGACACAGGCAGCGATGTCAGGCATTTGTTCTTGTTGCTAGAAAACGCACACACACACAGACAACGCACACAGTACAGTGCATTCGGTGAGCGAATCCTCAAGATCCTCAGCGATTCATCAACACGCATGATCGCGTTCATCAAATGTGCTTAAACTAAGCGTTCTAAAGTATGGCTGTATTTTACAAGCAAGGATTCTGACACAGAAACGTGAAGCAGACGCTTTGCGGTGAGTAAAAAGTTGCGTGTAGGAGGGAAACACGTCAAACTTGATGAAACATTTAAGGGCATTTAATTTCATCGCGGATGAAAGTGAGGACCAGGGGGTTCGCTCACTATTCTGCCACCCAAGGCAGCTGCCTAGGTCACCTCTATGGACGGGCCGGCCCTGAACACACGTCGGCCACAACAGGAAATAAAAAACCTGCAACTGCGTTAATTGCGTACATTTTTTTAACGCGTTAAATATTTCAAATTAATCGCATGCGTTAACGCACTAATTTTGACAGCCCTAATATATATATGTATACAGTATTGAGATAAGAATAAAATCTGGTGAATGATTTGAATATCTCTATTTGTAAAGGTTTTATCATTTTTGAATGATTTGATTTTAGCCTCAACATATCCTGTGATGTGACTATTGCAAATGATTCACATTGCGATATCGATGCTGAAATTATATATTGTTCAACCCTACTTCCAAGTATAGATGATCTATGAAAATAGATAAAACTGAAGACATATTCACACAGCATTCTAAACACAACTGTGACTGCCTATTCATTTCTGATAAAAAAAAAACCATGGCAGAACATGCATTTAGCTTAGTCAACAGCTTAATAACAATTAATAAAAGCTAGCATATATCTAGCGACACATATTTAAGCACCTTCTTAAAAAGACAAATATAAGAGAAAGTACAAATATACTAAATTCGATTCATCTTTATTTGAAGAGTTCAGATGCAAAAACCCGAAAACGCCACTTCTGCCAAAAATGAGCTAATGACATTGAGTGAATGCTTTAGGCACGTAGTACGTTCAACAAATAAGTTTGCTTCAATTTATCTAAACCGCAGCGGCAGCGCATTCAGAAATAACAGTTTGTTGGCAAAAGCCTCTAAACGGCACTTGCCTTTGACAGCAAAAGCCACTATATCCCGAGAACCAATCAGAAGGCGCGAATCGAATCATACTCGAATCATGTAAGCATGCATTCTTAACTTTTTTTTGCGCAGCGACGCTACTTTAAATGAGTCCGATTTACTATACATTAAACAGCAACTGTGCTTCACGAAAGACGAAGTTAAGATGCTGTTCTTTATCCCATGTGGATGCTATGAGGATAAACAAGAGGCCAAGACCTTAAGTATGGTGAGAATGAATTAATGACAGCTTCTAAAATTGTCTGAGAGACATCCTTTTTTTGCCCAGTAGACCTACCTTGTGTTTTATTTGCTAATGTAAGCTATTTTTTAAAAGATAAATATAATATATAAAACACTACATTATTTATATTACTTCATATTAACTATACGTCTGATAAGCTTTTATATTAATGGACAATGCACAGATGTTTCATAATGTTTTACACTACATTATTTGAATCTAACAAGTTTAGTTTAAAATGTTTGCAACGTTTACATTGTTCTACTTACATTAAATCTAAATCCCAAATATCAGAAATGACAACAGATTGTTAAGATTTTATTAAGTTTCAATTTTATTGATTGTCAGTTTTAATGTTATTGATTAATGCATTTACTTGACAGATTAAATTATTTCATTTTCCTTCTGCTTTTTCCCTGGTTTATCACAGCGGAATTAACCGCCACTTATTTGACAGATTTATGTATTTTTAACTTTAGGTGGTTTGTGTAATGTGTTTTATGTTTGATAAAATAATTTGTAATTGCATCTTTAGTGATGTTTCAACTAGTTACACTGTCTTGTCCCAATAGGTGGATTTAGAGGTTTTTGCAAAAAAAGCACAAGTGGATTTAGCTGGTTTTGAGGCAAAAGAAAATCTACATTGTTAAAAACCAAAGAATTTTCTAAAGTGACATTTTTGAAAAAAAAAAATAAGTTATTTTATTTACTAGCTAATAACCTTTTAATTACCTATAAAATGAAACTTCTGAACGTAATTATAGGAGCCTGATAGAAAATGCTCATTTACAAGAAAAGAGGTCAGATGGATTTAGAGGGTTTTGCATCTGAACTCTTCATTTCTATTTACACTGCAGATTGTGTCAAAGCAGCTTAGAATAATGAAGAACAAAAAGCCATAATGTTACAAACTGCGAAACATTCCAGAAATTAAAAGAATTAGTCAAAAGAATCAGTGTATGATTTACCTCTTTACTTCTTTTAGAAGATGTTTGAAAAGTTAAATGTTTAAGATTGAAAGAAATGTGGCAAAATTACACATGTTCTTTCTTTAATTGAATTTCAAAACTTTTTCTGAACTTTTTCAGAAAAGTCAGAACTTTAGTTTTTGTTCTCACACTCTGATTTGTCACTGAATAACCAATCAGGGGTGCGTTTCCGAAAACCATCGTTAGCCAACTAAGGTCGCAAGTTCCGTCGTTACAAACATACATTCGCAAACTGCATCGCAAACTTATATGCTTGCAACTACACCTCTGGAGCTGTAGTTAGAAGCATAGTTCCTGGCTGTGTTCTATTCCCAGTTATCCCCCTATGCCCTATTCCTTTAGAACTTGGAATGATTTAAAAAAAACACACACATTAAAGTCATCACTCTTAGGTGTAATTTACTCTCAAAGTAATTTTACAGTTCAATTTTAGCTATCTTCATGTTTACAATTGCGGTTCCTTCGTAGTGTACTTTGAAAACATTGATGTCATTTTGAACACAGTCGTGGCTCATGGCGAAAGCTAAATGTGACCTATTATTTAAAAGCAGAATTTACATTACGTCTCCAAAGCTTGTGAAAACAAAAAAACATAGCATACGTTAATGCTTTTAATTTATAGTAGGTTATTTATCTGTCCTGTATATGACATGGGCCTGTTGGTTAGAACATTTCTGCATTGATTCATGTGTCAAATTGTAAAAGTAGACTTTTCAAACAATAAAAAATAAATAAACAATATCCTACTTAATAATAATAACAATAATAATAATAATAATAATCATCATCATCATCATCAACATCATCATTATTATTATTATTATTATTAAAGTAGTTTTTTTCCATTTCCTAATAAATAATAAATATTAAATTTCATTTTTTTAATAAATAGCCTCATTATTTATTCATATGAGTTATGTATGATATTACAATACGTGTTAGCTGTTGCAAGTAATTTTATATTAATTTAGAATAGAATATGTAATGTTCTCAGTAATATTTGTAAAGACATGTTTTTACCAAAACTAATATTGGATTTTTTTTTAAATGCGTGTGCGTGTAAGTGCAGGGTAAGTGTGACGTGGGCATGGCAGCCTGGGCATTGCACTGGACTGATCCATGATGCACGTCATACTTTTTTAATGCATCACAAAGCAAAAAAAAAAAAAAAAAAAAAAAAATGCGTGTGCGTGTAAAACAATATAATTTGTATTAAGAAATGAAGGGGTTCTTCTCTAAATAAGATGTTACACCCCCGTTTAGAGCATCATTATGGGCGTTTTGGGAAACACTCGTCCCTACATCGTTCTTTTCCCAAACTATGCATCGTACTGTGATAGTTCAGCCGCGAGTTACGTCGTTGTTTGGGAAACGCACCCCAGAGCGTTCTCTTTAACCAATGGCTGACGAGAGGGAAAGTATGGAACACGCCAAATAATCCAGCTGGACCAACACTGACCCAAATTAGCCAGACCGATGCTGACCTAAACTAGCCGGACCGTCACTGACTCTACTTGCGATTTACAGTAAAGATGTGATATTGTTTTATCCAAGCGGCAACATCCCGCTCTCCCTCGTGAAGCCAATATGGAAGTAATTGAAACTGCAATTCATCGACTGGCCTTTGGGGGCTGACTCCAGAAACTCCAGAGGTTCACTGACTGCAATGCTAAATTTTACAGCTGATAAAAACATGTCTACAGCCTGGTACAAAAGATGGTTTTGGTGCATATAGCTAATGTTACCCTTCATGACAACTGTAAGGGGGGTGAATTTTTTTTATAACTCATTAATTTAATTTATATTAAGTTTGCATTATTAAGGGCGTGGTCACTTGAGTGACAGCTAGGTCTAGCTGGTCGCCGTCATGTCACCTCAGCTGATTCCGGCTGATTAGCCACTGAACTCGGCTTATATATCATATTTTCGTATTGTTTTATGTGTCTTTACACAGTCAGTTGCCTTTTGGGATTATTTCTTACAATTATCAGACAATATGGCATGCGGTGTGCACTTAATTGTGCTCACAAACCATTCAAGTGGCCTCCATTTCCCATGTGAGTGAAATTCGTATTCCTGAAAATTCTTGAACAGTCATCTGAAGCGTTGTCATACAGTGTTATGCCTGGGTTTCATAAATAGCCTTGCATTTACTAACACAGACTACATTTGAAGTATTTGGAAGTCATTTGTGTTTCCTCCTGTAGAAAAACATCATAAGAACGATATTTAGTGGCTCAATGTTTTACAACAGTGTTTTTAAAAAAGACGAAACACTTTATTGATATAGTACACAACCAAGCACATGTGGTCAGAACACCACATGCTCCGCCTCTTTGCCCATTTTCGGTTACCCCTGGTCGGCGTGATGACGCACGAACAAAATGGCGACAGATGGCCACGGCCACTTGTAGCTTCATTTGCGCTCTTCAGAAGCCTACGGATACTACGTCCATATCTTTTACAGTCTGTGCTTTTTATCTCAAACTCTTTATTTGCAGAAGGTTTCATTCCACCACCTGCGTAACGTGACTTGAATGACTTTAATTCCTTCAACAAAAATAAGGGTGAAAAATGTTTGTTGCCTATAGCTTGACACAAACAGAAACTGTAATGTAACTGCAAACTGTGAATACGCGTGCTCTGATTCATTATATTTGATGAGAAAAGATGAGACCAATATGTAGTCAAAAAGATAAAAGCTACCCAACATATAATCCACTGTCAGGATTACATATATTTCAGTCATGTTAATGGTGAAGTTTCTGTTTGTGTCAAGCCAATTACATTTGACAAAACTAACACTGCGACACAGTTCAGTAAACAGTCATGACCACTTAGAAGTTTCCCCAACAATTCATTGTACAATGGCAGTTAGCAGCGAGTTACGCTAATGTTTGGGAAACAGACCCCAGGCCAGACAGTGCTAAATACCAGTGAATAATAAGGGGGTACTTTCCATTCATCAAAGCTTAATGCATTGGGGACAGACTTGCCTCAAGGATAGGATAAAGTGAGCACAACGGGATGATGTGACCTAAGCCCTAGTGACTTCCATGATTCAATTCAGGGGTCAAAACCCCAGTGAGAGGTGGTGTATAAACCTCACCTCAGGCCACTGATAACTTTGTGGATGAATTCAGCAGTTTTAGCATTTATTAGGCAGCATACAGCTGAAGTCAGAATTTTTATCACAATTTCTGTTTAACGGAGAGAAGATTTTTTTTCAACACATTTCTAATCATAATAGTTTTAATAACTCATTTCTAATAACTGGTTTCTTTTATCTTTGCAATGATGACAGTAAATAATATTTGACTAGATATTTTTCAAGATACTAGTATTTAGCCTTAAATGACATTTAAAGGCTTAACTAGGCTAATTGGGTTAATTAGTCAAGTTAGAGTAATTAGGCAAGTCATTGTATAATGATGGTTTGTGTCAAAAATATATATAGAAATATATATTGCTTAAAGGGCATCTATGATGAAAATCATCTTTTGTAAGCTGTTTGGACAGAACTTTGTGTAGGTATAGTGTGTCCACAGTCATATTGGGGTGATAAAAACGCAATAAGTCTCCTTCTTTTAAATTTTCTGATGTTAAAAATAGGGTCCAAACCCCTCCCATTTTGAGGCCGACCGCAACACGACATACGCTTATTTCACGCGACCGCCATTTTAGAACACGAAAGCGAGGCTGCGGTGGGAAGAAAGCCGGAAGTATAGGATCAGCACTGTAAACATTGCAACAATATGCTGTGTGCTATAAACCTCCAGCTGTTGCTGCGACTTCAAAATGCAGAAATGGTGTAAACATCACTTTAATATCATTCAGTTCAGTTTAATATAAACAATTAAAAACATATTAGGCATCAAACAACATCACAATCTCTTTAAGATTAACCCGCTTAAGTGTCCTCCTAGACTTCAGTCCAGGGCAGCAGGTAAACACCGTGGGGACGCTTCCCTGCTTCAGCCTATGTAACCCGGTGAGTGATAAAACAATGCAGTCCACTGTAGCACATCTTCGTGTTGTCTTTAACAGTGTTGTCCCGGTACTAAAGTTTTAAAATCGTCCATTTCCCGGCAACATTTAGGCGCCGCTGAGCACGCTCATAAACAGCTGATTTGCCGTGATATTCACCAGTGCTCAACAGAATGACTGTGAATGTCATCAGTTCACCGCTCTTCACAGATTGAAAACACACATAGACGGACATTGCAGCTTTTTAAAGCCGTGAAGATCAGCGGATTCATCAGCTGATCCTCGTCTGTGTTTGCACTCAGTAACCAGCGGTGAGGTGAACTGATGACCTTCACAGCCAATCAGAGTGATTTCTGTTGAGCACGTGAACACAATGGCCAATCAGCGCTGTTTAGGAACTCCATGAACGGTGTCTTAAATGTTAACGAGAAATTGGCGTTTTTTTATATTTCATTACGGAAATTTTGTATCGTGACTAGTCTAATATAGTGAAAGAATCAGTTCATTAACTTGAGTTTGGTGAATGGCATCTAAAATGTGTGTTTGGGAAAGAAAACGTTAGCTAAGTAGTGCCATTTCCCTTAACTTAGCTGAAAATGAGGTCAAATATCCCTTTTATTTTCACTATTCATTCAGAACGGACCTTAGGGTCACTCGGAAGGCGCTGAAATCATAAATTTGTGTCACTTTCTCTTCGCTGATAAGATATACAGCCAGGTACACAATATTCCTCTGTTACTCAGGCGATACTTCCGGGTTTCTTCCCACCGCAGCCTCGATTTCGCTGTTAATAATGGCGGCCGCGTGAAATCAGTCTATAGGAGTGCGGTTTCCCTGCCCACACAGCAAATTTGCCAGTGTAGATTTTACACCACAGGTGTTGAATTAAACACTTTTCTGGTGTATATATGAGTCCGACCAGCCAAGTGCCCAGTAACACTTTCAAAAGTGTTGAATATATACACCTCTGCAGCGTAAAATATTTTACACTAGGAGTGTAAAAATACACACCACATTAAATATTTTAACACCTGCAGGGCAAATTATCCAGTGTACATATAAATCCAGAGGTCTTAAATTGCACTTTCTTCTTTCGTCCTACCAGCCCAGTGCATAAGTTACACTTTAAAAAGTTTTAAATATATACACTTAAGCATAGTAAATAATTTTACACGAAGAGTGCAAAAACTGTATACTAGATTAAATACTCTATCACCGCTGCCACGTCATATTTAGCATAAATTAATTTTTTCTTTAAACTGACATGAGTAAAACATTTTCCCACATGAAATTTATAAAAAAGTGTATTTGAATGTTTTAACATGCTAGAATAATAATAATAATAATAATAATATTGATAATAATAATAATAATAATAATAATAATAATAATAATAATAATAATAATAATAATATAAAGTGTTTTAAAATGAGTGTTTAAGTGTTTAATTTAACCCACATCAGTGTTAAAAACAGTATATGTACACTTGGATTTTAACACTATACACTACAGGGACTTACACCAGGAATTCAACACCTCACAATTTGCTGTGCACCGAAGTTATTGACAGCCGCATATTAACATGTCTCCATAGTAATGTGTATATTCATATCCACAAGACAGGACTTGTGCAAAGCAACTGGGATTAAAAGATCTGTTCAGCTCTCTGTGATCATCTGCACCCCAAGAATGAGTTTTACAAGGTTAAAAGGTTTTTAATACAGTGCCTGTTTGTAATAAAGACAGTCACCACAGCCGCATAGTGTCAGTAAAATTATAAAAGATGCTTCGATCCCAGTTTGTGGACTTAAATCAGGTTTATTTTGTACATTAAGCAATGGATGTCCATACAGCAGTGGATATTCACATGTATCTTGTCACTTTTGCCATGCAAAAACAGTGCAAAGCTAAACGTGTGTGTGCACATGCGCAAACTTTATACATTGTGTGTGACTCATCGTTGCAGAAAGGCTTGAATTAACTTCACAACAAATATATCAAATAACAGTTGGGAAAGATCTTACTTTAGTAAGGGGGATCTGCTGTGGGGGTCTGTCACTGTGCTGCTTATGCGTGAGAACCAGCAGGAGAAGCTACACCTGCCAGAGGAATAGTGAGCAATCTCTGACATGCACGTGGGAATGGTGGGTGGGGAGAACCAGCTCATTTGCATTAAAGGCACAGGCAACAAAAACAGCTACATTGTGTTCAGAGCAGAAAATAAAATAAACAATCTTATGGGTGTTTTGAGCTGAAACTTTATAGACACATTCTGGAGACACAAAAAGTATCTTAAATCTTGAAGGGGTAAAATAGGTGCCCTTTAAATATTATTGACCTTAAAATGGTTTTAAAAAAATTTAAACTGCTTTTATTCTAGCCGAAATTAAACAAATAAGACTTTCTCCAGAAGAAAAAAATATTACAGGAAATACTGTGAAAATTTGCTATGTTAAACATTATTTGGAAAATATTTGAAAATAACAACAAACAAACAAAAAAAAAATCCACAAAAGGGTGAACCATTTTGACTTTAACTGTATATGCCGAAGCTTCTTAGGGGAAGAAAATAGAGGTGTGAGGCTGCAGGCTGCTAAAAGTGCAATCACATCCTCTCCCTTTGATCAAGGTCCCCTTCAAGTGAATTAGTATGGACCTCATAACTCTGAGTGGTCAGCATGGGAGCATCACTTCAAACTCGTTTTGCATGATTATGCAACCCGATACCCAGAAGCGGAGCCGTAATATTTCAGCAAAAAAGAAAAAAAGACCAAATCTCTGTTTCATCTAACTCCCTTGAGAGACACGCACATAATTTGATGAAAATCTATGTAACCAGATTTCACAAATTAATGAATACTTGCAACCCTGGCTCATTCTGAAAATGTACCGCTATATACATTTCTGGAGAGCGACAAATACGTCACAGGAGGTACGTTTTGTTTTGCAGTTTTTGTTTTCGCGAAACCACCAGAGGCCGCTGTGTACTCTTTTTGAGATATCTAATTTCTCTCGCGAGTGCCATTAGCACCCGCTGTTCTCATGTAAATCCACCAGACAGTGGCGGTTCTAGCTTGAATAGCAACCTGGGCAAACCACCCCATATACGCCCCCCATGTAAGGTTACATCTAGTTAATATAAAAAAGGACCCTATTTTTGGGTAAAATATGGACAAAATATGGACAAATCCAGAACTGGAATTATTAAAAATATTAATATTTATTATAAATAAAATTCTTCTTCTTATTATTATTATTCATTCGTTCATTCATTTTCTTTTCGACTTAGTCCCTTTATTAATCTGGGGTCACCACAGCGGAATGAACCGCCAACTTATCCAGCACATGTTTTACGCAGTGGATGGCCCTCCAGCTGCAACCCATCTCTGGGAAATATCCATACACACTCACACACTACGGACAATTT
This sequence comes from Danio kyathit, assembly GCA_903798195.1. NCBI lineage: Eukaryota > Metazoa > Chordata > Actinopteri > Cypriniformes > Danionidae > Danio > Danio kyathit. The sequence continues at coordinate 51,916,669 of LR812539.1, forward strand.
AGCCGACCCAATTCACCTGTACCGCATGTCTTTGGACTGTGGGGGATACCGGAGCACCCGGAGGAAGCCCACGTGAACACGGGAAGAACATGCAAACTCCACACAGAAACGCCAACTGACCCAGCCGAGGCTCGAACCAGCGACCTTCTTGCTGTGAGGCGACAGCACTACTTACTGCGCCACTGCATCACCATTATTATTATTATTATTATTATTTGCCCATCCCTGGTATAGAATTGAAAACGGTTGAGTAGAGCATTTAAATTCAAATGCAGTACCTACTGAGTAGTAGGCGGTTTCAGATGCAGCCTAGGTTTCAGAAGACTGTGTGGCAAAATGGCTCGACAGCGCCTCCTATACACTTTAAACGAAATAGCCCCCAAGATACGTTTCACACAGACATAGTGAAATTGGCACACACATTGAACATGTCAATACCTACAAAAAAGTCTCTTGGAGTGAAATCTGAAACCCAACAGGAAGTCAGATATTTTTAACTTCCTCTGCCGAAAAAGGGCGTTTCCAGGCGTTGTACTTTAACGAACGCCTCCTAGGGATTTTATCAGATCAACACCAAAAATGGGTATTGATAACTAAAGGTCTTGGCGATGTTAAATAGCAAAGATCTAGAATTTTCGTTGCAGGGCGTGTCCGTGGCGGCCTCTCAAACTTTCATGTTTCGCCACGAAACAGTAAGTTGTTATAACTCAAGCATGCATTGTCCAATCTGCCTCAAAATCAACACGTTTGATAAGAGTCCTGTCCTGAACATGTTTACATGCCAATATCCAGTTACAGTCATAGCGCCACCTGCTGGCAACAGGAAATTACATGTTTTACACTGTAACAAACTTCTCCTAGAATTTTTTATCATATCAAATCCAAGTTCTGTTAGTCTTATCCAAAGTACATTGTGATGTGAAATTGTGACGATCTAGAGTTTTCGCAGAAGGGCGTGTCCGTGGCGGACTAACAAAGTTCAGTGTTTCACCATAGAAGAGGAAATACTTATAACTCAAAATGTCCAATCTGCCTGAAAATTTACAAGTTCGATGAGATTCTTCTCCTGAAGATATCTACATGCCAATACTGAGTTACAGTAATAGCGCCACCTGCTGACAGAAGACATTCTGGCATAAATCTGTGATTTTTGTCAGGTTTTTATATATTCATGAGCTATAATTATTAATGTCCATTGTTTTCTGTCAAGTCCACTGGGTGGTGGTAAGCCTGGGCGTGAGGTCCCTTTCATCGCTGCTTGCAGCTTTAATTAAAACTATTATGTTTAGAAATGCGTTGAAAAAACTTCTTTCCGTTAAACTGAAACTGAGCAAAAAATATATACAGGGGGGCTAACAATTCTGACTTCAACTGTACATTGTTCCCTGAAAGGTTTATTGTTTGGTCCTCTTTCATTCTGTGCAAAAACATTCGTTCGCTGTCAATATGTGTTAAGAAAGAAGTATTTTCAAAGCACAAGGAGACACAAAGAACACAGTCTTCTTCCTATTGATAACCATCTACAAGAACCATTAGCATACAACAGATTTTGCTTTGTACTTCTGAAACCGCAGATGATGCGGTCCCATTAGACTGTCCCATTCTGCTTCATCACTGCCATAATACCATAATAAACTTTAATAATCCAACCCTCCTAATAGCCAAAAGATAAAATAGAAGTGAAATCTCTTTATTAGCATTTTCAATTTTTTCGCAGGCATGAGAGAAATATAAGAACGCTGGAGATCAGCAGTGAAAATTAAACCACACTGAACTGAACTAAACTGAACCTGTTAAGTTTCGTATTGATTTTTTTAATTTTACTTCTTACCTACAGTATAAAGCTTTAAATAATCGAGCTCCTGTTTATCTAACCAACCAACAATCCAACCCGCTCTTTAAGATCTCAAAACTCAGGGCTTCTAGTAGTACCTAGAATAGCAAAGTCGAGTAAAGGAGGTCGAGCCTTCTCAGTTATGGCTCCTAAACTCTGGAATAGCCTTCCTGATAATGTCCGAGGCTCAGACACACTCTCGCATTTCAAAACTAGATTAAAAGCCTATCTTTTTAGCAAAGCATACTCTCAATGCATCACATAGCGGTATGATGCATGAATGTGCTCCATGCATCTCATTTATATACACTATAAACAGCAGCTACGCTAATTATTCTCTTTATTCTCTATTTCCACCTGGGGATACTCATCCCGAGGCCCCCAGAGATTATGCAGTGCCACTGATGCGATCCAAGACCTGTGAAGAAATGATCCCAAGGTTCCACAATCTCTGACCAGGCCGTATCCTGAGCAGCTGCTGCGGTGGTCATGGAGGAGTGGAGAGCATGAGACTGTGACACTCCAGGGACAGCCGAGCCATAGGAGAAATGGTCGTGCCCAACTGAGCCTGGTTTCTCTCGAGGTTTTTATCCTTCACTTTCGCCAATTGGTGAAGTTTTTTCCTCGCCGCTGTCGCCACTGGCTTGCACGGTTCGTGACTTGCTGCGCATCGATGGATTGCTCTTCAGTGTTTGGACTCTCAGCAGTGAATTTTAAACCACACTGAACTGAACTGAGCTGAACTAAACTTAACTAAATTTAACTTAACCTAACCTAACTTAACTGACATTTTCAATTCACTATAATCTTCTATGTGAAGCTGCTTTGACACAATCCACATTGTAAAAGCGCTATAGAAATAAAGATGAATTGAATTGAATTGGTGACTTACAACTGGAGAACTCGAGAGGACACGAATGCTCATCCATTGGAAAGTTATTCAGTTTAAGCTGGCACTCTGCGTCAATGGTCAACCTGCAGACAGAAATTCCTTTAATTAAATTGTCTCTATGGAAGCCTTTTCATTAGCATAACCCACATTTCCTGTTTAATCTTCAGTGCTGGAATAATGAAATAACTGACAAAACATGCCAATGAGTTTTGGCAGCAAACACTATTAATGGCAGACATGCTACATAATTGGAATAATTGGATGAATGTTGCATGGAAGAAAAAGTGATCAGACTAGTGTTGCATGAGGAATCAGTGAAACAAGTTAATTAACAAGATGGGTTGTTAAGTATTTTACAGATGTTACCCAGATAGCAAGGTGACACTGATAAAACAGCAACTATAGGTGATCTTGATTCTGTGATCACTGTATTTAAGACAAAATCAAGCAAACGAGGAGCAAATTGCCACAGATTTCCCACATATTTTGGGCAGTCAGGACACCGTTCAAACTCCCGCCGTGCTGCAGACCACCATCTGCATAGTTTTACATTCTAAAAAAAAAGGTCATGTTTTTGTGTGCTTGTCCGGTGTGCAAAGTCTCGAGTTTTCAATACACTCTTTTTGCCTGTTGTGTTATATGCATCATGTGATGCTATTGCAATACATATTCAAAGCCTCTTTGAACTAGGCTGCATGAGTTGTATCAATCGCTTCTTATTCCATCACTCACTGTCCTTCGGCTTAGTCCTTTATTTATCAGGGGTCGCCACAGTGGAATGAACCTTCCGGCAGCAACTGCAAATTTATCCATTCCTATTTCTGCACTGGTATAACACACACTACACTGTAAAAAATGGCTGTGATTTCAACGATAAAAAAACTGTAAAAATGCTACAGTAAAAATCCGTAACCTGGTTAACAGTATGTTTACTTATATATACGGTGAATAACTGCACTGTAAAAAATGGCCGTGATTTCAATGGTTAAAAACTGTAAAAATGCTACAGTACAAATCCGTAACCTGGTTAACAGTATGTTTCCTTAATATATACGGCGAATAACCGTAAATTGACTTTCCCAGAATTCCCTGCATGGCACATCACTTTTTCTGCTTTTTGTTGACATTACTATGGATCTTTTTAGTTGTTTCCCCATCAGTTATGTTTATTAGTGAGTTTTGTTACATTTAATGTTGATAAACAATGTTTATTTCATGACTTTAATTTTAAGCGTGTTACCACAATGGTGTTTAGTAGCTTTGTGAATGACACTGAGCACCTTCTTTACACTGATACACTTTTCTGATTGTGGGAAAAGTTGTTTGTGATGAGCATTGGTTCATTATGTATGAACTTTCTCATCACCACCTGCATATGGCTGTGTTATCATGTCTATCTGTGTAACAAAAGATGTGTAGATGTTGCTAATTTAAAATACAGACATATCACCTCTATAAATTAATCAAATACGGGAGTTTACTTTAAAAATGAGAATCTACTTTTACGGTTTGTACCGTATTTTTTACGGTTAAATACTTGCAACCACAGCTGCCGGTTTTTTACCGTAAATTTTACGGATTTATTTTTTACAGTGTGTAAATTGACTTTTCCAGAATTCCCTGCATGGCACATCACTTTTTATGCTTTTTGTTGACATTACTATGGATCTTTTAGGTTGTTTCCCCATCAGTTATGTACATTAGAGATTTATTTTACATCTAATGTTGATAAACAATGTTTATTTCATGACTTTCATTTTATGCGTGTTACCATACTGGTGTTTAGTAGCTGTGTGAATGACACTGAGCACCTTCTTTACACTGATTAACTTTTTGGCTTGTGGGATAAGTTGTTTGTGATGAGCATTGGTTCATTATGTAACTTTTTCATCACCACCTGCATGTGACTGTGTTAACGTGTCTATCTGTGTAACAAAAGATGTGATGTGTAGATGTTGGTAATTTAAAATACAGACAGTTTACCTCTATAAATTATTGAAATACTTTTACCGTTTGTTTCGTATTTTTAACCACAGCTGCCATTTTTTTACTGTAAGTTTTACGGATTTATTCTTTACAGTGTACCTGACAAAAGTCTTGTCGACTATGTTTTAGAAACAACAAATAATAACTTGACTTCTAGTTGATCATTTGGTATCAGAAGTGGCTTATATCAAAGACAAAGGCCTCTAGATTACGCTTATTTTACCAAATTAAAATATGATCATCCCTTGATTTTGAATTATTTAAATTATTATAAAGTCAGACAAAGGTCTGACTTTGCTTAGACAAAAGTCTTGTCGCTTAACAGAAATAATGTCCAGTAGAATATAAAGTCATGGAGCAGTGGAAAAAGAATGAATACTGTGTATGACTCCCATGAGCTTGGAGGACTGCATCCACACATCTCTGCAATGACTCGAATCACTTCAGTCATCTGGAATGGCAAAGAAAGCGTTCTTGCAGGACTCCCAAAGTTCATCAAGATTCTTTAGATTCATCTTCATTGCCTCCTCCTTCATCTTTCCCCAGACATGCTCAATAATGTTCATATCTGGGGACTGGGCTGGCCAAACCTGGAGCACCTTGACCTTCTTTGCTTTCACGAACTTTGATGTGGAGGCTGAAGTATGAGCAGGAGCGCTATCCTGCTGAAGAGTTTGCCCTCTCCTGTGGTTTGTAATGTAACGGGCAGCACAAATGTCTTGATACCTCAGGCTGTTGATGTTGCCATCCACTCTGCAGATCTCTCGCACGCCCCCATACTAAATGTAACCCAAAACCATGATTTTTCCTTAACCAAACTTGACTGATTTCTTTGAGAATCTTGGGTCCATGCAGGTTCCAGTAGGACTTCTGCAGTATTTGTGATGATTGGGATGCAGTTCAACAGATGATTCATCAGAAAAATCTACCTTCTGCCACTTTTCCAAATGATCAACTAGAAGTCAGGTGATTATTTGTTGCTCTTACAACTGGGATCGACGACAAGACTTTTGTCAGGTAGTGTATATATCTGTCATATATGTCTCTCTCTCTCTTACACATTAAACTCTAGTTTCTCTCTGTTGCCTTTATATAAATTACAGGGATCAATGTAGGGCTGGGCGATATAGCCTACAATCTAAATCTTGATTGAATGACCATTTGAACTCAATTACTATTAATGAACGATTATTTTATTTATTTATTACATTTTTTTGCCCTAATAGTTTTTGTACAGTAAATATGCTCACATATCACAAGTGAGAGATTTTTGAAGGGTGCATTCCTTGATTTTAACATAATTGAAAGAAACACACACTATCTACTATCTATAATTGTTTATTGAACATCAACGTTGACCAACTGAAATTAAAACACACATTGCCTAAAATGAATAGTCGAAAAAGAACTAGAAAAAGTCAATGAAAAAATTGACCTGGAAAAATTTGATCAATTATAGGTTCTGAATGTCGATTTTGATTACTTTTCGATTAATCGGCCAGCCCTAGATCAATGGTTCTGAAGGTCAAAAAGTTTATAAGGAATTCGGTGTATAAATTTGTGTATATTTTCACAGCAATAAATAAGAGAAAATTTGTGGAAACTTACACTTAAATATGTCATTTTAGTTGCAAAAATCAGATTTTTTATTTTTTTTTGCAACATCCTGGAGGAATTACTTAAGGGGTGTAGGGTTGGGCGATGTTGACCAATTTAGCATCGTACGATGTCTAATGTGAAACATCGCGATGGACGATGGCATCGTCGTCATAGGCGAAGATGAATAAATTATTTATGAATAATTAATTAATTCATAACGAATTAATTATTTGTAACCTACCATTTCAACTACCTGACCCGCACGGTCTTTGTTTTACCCATAACCAAATCATAAATAAATAAAGATAAGTTACACACAAATTACCACCTGTCAATCACTTTTTCCGCGGGACTCTGGCATGAATAGGCAGAGTGATCCGTGTCAGTCATTTGTTTGGTGCGGTGGATGGCGGAGGGGTGTCGCGGATGAAAGTGAGCGGCACGGGGGTGTCGCGAATGAAAGTGAAGAGGGTTGTAGAGTCGCGGAAGAAAGTGAAAATGAACAGCGGACAGGGTAAAATGAGGTGCCGGATCAGATTTCAGAGGTGCCGGATCCGGATCCAGCGTGTTCTGGCACAAATTAAGCCCTGGATAGAGACAAGATTAATTAAATATCATGTTTAACAACTATAGTGAGATGCCATTCAGCGATACATCCTTGTTAAACTGTCCGACGTACACTGTTCTCTGGAGCTCAGAGGAGCGCATGACAGTGTGTGTGTCTGTGGTCACGTGATGTGCGTTTTCAGCAGACGGAGGGCTGTTCAGAAATGCTAGATGAAACGCCAGTGTGGACGTGGATCATTTTCGTTCTAAAATGCCATTTCAAAACTAAGCTGTATTAGTGTAAACAAGGCCTGAGTGTGTATTTTTCACCAGCGGGTTTGCGATGGGGGCAGGGCGGAGGATCGGCGATGCTGGCTCAGCATCATGATGTCTATCGGCTATCACCCCAACCCTAAAGGGGTGGGTTAGCATTTTCATATATTTTGCAAATTGGTTAACAATTTTTGACAATAGAATTAGTAGGATGACAGAATAGTAGGATGTATTAGTCATGTTTTAAAGTTTTCACAACATTTAACTTGCAATGAAGCAAAAATAGCAGATGTGTTAGCAAGCTAAGATCTAGGCTACACTGTAAAAAATATCTGTTTCCTTATTTTGTGTTTTCCGTTTAATTATGGTCGCTTATTATCTGCTCTGTCGACTTTGGATGTTGAAAATTCAACTCTACAGTTTAACAAGGTGACTTTTATTGACATTTTTGTAGTTTGAAATGATATAATGTATAAGAAAAAATATATAAATAGAGAAATAAGTCTGTAAAATAACAGAAAATGTGCTGGCAGGTTTTCGTATCGTGATATAAAACACCTACCCAGACAATAGATCACTTTAAACTATTCAAAATGTTAATAAAAGTCCCTTTTTCAAACTTTTAAAGGTTAAAAGTAGAAAAAAGAAGAAAGATCAAGGTCCCATAATGCGATAAATAAATGGGGAAAAAATAAAAACATGAATCACAAAATACTGAAACTGCTAATTTACGGTGTATTAATCACATTTCTTTTAATAAACATGAAAGAAAACAACATGGAGCTAAACTTAGCTGTATGAGATACTGAAGCTTATCTCAATATTCACACCACCGTTACATTTTTTGTCAGTTTCGTGCTCTTCAAAAATGGCTAAGAGGATGCTGCAAGGGCATCTTAGACGTTCTTTAAAAAAACGAGAACAAAGCATAAGTTGAGTGTATTTTCCCCTGAGAATGCATTAGAAAGAATGACAAAGTACACTGATTCAATATGGCAGCACTGTCAAGGTTGTACAGGTTCTTATTTACAAAAAATGTCACGTTTTGAGGTATCTTCTTATCCCACTGTTTAAGCAATCTCTACAGAAACTACCCAGCGTGAGAGGACTCAATTCATTCAAAAATCATTGTTTTTTTTTCCTTCAAAGACTTTCTGTGAAAATCCTCTGTGAAAGCTTTGAGGTGCTGAAAAGTAAGGTCCCATCTGAAAATCAATTTTAGATGTACTTTTTTAAAGGAACAAACCACAAATCAGAAAAAGTTAGGGTAGTATGGAAAACACAAATAAAGAAAGAAAGTAGTGATTTCTAAATTTACTTGTACTTGTATTTCAATGCAGACAATAATGTTTGTGATTTTTTATTGTTTTTTAACTTCAAATAAAGTTGGAACAGTAAAGTATTTACCATTTTTCTAAATAATTTTGCCATTCCTTTTCATAACACTTAAAATATGTTTAGGCACTGAAAAAAACAAGTGATGAAGTTTTTCAGGTATAATTTTTAAAAAAGTGGAGGGTTCCTTTAATAAAAAAAAGACATAATTAAAGTTTTTCACCAGTTACTAGATAAAACAAGGACGCAAAAGTGATTTTAAACCAACACTATTTCGTAACCTTACTTCAATATATGGGAAAGCATTATCACTAGGGCTAGACAGAATCTGCGGACATTTTTAGCTATCTCTGCGCAGAATTTAGTAAAAAATCTGCAGATTTATGTGGAATGTTTTTTTTTTTTAACTAAAAACGTAATATATTAAATTAAAAAATAATACCTTTTTAACTTTTATTTAATGTTAACAATGTCAATTCAATTAGATGCACTTATTTGGTAAACAAAGCAAGTCTCTCGTATAATATATCTACTAAAAGACAGAAAGTATTACTTTACAAACTGTATTATAAATAAATCATATGAAATATTAGTCAATAATATTACTGAAAATATTTTAAAAACTTAATAAATATAAATGAACACACATTTACACAAGTAAATAAATAGACTCAATGAGGGGCTAAAAATCTGTGAAAATCTGCAGATTTCTGCGCGCGCAGATTTCGTGTGGGCCTAATTATCACTTAGCATTGTTTAGCAGTAGCTTAGCTTTGTTAGCGGTCGCTTGCTATCTGGGTATACTCAAATGATGTATGACGAACAAATCATTCACAAATATAAACTGTGTTTACCTTAAAGTGTACAGTATACGGCCATCATTCCATATCCGAAGCATCCTATTGGGTGTGGTGATCCAATGGGCGTCTGCTTTTTTAGAATTGCGGAAAAATGTGTCAGGAATCCAGATTTTTCCAACCATGTTGCTGTTGAGGCGTAGAACCTTCATGGTACTGTTGAACTTCAACCGTCTGTCATACCACGTCTGGGCGAAGAAGATGTCAATTGTGTACTCCTAGAGAACCAGAAAGGGCATTTATTGACGTAATTAGAATATTATAAGTATTCGACAATGTTTGGCCTTATTTTTTTAGATAGGGAGTATAAATAGAAGGAAATGGAATCTGGAAATGACATGAAGCAGACTCAGACTTGCACTGGATCACATGTATTATTGATCATGTTCTTTAAAAAAATAAAAAAATAAAAAATACGTAAACATTGTTAGAATTTGCTCAAGAATGAACCTTAGAGATGTGAGATGTGGTTAAAGAGATGTGTCAGCTTTAGGGTAACCGTTATCACACTGTATGCATAATGCTGTTTCATAATAATGATGACTGGCACAGGCTAAAATAAAGAAGTTATTATGAATTCACAGACACAAAGCAAAAATATCACCATTGGATCAACAGTTCACACTTAATTTAGTTATATTGACTCACCCACATAACTGTTGTCATATGTAATCTTACATTTTAATAAGTTAATCATGTTTCAACATTTTTTTTTAAAAGTTATCAAATCAAATCAAAGTTTATTTCTAGAGCACACTTAATTACAACCTTTGGTCGACCAAGGTGCTGTACAGTAGCAGTAGCAAGTAAAAAACAGCAATACACTACAATAAAAACAACATATACAGTTGAAGTCAGAATTAATAGCCCCCTTTGAATTTTTTTCTCTTTTTTAATTATTTCCCAAATGATGTTTAACAGAGCAAAGAAATTTTCACAGTATGTCTGATAATGTTTTTTCTTCTGGAGAAAGTCTTATTTCTTTTATTTCGGCTTGAATAAAAGCAGTTTTTAATTTTTTAAAAACCATTTTAAGGACAAAATTATTAGCCCCTTTAGGCAAATTTTTTTTCCGATAGTCTACAGAACAAACCATCGTTATACAATAACTTGCCTAATTACCCTAACCTGCCTAATTAACCTAGTTAAGGCTTTAAATGTCACTTTAAGCTGTATAGAAGTGTCTTGAAAAATATCTAGTCAAATATTATTTACTGTCTTCATGGCAAAGATAAAATAAATCAGTTAATAGAAACGAGTTATTAAAACTATTATGTTTAGAAATGTGTTGAAAAAATCTTCTCTCTGTTAAACAGAAAACGAGGAAAAAAATAAACAGGGGGTCTAATAATTCAGGGGGGCTAATAATTCTGACTTCAACTGTATAGTTATACATAGTTTAGCTTAATATTTTAGTCTGTTTGATTATTTTAAGTTGAGATGGCTACACTCAGAAATAAAAGGTACAAAAGCTGTCACTGGGGCGGTAGTCTTTCAAAAGTTCAGCATCTTAAATCCTTAAAAGTTTTTAATATTTAGATTTTTTTTTAAACATATGAACATTTGTATGTATTTATGTACAGCTGAAGTCAGAATTATTAGCCCCCCTTTGGATTTTTTTTCTTTTTAAATATTTCCCAAATTATGTTTAATAGATTCAGGAAATTTTCACAGTATGTCTGATAATATTTTGTCTTCAGGAGAAAGTCTTATTTGTTTTATTTTGGCTTGAATAAAAACTGTTTTAAATTTTTTAAAAGCCATTTTAAGGTCAAAATTATTAGCCCCTTTAAGATATTTTTTTTCCGACAGTCTACAGAACAAACCATCAATGTACAATATCTTGGCTCATTACCCTAACCTGCCTAGTTAACCTAATTAACCTAGTTAAGCCTTTAAATGTCATTTTAAGCTAGAAGTGTCTTGAAAAATATCTAGTCAAATATTATTTACTGTCTTCATAGCAAAGATAAAATAAATCAGTTATTAGAGATGAGTTATTAAAACTATTATGTTTAGAAATGTGTTATAAAAATCTACTCTCCGTTAAACAGAAATTGGGAAAAAAAATAAAGAGGGGGGATAATAATTCAGGGGGGCTAATAATTCTGACTTCAACTGTATGTATTATATCATCTTTGCTTCCAATTACAAAAAACGAATTACCGCTTGTGCGAGGCGTTTCTAATGCAGCGTCTATGGGACAGGGCAGTAAATCTTTTTTTATAATCAGTAAATTATTTTCTCCTCTGGCTGCCGTCATCAATCTCACACAATGTTTTTCCTTTTTCTGAAAGTCTTTATAAAATCGTTGTGGAGTTTTTCTTTTATTATTTGAGCAAATAAGATTGTATTCTCCCATTGACTGCACTCTAAGTTTTCCCAACTATGATAACTTCTGCTACTGTTCATAGAAAGGTTAGCAATAAACAATTATACAGAAGTATTTATGCGTATAAAGCATCTATTTTGTGAGAAGTGCTTCTCATATGATATGTGAGCGACCCGTACAGCTTTACTTTATACATTTTCTCAAGCGAAAATGAGTTGACTGCAACTTACTGTCGTACACCACGCCCACCAAAAGAGTACCATTGGTACCCTTTTAGCAGTGGAAACGCAAGCCTGATAAAGGTGACCCGTACTGTACGGTACTGTACCAGTCAGTGGAAACGAGCCATTTGAAAAGATACTCCCACAGTGACAGAAAACACAGTGTGTAGAAAAGCGTGTCATGATTTTGCCAAGTACGATGCGATCCTGGATTTACTTCTATGTTGATCCTTGAACATAATTTTTGTTGGAGAATGTAATCTATATCTATTCCCTACCCCTAAACCCAACCATAACTGTAAATTATTCCCAAAATCAGAGGGGAATAATAGTTGGATAACAATCATGTAGAAGTGCTTAAACCTAAACTAGTAAACATAAACGGTAAACATATCCCTTAATTCTGATTGGCTGATTGGAATGTTATTCCAGGATCAACATAGATGTTAATGCAGGAACATGTCCTACTTGGGTGAAATCGGGTTGGCGGTATAGAAAAGGCTCATTTGAAAGTGCAACAAAATGTAGGCAAGATTTTTTTTTTTTGCAGTGTAAGGACATAGCTAACATTTGAGTTACATTGCTTCTGTTGTCTCTTCATTGTTCAGCTTTTTTGTTTTCCATTTCTGTTCCTTAGTTTCCAAGGTATGCTTGGCCTTTTTTGGTACAAGTGAGTTACAGCCAAGTACTGGCAGCTTGCAATCGGCAGCTCTCACATGGTCGCCCACGGAAGCTAAGCAGGGTTGTGCATGGTTAGTAGAATTTGTGTTCTGCATTTTACCTATCCAAGTGCACACACATACACCCATAGCATAGTTCATTTGCTGCAGTACCTGAGGAGGAATTAGGCCTTCTATCAGCCCTCATGTACCTGTTCAATAGCTTGGTACTTGCTGGTACTGGGAATCAAAACTGCTACCTAGGTTGCAAGTCAGTCTACTTTACCATTAGGACTCATTCACACCTAATGCACCTTCAGTCAGAGAGTGCTGTGTAGTGATGGGAAGTTCAGATCATTTTATTGACGCGGACCTTTGAATTTCATTCATTTTGGTCAATGTGCCAAAATTCTATTCAAATGTTACAAGTTGCTTCCAAACAAATCTACAACTAGCCCAAACGTTGATCACACTACAAACAAGCTGTAACTAGAATGCTATAAGAAAGAGAAAATCATCATTCATTGTTTACCTGGATCTTTTGTCCATGATTAGCTCAGATCACCTCTTCTGACACGTCTTCAAATTTGAGTTGTTCGTGCATGTGACACCGCAGTCCCATATAAGCTTAACCATTGCACACAGTCTGACCCATAATTAGTACACCTTTTGAGTCTTCGGGCTATGAAGTCATTTGTTCGTCAGAGGACTCGAGAGGTGAAAGGATCAAATCTTTTTCTGACCTTTACTAGATATGATTGGCTTCTGTCTTTCACATGATGGAAGTAGATGGTTTTGCTTAAGAGAGCTCTCAGACAATGTATTAACTACTGTGGGTTTGATATGAACAATGTGAAGTTCGCATGGCCCTGGTCCCAGCTACTGAACAGGTAAATGAGGCCAACTCCTTTACCAAACTCACACCCGTTTCAGGTATTCACAGATGACTGTAACTTTAAATATATTTAGTTGGCCAAGAGGATTAACCCCTGCCAATCACGCTGGGTCATTTTCTTTTTTTAGTTCCAGCAGACTGTAACATACCATCCTGGTTCCAAGAACCTGGACAATTCCTCATGCTCCATAGTGTCTTCTTCTGTGTGCTCCTTTTTTAGTGGGATATCATGTGGAGTTTAAGCAGGCTCCGGCAAGAAACTGCTCCTATTCAATGCCCAATGGAAAAGACATTTGTTCCTTCTGTTCTGGGCATCCAGAGGAGAACAGAACAAACCAGTTCTTTGTCAAGAGACATCACCCCTTACATTAAGAATTGTACTGCATGTGCCCAAGGTGAACTACTACAACTTCTGCCTGTTCCACACAGCCCTTGATTCCACCTGGGATGTGAGTTTCTGAGCAATTTACCTTCTTCACAAAGTAATACCACCATTCCTCTTGTTATTTGCTGATTTTTTTCAAGGCTCCTTCAACTAAAAGAGTTTTTTGGTCTTCCTGGAGATATTGTGTCTGACCTCAATACATATTCCAGGTATGTAAGGCTTTCTGTGGCCTGTTCAACATCATTGTCCCCCTGATGTCTGGGATACTATGCTAATGATGGTCCAATGTGTTTTGGGGGTTCAACCAAGTCTTTTTGCCTAGTCTGGTGAAAGCTCTTAACTTCCTGCAATCAACCACAGGATATGACACGCCAATCAATTCTGGAAAATGGCTCATCTCCACCTGCATAGGGACATTTACCACCAAAAGTTACAGGCTGACGAAGAATCTCATCCTGTCCCTAGCTAGAACAAAGGGTTTGGCTCTCTGCATGTGAGCTTTGGCTTCGTCTTTTCAGCAAAAAAACACAGACCCTGGTACCAGGCTCAGCCCATTAAATGACTCCCCACTAACTACAGCATTTCTTCTTAGGCCCCGTTTACACTAATGTGTTTTCGTTTTGAAACGGCGTTTTAGATCAAAAACGATCCGCGTCCATACTAGCGTTTCATCTAGCATTTCTAAACATATCTCCGTCCACACTACTCCACCAAAAACGTATATCACGTGACCATTCGCGCACTCTGGGCATGCGCGTTCAAGTATAAACAGGAAGCATGTGTCTCGCTCGGCATTTGGTTATTGTTAGTCAACAAACACTGGTTGAACGATGAACGCGAGCGATTAGCGAGTGCTCGAACAATAGCTTGCCTCTTGCGAATATATGCAGCTGCTGTAGTAAAAAAGGCAGAGTTTAACTGCACAATGGCACCTAAAACGGACAATAGTGCAAACAACGCTCCCATTTCTGTGTCCATGTTGTTGTTTACAGTGAAGGCTGGTCTGCCATCTTCCGGTAGCTTTATAGTCATGATATAGGAGCTTGACGAATAAGGAAAGGATGCGCAATGACCCAAAAGCCCCAATCAGGTAGCGTTTTCAGATGTCTCCGTTTTCCCCCATCCACACTGAGACGGGGCAGCAGCGTTTTAGAATGAAAACGACCTCTCCAGCGTTTTCAAAACGCTCCGTTTTTGGGGCTCGAAAACTCCGGCGTAGTTTGGACGGATGGAGTAACCGTAGCAAAACTTATGTGTTTTAAAACGAAAACACATTAGTGTAAACTGGGCCTTAATTTCATGTTGCTCTGCTGAAACCAGTTGGTCCTGGGGACCTGAGAATGTCAGACAACGTGGCACCTCCACCTCCCCTGGAGGTTGATGGTCAGATGATCTATTGTAAGAGTGTCCAAACTCAGTCCTGGAGGGCTGGTGTCCTGCAGAGTTTAGCTCCAACTTGCTTCAACACACCTGCCAGGAAGTTTCTAGTATATCTAGTAAGAGCATAATTAGCTGGTTCAGGTGTGTTTAATCAGGGTTGGAGCTAAACTCTCCAGGACACCGGCCCTCCAGGACCGAGTTTGGACACCCCTGATCTATTGGATGAATTCTCTCATTCATTCTTGGCAATGGGGCGCACTAATGTATTACCTGGTGAACTGGGAGGGATACTGACTAAAGAAGCACTCATGATTGGATGATGACATCCTGAACCCATCCTGTATTATGGGTTCCATGACATTATTGCAGAACGACCATGGCATAGCCCCCAAACTAATGCATCTGCACACCCTGGGGAGGGTTGTTCAAATATAGGAACGTCATATACTCTTCCTCTTTCACAAAGCTATGAATTCCACCTGTATGGTTCATAGCCTGCTATTCTGCCCACCCACTACACATGATTCCAAAAGTTATTGAAAGTCACAAGGTATTCTAAATAAAATGTTTACAATGAACCACCATTTGGATTACATTATTTGTCATTTGAATTTCTAGAAACACTTAATAAATTATATACAACATTACAAAAACCACCAAAGACCCCAACCATTAAAAATAAACCAGAATAAGTACAAAATTCTTGGTTACAATTTAGGGGATTTTCAACAACAGATAATTAAAAAACAAACAAACAAATCTCTCTAATCAGTTCAGATTATCATGCTTTGTCAGTAAAATAGAATATATTTAAATAGAAAACTCAAAATAATCTTTAATATTTTTCCCCTGCAGATTACTCAGTAAAATCCAACAGCACACTGACAATGTTCCAGTAAAATTTTATAAATTGTGTTATATTTTGTAACGTCACTCATAATAAACATTTAACAACATCAAATTCTGTTCAATTATAAAAAGCATGTTAATCGTAATGCAAACAAAGAAGTTGTAATTAAAGCGTAACTTACCATGTTAATGGCATTTACTGGGCCAATACTGTTCACAAACATGTCCGTATGGATCACAGTTGGTTTGACTATGAAGAGAAGTGGAGAGAAACAAAGAGAATGTCAATTTAGTTCAGTAAACTCAGATTACAATAAACATAGATTTATTTTCATTTGACAAAAAGAATGAGCCTTTGTCATCATTTGTCTAATATATTGTCACTTCATCTGTTGTTTTATCATTTGCCACCTCGTGAGATGTTTCAAGTAGATCTCCTATTTTTCTGTTTAAAAAAGGCATGGTTATCTAATGGAATGCAATTAATATGACAGGCATTCAAATGCACACTTTGCATAAATCATGATAAGTATATATCCAAAATGTAATTAAACATTACACATATTTGCATGCTACTTAAAAAGACGTTTGCAATGTTTGTTCCAGATACTGATGACAGGTCATGACAGATCGGCCATAACTGCAGAGCATGAAACAATAAATAAATCATCTGTCTACTCACTACACATACAGTACACAGCAGTTTCTCAAAACTGGAAGTGGATCAGGATGTCAGAAGTATTATGGCAGTTTGGCTGTTTGCCATTAAAGAGAGTATAGTGTTTGATTGTTCCCGAACAGTCACTGTCATCTAGCACCACAGCACAGCTGTCATTTTTAAGGTTTACTTAAAATGTGGGGACAGTCTTATTTATTGCAGATTTGTGTAGAGTTCAGTATTTTAGTACCTTTGCAATCATTCGTTTCGTTTTCTTTTCTGCTTAGTCCCTTTATTAATGTGGGGTCACCACAATGGAATGAACCGCCAACTTATCCAGCACATGTTTTACGCAGCGGATGCCCTTCCAGCTGCAACCCATCTCTGGGAAACATCCATACACTCCCATTCACACTTATACACTATAGAATTAAATTAAATTAAATCACTACTCTGAATTACTGCAGCTCCAATATCCACCAGCACTGTAGCCATAAAAATGATGCAGCACTGCTTTTTGTGTCCAGCACAAACATAATCTCTCTGTAGCACAGTGTTCCTCACCAGTACCTGATTTGCATGGACTCACTTGTTTGGGATGACTCAGAACTATATGACAGCTGCAGGGAAAGGCTTGAATGTGTCGGAGCATGGCTAATTGCACATTGTATTGTCAAATTTAATGGTCAGCATGATGAACCGGGACAGGTTTAGCAACTCATTCTTACATGCTAGCTCAGCTTAAAGTGTGGGACTCAATCCCTCACGAAACAGTTATTTAAGAATGACAGCATTCCAGTCAGTCTGAGCTGCTAACATCTGAAAATCCATGGCAATGCTGCAGACAACTTAGATGCAGAAGCTGGACTGAAATACCTCTCCGTGTTGAGGTGAAAAAAGTCAGTGATGGATCAGCTTGTCATTACCCCACACAGCTTAGCCCAATCTTACCATGAGGCAAAGGGTATTACTAAAGAACATGTGGTGGATTATTGATTGAATGTATGAATGTGTTGGATGGTGAAATAGATTAAATTGTTTGATTAAATATTAATAATAAGGAACACAAATGAAACTAACTAATGCGATATGATTTTGTTAGCTCACTTTGCTAGTTTTGTGGCAAACAATTAATCTGTGCATGTCATTAAGAAGCAAAAAAAATTGTTTTGCACTTGTAATCTGAAATTAAATTGCACTAAATTTGTTTTTGAAATTGAAATTAAAATGCACTTCCTGTTTGTTATGAGTTAAATTCTCAAATTACATCTGTCTGAGGTTTTGGGCGTGGCTAACATACTTAACCACGCCCCTTCAACCATGGTGAGGAGGAGGAGTCAATTATTACACAACTCTCCCCAAACCCTTTTCCCGGACTTTCTGAATGAAATGCCTACTTTACTACATCCAATCAGCTCGCAGTAGAAAAAAAAACAAGCCACGCCCACTGTTTTCTCATTTAATATTTTATTTCTCTAGGAACTGTGTCACAATACGAAAAATAAAAATCAAAAAATGGTCGCAGCTTCCGGTTCATGCAGACTTTAAACACTCATACTCTACCCAAAATGTATGTTAACACAACCCAATATTTTTAAAAATGTAATATCTCTGTTGCACTGAAACTTCCTCTGGATTCTGGTTAGCAGAGTTTTTACACCTTTCCCAAAGTCAAATTTATGCACTTTTCATGCACTTTCCAGGTCTTTTTTTTAAACTTTTCCATCACTTTACAACTACATTTTACATGTTTACATTCACTCACCGGCCACTTTATTAGGTACTGCATACTAGTACAGAGTTGGACCTCCTTTTGCCTTCAGAACTGCCTTAATCCTTTGTGGCATAGATTCAACAAGGTACTGGAAATATTCCTCTGAGATTTTGCTCCATATTGACATGATAGCATCACGCAGTTGCTGCAGATTTGTCGGCTACACATCTATGATGCGAATCTCCCATTCCACCACATCCCAAAGCTGCTCTGTTGGATTGAGATATGGTGACTGTGGAGGCCATTTGAGTACAGTGAACTCATTGTCATTTTTAAGAAACCAGTCTGAGATTTGCGCTTTATAACATGGCGCATTATCCTGCTGGAAGTAGCCATCAGAAGATGGGTACACTGTGGTCATAAAGGGATGGACATGGTCGGCAACAATACTCAGGTAGGCTGTTGCGTGGACACGATGCTCAATTGGTACTAATGGGCTCAAAGTGTGCCAAGAATATATCCCCCACACCATTACACCTCCACCAGCCTGAACTGTTGATACAGTGCAGAATGAATCCATGCTTTCATGTTGTTGAGGCTAAATAATGACTCTACCATCCGAATGTCGTAGCAGAAATCGAGATTCATCAGGCCAGGCAACGGTTTTCCAATCTTCTATTGTCCAATTTTGGTGAGCCTGTGTGAATTGTAGCCTCAGTTTCCTGTTCTAAGCTGACAGGAGAGGCACCCGGTGTGGTCTTCTGCTGCTGTAGCCCATCCGCTTCAAGGTTGGACGTCCTCTGACCTCTGGCATCAACAAGGCATTTGCGCCCACAGAACTGCCGCTCACTGGATATTTCCTCTTTTTCTAACCATTCTCTGTACACCCTAGAGATGGTTGTGCATGAAAATTCCAGTAGATCAACAGTTTCTGAAATACTCAGACCAACCCGTCTGGCACCAACAACCATGCCACGTTCAAACGTTGCAGCTTTCTTCCTCATTCTGATGCTCGGTTTGAACTGCAGCAGATCGTCTTGACCATGTCTACCAGCCTAAATGCATTGAGTTGCTGCCATGTGATTGGCTGATTAGAAATTTGCGTTATCGAGCGGTTGGACATAATAAAGTGGCCGGTGAGTGTATATTAATATTGTGTTGAAATAGGCTGTTTAGTACGATAAATTATTATGAAAGCAACACAATTGGATTTTCAATCACTTTAACTAAAATCTAAGCACTTTTCAAACCTTGAAAAAACTAAATTAAAATGAAAGCATTTTCAAGCTTTTTCAGCACATGTTCGAATCTTGGGTTGGGCACAGTTTTGTGTAATAAGCAGCCATAAATAATAATAAAAAAAACTGTTGGGTTATTGATTAAAAAAGGCAAACAGGGCGATAGAACAAAGTGGTCAAAGATCAAAATAAATTAAAACAGGCAATCAGCAAACAAATCCAAATCATCTATCAACAACCTAATAGTCTGGGGCAAAACAGGTCAATAAACATGAGGAAAACAGTGGTAATAGAGACAGGTTTTTATTGATTTCTAGACAGTAAAGAGGCTTTCAACCAGTAGAACAAAATATATGGATTTAATTACACCCTCCTAGCGTGTTTTTATAAGTATGATGCTTAGCCAGTTGATGGCATTTTTCAACATGTATTATTCGAGTTGGCCACCCCTGATTTGACATACACACAGTTGAAACCAGAAGTTAACATACACTCTGAAAAAAGGAAAATAACCATTTAAAAAAAAAATATCTGATGGTAAATCATACTAAACGTTTACTATTTTAGGTCTGTTAGGATTACCTAAATCATTTACATTTTCTAAATGCCAGAATAATGGAGAATATTTTATTAATTTCTAGACAGTCCAAATTTTACATACATTTCCTTGGTATTTTTTAGCTTTGCTTTTAAACTGTATAACTTTGGTCAAATGTTTTGGGTCTCCTTCCACAAGCTTCTCACAATAGATTGCAGGAATTTTGGCCCATTCCTCCTGACAGAATTGGTGTAACTGAGTCAGATTTGTAGGCTGTCTTGCTCGCACGCAAGCTTTTTCAACTCTGTCCACAAATTTTCTATAGGATTGAGTTCAGGGATTTGTGATGGCCACTCCAAAACATTCACTCTGTTGTCCTTAAAGCACATTTGAACTAATTCGGCAGTATGCTTAGGGTCATGGTCTGTTTAGAAGACCCATTTGTGGCCAAGTTTTAATTTCCTGGCTGATGTCTTGAGATGTTGCTTCAGTATTTCTACATAAAGTTCTTCCTTCATGATGCCATCTATGCTGTGAAGTGGACCAGTCCCTCCTGCAGCAAAACAGCTCCACAACATGATGCTGCCGCGCCCATACTTCACAGTCGGGATGGTGTTCCTAAGCTTGTAAGCTTTCCCCTTTGTCCTCCAAATGTCATTATGGCCAAACAGTTCAATCTTAGTTCCATCAGACCACAGGACATGTCTCCAAAAATGTGTCTTTTTCCCAGTGTAATTTAGCAAATTGTAATCTGGCTTTTGTCTTGATTTTGGCTTGTTGATTTTCTCATGTTGTCACACAAGGAAGCAGTGTGTTTGAGGTTTTCCCTAAATACTATTCTACAGCTGTGCCTCCAAGTCTGAGCTTTTTCAGAGGCATAATAATCTTATTGTACGTAAACTTGACTTTCAAGAAAAGTTATAACAATTTCTCAAAAAATATCTCTCTCATTATTCTGCTATAACAGAGCAGAAACAAGCATAACAGAAACAAATTTGATAATCCTAACTTACCTAAAAGAGAAAAAGTTTAGTCACATTAACATCTGACTTTTTAAAAATGGTTATGTGTCTTTTTATACAGTATATGTAAACTTCTGGTTTTAACTGTATATACACACATACAGTTGAAGTCAAAATGATTAGCTCTCCTGTCATGTTTTTCCATTTTCAAATATTTCCCAAATGGTGTTTTTAACAGAGCAAGACATTTTTCACAGTATTTCCAATAATATTTTTTTTTTCTGGAAAAAAACCTAATTGCTTTGTTTTTATTCTAACCAAAATAGTTTATATTTTTTCAATCATTTTAAGGTCAATATTATTAGCCCCCTTAAACAATATTTTTTTTCAGTTGTCTACAGAACAAACTATTATGTTTAGAAATGTGTTGAAAAAATCTTCTTTCCATTAAACAGAAATTGGGACTTCAACTGTACATACACACACACACACACACGCACGCACGCACGCACGCACACGCACACGCACCCACGCACAAACACACATTCACACTCCCTCACTCTACAAAAAACTATCTTGACAAAAGAATGTGCACACTTTTTTAACTTAATATTGTGCACTTTAAATATTGTGTTACTTAAATATTGGCTTGACTGAACCACTTTAAATCATCATATGAGCCAGAATCATTCATAAATACATTAAAATACATTCTGGTGTACTTTCAATTTTAGGAAGGTTTCTACGCTAATTCAGACATCAGATCATCATTTTAATACTTTTATTGTTGCTCTTTTAACAGAATCATTAAATAGTAATACACTGTTAATCACCTGACTTGAATCCAATAGAAAATACTAAATAAAGATCAGATTTGACAGACGAGATCCACAGAAACATTAAGACTTTTACACTCTGTCGACAAAAACCACACCTGAGCAATGCATGTGACTTTATTCTCCATATGAGAGGCGTCTTTAAGCAGCCATTATTAAAAAAGCCTTTCTCCTTTCTTCATTTTTCAGAATTGTTTATTTTTGTTTTATTTTTATGTTTGTATTATTTGGGCTTTTACCAAAATCTGGTTCAATTCCATGTTAACAGCTCTTTTAGATATATTATTCTCATGAATAATACTTATTTACCCTGTTGCAACAGTAATACAGAACTAATAGTGTCTAATCGAAGAGTGGGTTCACAGAAACACATGCCAGTAATATGGTGTATAGTAATACAAATAAACACTCAGAGTTTCAGAATTTGAATGTGTACTGTATGTATTTGAGCCAGCTTTTAAACAATGACAGAATATCTTATGCGATATATGTACCTGTAGTAGCTTAGTATCTCATATATGTAAAATAAATGCACTCACCTCCAATATCTGGCCGCAGCTTGTTATCGTAGCCATCTAGTAAGCTGTTCAAAATATGCGTGACATCACTCTCATACACTTTGGGAGTCAGAACCCATGTTTTGTTTGTCACTTCGTCATCATCGCTTTCCAGCTGGACAGAGCTGATGTGAAGAGAAAAAGAGAAGAAAAAAGTGAGTCCAGATGGCTTAATGATCCTCTATAATACTTATTATTGACACTTTCTCTTCATTATCGGTTGACGTCTTTACAGTGAGAACTAACACACACATTTAACACACATTATACAAAACTGCTTTATTAAACAGTTATATCAACGATATCTCACGGCAATTCGTAACTTTTTCATTAGTGGCTAATTCGTATGAATTTTTACGATCTAATTCGTACAAATTAGTACGATTTGCCCATCACCCAATGACGGTTGGGGTTAGGGGTGGGGTTAGGTGCCACGCCTCCTTTATAAAATCGTACATTTTTGTACGACTGAACTCATACGAATTCGTACGAATTAGCCACTAAACTGACAAAACGTAAAATACTTACGTTTTCTCGTGAGATCAGGCTGGTTATATTCATTAAAATAAGAGTTTGGTTACCGAACATCAAATCATATCTTTCTATAATTAAGAATAGAAAGATAATATATTTAACATTTTTATTACATTTGATTTTTTGTATGTTTCTCTTGATTTGCCCTCTTTATTTAATTTTTACATTTTATTTAAGATTTTTCAATAGCATATTAATTTGGGTGCACAATTTTTGGAACATTAATATAGATTTTGTGTTGTCGTTAAATTATATATAAATAATAGTGGTGGGCCGTTATTGGCGTAAACGCGAGACTCTTATCGGGCGATTATAAAAAAAAAAAAAAAAATTTAAAAATTCGCAGTTAATCTATTCTCAAAGTTGGGTTGGGAGCTGGGTCTATTCTACGCAAGCTATGATGACTTTCACCTTGATATTTTAGCGCGGATGTATACCGAGTTGCACTGTAGGTGGCGAGAACGAGTCTTCGAACCTGTGTGTATTCCTACTGTGAAATTACCACATCTAATGTGACGTGCTAACATGGATGCAGTTCACTAGAGTGAATCTGATTAATGTTAGCTCTACATCTAACTATCAGGCCCCTATAGAGTTCGAGTAAAACATACACAAATAAAATGGACCGAGTGCTTTTTAAAATGAATGACGGTGATTGAAAGTCAAAGCGGTGAGCCGTCTGACAAAAAAGTGCCTAAATCAAATCAGCAGGATGCCCTTCTGGATCTTTCACTTACTTCGTAGACACTACTGACTATGTTTACATGGACATCTGTAATCTAGTTATTAGCCTTAATAGAGGTTATAATTAAGGTGTTTACGTGAAGTGCTTTCATGTAAGAGTTTCCTGTAATTTTGGGTGACTATAACTGCAGTTCGGCAGTTTCACATTCACTCATGAACATTTCATTCATGCCCCCATGACAACCTGGGGTATTAGACGCAAATAAGGAGTAAGGACTGGTGAGAGTGTTATGGAATTTAACGCACGCCAAATGGAAAGAAAAAAACTTCTGCATTTTGTGATGTGTGTGTGTGTGTGGTCCTTTACTGACAGCCGCGTGTGTGGATCTTGTCAGAAAATATGACGAAAAGTCTTACATGACGGTAATAGTTTGATTGTGGTGTTTACTTCAATAATGCCACTAATATCTGCATACTCCATGTCTTAATTCCATTTCTGTTTAGTTCAGTTAGACTTTAGTTGGATTAAGGTAATCAAAAATCACTGTTTGGAGCTTATGTAGGCCTACAGTTCAAAATTCATGTTTAACTGAATAAACAGTTATTAAACACAAGTACATCTTATTGAACATCATTTATTTTTATCACCAATTATCATAGTAGAACAGTTTCTCAAGCAGTTTGTGATGCATTTTGGAAACAGGAGATGAGCCCCTGGTCTAATGCGACACCTGGCTTGAGAAACCCGTTCTCAAAGACTTACTTTTAGTCATTATTTGGGTAGCACACATATTCTGAATGCCTTCGGCAGAATTCAAATGAGCCATTTTAATCTAGATTAATTCCAAGATAAGAGTGAGATTAATCTAATAAAAAAAAAAATTAATCCATGCCTACCTATTATACATATATATATATATACAGTTGAAGTCAGAATTATTAGCCACCCTTTGAATTTTTTTTTCTTTTTTAAATGTTTCCCAAATGATGTTTAACAGAGCAAGGACATTTTCACAGTATGTCTGATAATATTTTGTAGAAAGTTTTATTTGTTTTATTTCGGCTAGAACAAAAGCAGTTTTTAATTTTTTAAACACCATTTTAAGGACAATATTATTAGCCCCTTTAAGCTATATTTGTTTCTGATAGTCTACAGAACAAACCATCGTTATACAATAACTTTAACAGTAAACTTAATTAACCTAGTTAAGCCTTTAAATGTCACTTTAAGCAGAAGTGTCTTGAAAAATATCTAGTTAAATATTATTTACTGTCATCATGGCAAAGATAAAAATCAGTTATTAGAGATGAGTTATTAAAACTATTATGTTTAGAAATGTGTTGAAAAAATCTTTTCTCCGTTAAACAGAAATTGGGGAAAAAAATAAACAGGGGGGCTAATAATTCAGGGGGGCTAATAATTCTGACTTCAACTATATATATATGGAGAGAGAAAGACAGAGCATATGAAACTGTTAATCATATATCAATAATGTTTATTAAAAGAAAAAGCTTATCTAGGGCTTTATGCAGCACATGGAAGCATGTTCAGTTATGAAAATGGCTGCAGTGCTCTTCATAATTGGACATGTGACCATGAAACAACAAATAAAGTAGATTTTTTATATAGGTCATTTAACTAGAAGCAAGGGCGCCATCTAGAGGAGAACAGCGACTGCATTAAACAGACAACGACGGTAACTCATGAGAATGTGGGTGTGATACCGGAGACAGACAGACATACAGTAATAATGTTGCGTTAGAGTTGGAAATGTGCTCTCTCTCTCTCTCGCTCTCTCGTTCTGTCTTTCTCCCTGGCAGCATTTCCAGAGTCAGATGGTGAAGGTGCAACAAGCACAAGCCTCCGTTTTTGCATTTTCAGCATTATCATTCTGTGCAAGCAGGCAATAAATCATTTTAAATTGCTAATGCTAATGTGCTAAACTACATGCTTGTGTTAATACTAAAGTTCGCATTTTCACAGTTGTGCACAACTGCTACGTATATGTTTGTTTCTAGTACATTTTGAACTATCTATCTATCTATCTATCTATCTATCTATCTATCTATCTATCTATCTATCTATCTATCTATCTATCTATCTATCTATCTATCTATCTATCTATCTATCTATCTGTCTATCTGTCTGTCTGTCTGTCTGTCTGTCTGTCTGTGGATCTGTCCATGTATCTCTTCTTCACTGTTTTGTGATTAATGCTTTTATTTCAGTTCAGTTCTCCATCATAATTTTAAAGCTAATTGTCCTTTTTGTTCAGAAAGAGCAACTATTTTAATGCTATTTATAGAATGCGACAGACTGAAACCTTTATGCTTACTATTGGAAAATATTTGTGCCTCTTATAACAAATTGTTCTCTATGAGAATTTCATTATATATATATATATATATATATATATATATATACAGTTGAAGTCAGAATTATTCGCCCACTTTGAATTTTTTTTCTTTTTTAAATATTTCCTAAATGATGTTTAACGGAGCAAGAAATTTTTCACAGTATGTCTGATAATATTTTTTTCTTTTGGAGAAAGTCTAATTTGTCTTTATTTTATTTTGGCTAGAATAAAAGCAGTTTTTAATTTTTAAAAAACTATTTTAAGGTCATAATTATTAGCCCCTTTAAGCTATTTTTTTTCAATAGTCTACAGAACAAACCATTGTTATACAATACCTTGCCTAATTACCCTTATCATGTCTGAGATGATTCACGCTTTATAACATGGCGCGTCATCCTGCTGGAAGTAGCCATCAGAAGATGCGTACACTGTGGTCATAAAAGGATGGACAGGGTCAGCAACAATACTCAGGTAGGCTGTAGCGTTGACACGATGCTCAATTGGTACTAAAGGGCCCAAAGTGTGCCAAGAAAATATCCCCCACACCATTACACCACCACCACCATCCTGAACCGTTGATACAAGGCAGAATGGATCCATGCTTTCATGTTGTTGATGCCAAATTCTGACCCGACCATCCGAATGTTGCAGCAGAAATCGAGACTCATCAGACCAGGCAACATTTCTCCAATCTTCTATTGTCCAATTTTGGTGAGCCTGTGCAAATTGTGTCCTCAGTTTCCTTTTCTTAGCTGACAGGAGTGGCACCCGGTGTGTTCTTCTGCTGCTGTAGCCCATCTGCCTCAAGGTTGGACGTGTTGTGTGTTGAGAGATGCTCTTCTGCAGACCTCGGTTGTAACAAGTGGCTATTTGAGTTACTGTTGCCTTTTTATCAGCTCGAACAAGTCTGGCCATTTTCCTCTGACCTCTGACTTTAACAAGGCATTTACGCCAACAGAACTGCCGCTCACTGGATTATTTTCTCTTTTTCTGACCATTCTCTGTAAACCCTAGAGATGGTTGCGCGTGAAAATCCCATTAGATCAGCAGTTTCTGAAATACTCAGACCAGCCAGTCTGGCACTAACAATCATGCCACAAAGTCACTTAAATCACTGATGCTCGGTTTGAACTGCGGCAGATCGTCTTGACCATGTCTACATGCCTAAAATGCATTGAGTTGCTGCCATGTGATTGGCTGATTAGAAATTTGCATTAACGAGCGGTTGGACAGGTGCACCTAATAAAGTGGCCGGTGATGCTTTTTTTTTGTAATTTAATTGTCTAGATATTATATAATATTTGTAATGAAGTGAAATCTTTCTCTCTCTCTCACTATCAATTCAATTCAAACTCGCTTTATTGACATGCTAAATGTTACATATTTTTGCCAACACCTTGTGATGTTTACATTAAACATAAGATATGAAAACAAATTACATAGTAGTGATAAAAACATAATTAATAATAATTAGCAGTATATTTATTTATCTATAAACATTTTAAGATGAACAACTACATTTATCTTACTAACATTTTAGAATTCATTTTTAACAATTTAGAATTCTCTCTCTCTCTCACGCTCTCTCTGTCTGTCTGTCTATGCCACTGACTCATATTAAGTATGCTACTGAACGAAGCAGAGTGTGGCCGTCATTCTCAAATGAATGCTGAGAACCTTGGCAAAGCAATCAAACAACAATGGATGGTGTGAGGCAGTAACCATGGAGTCAGGAGAAGATAGAAAAGCATATCCTTGAGAGCAACATGTGACTGAGGGCTGTGCTGCTCTGGCAACTTCACAAAATGTTTCAGGCTAAGGCAAGACTAGTGCTGCGTCCCAATCCGCATACTATCTGTCCTAAATAGTATGTGAAAGTAGAATTAGTATGTCCCAAATCGTAGTATGTTGAAAAGAGTATGCCAAAAACTCCCGGATGGTTTACTATTTCCGGTCAAAATTTTAAGTGTAGAAGCGTCCATACTCTAACCGCTGATATTGCCCACAGTACATTGCGCGTTGGACGTGAATTCGATTAGAACTACAAAACGTGGGTGAAAAGTGTAAACAAACTACAAACATGATGGACGCGCGAGACCAACCGTCAAGCAGAGAGGCTTCGGTACAGATGTTTGTATGACTGTTAATAAATATCTAGCCCACTGGAGAATATTTAAATGGTGTTGTCTGTGTTATATTTCATCTGCAACAACAATACTGAATTTATATAAAGACGTGTTTGGACATTACCATCTGAATGCAGAATTATCCAAAGACCTGAGGAGATTTCTCTGCATGAAAGAATGGGAGATTATCCTGCTGCTGCTTCTCCAATAAGGTAGGAAATTAAATACGACAGAAATGTTGATGATTGACAGGGCTCTTAACTAAGCAACACAACGATCTGTGAAACGAGGAAGTAGTATGTCCCAAAGCTTGCATACTTTTCTGTTACTCACTCAAAAGTATATATTTTTCGTCCACAAAAAAAGTACATACTTTTAGGTCAGAGTATAAGTATGCGAATTGGGGCGCAGCATATAACAATTTCGAGGCATTTCACTGTACATTAGTGTGGGGAGACAGCACTGCATCATGCCAGTTTTAGCAACTGCTCTGCTTCTTTCAGTGGGGGAAATAAGTATTCAACATATCAATATTTTTCTCAGAAAACACATTTCTAAAGGTGCTATTGACTGGAAATTTTCACCGGGTGTTGATAACAACCAAAGAAATCCATATATGCAAAGAAAACAAAACTAAATAGTTTACAAATGAAGTTATGTGTAATACAATTTAATGACACAGGGAAAAGTATTGAACACATGAAGAAAGGGAGGTGTAGAAAGGCAGTGAAAGCCCAAACAGCAGCTGAAATCTCTCTGTAGTTAATCAGCAACTCTCATCCCTTCGTTGGTGTAAATAAATACCAGCTGCTTCAGTCCAACTTCAACATTAGCAGGATGATGAAGATGAAACCAGAGTGGACATTTCAGCAAGACAATGATCCAAAACACAGCCAAGGAAACTCTCAGATGCTTTCAGAAAATTGTAGGTGCGTTCAACTTGAACCATGGCTGCAGCTGGTGATCAACGAGATTAGCCGAGCGCAGGCGGGGGTGGAGTTGAAAACGAAGCTGTCAAACTGGACAGCCGGACACTTTGGGGCTCAAAGTTGCGGCAGTCATGATGACATCATTCATTCATTCATTTTCACATGTTTTGGACTGTGGGAGGAAACCGGAGTACCCGGTGAAAACCCACGTGAACACGGGAGAACATGTAAACTCTGCACAGAGTTAGTGGCTCGGTTAGGACTTGAACCAGTGGCTTTCTTGCTGTGCTAGTCACTGAGCCACCGTGTCGCCTGATTCTAGGATTGAGGAGGAGGGAGAAGGGAAGGATGGGGAGGGTTTCCAAAACGAAGACAGGAAATTAAGTTTAGGCTGGATATTTATGTTAAATTTGGCCTAATCCGATTGGCTAGCTAATGATCAGCGATAAAGACCAGCTGCAGTCAATCATATCGCGCGATCGTCTCGAAATTCAGCTGCGGTTACACTAGAGTTTGTTCGTGCGAAATTCTGTCGTACGCTGCTGCGAATAAGGGCAGGATTAAACAAGATGATCAGACATTAAAAAAAGCGAGCGATTGCTCCATGTTTTAAATTTCTGTCCAGAGAGGTCATGTTTTGATCCTCGATTGGTCTCGCAGTCAAGTGATGCGATTTCGCAGGTCAG
The DNA here is from genome assembly GCA_903798195.1 of Danio kyathit. Lineage (NCBI taxonomy): Eukaryota > Metazoa > Chordata > Actinopteri > Cypriniformes > Danionidae > Danio > Danio kyathit. Next base: position 51,946,531 of record LR812539.1, read on the forward strand.
AGTTCATCAAGCTTGAACTTTGCACCACAGCGAACTGCGAAACTTGACGCATGACTCTGCGTTTCTGGTATGTTGCATTCACGTGCGTATGAATGGAAGTCTATGAGTAGAAAAGTCCAGTGTAACTGCAGCTTAAGTTTGTAAAACTTCACTTTTTGATTGGAAATCCATGAGGCACCACAGAACTCCATATAAAAGCCAGAAACTTTTTTTGCACAGGCATATCTACCTCTTTCCAACAGGCAAAACCATCAATCAAGACCGCATGATTATATGGTGTTATGGCTTTGCAATCAAAAAATATCTTTATAATGGAAGTCAATGGGGCAAAAACAGCCACCAACATAACGAAAAAGGAAGTCAATTTGAACAGTACACAAGAGTTAACCAACTATGAAGACTTCGACTACTGAGAAACCCAGAAATGTGAAAAGGTGGTGATGAGAAACATAAGAGACAATTCCCTTTTGCAATCATTGTTGTACTGCTGTAACAGAATTCCCATGCCTATATCAACTATACCCAAATCTAAGTACTGCTAGCAAAGGTTTCTCATTGTAAACCGGTACACTGCACACCCAAAACAACATTAACCCAATAACCCTAAGCATTAAAATGTTTGCCATAGGGTCCTGACCAAGTGTCAATATTGTGTAATGAGTAGGAGGTGATAATGTGCAGGTCTTATTGTGGATCTATTTTCATGAGAAGCAGCCAGTGAGAAACTCTGCCCTTAAAAATAAAACTTTGAAGAGTTTTCACAGTGCTGACATCGTTGCTCTTGGTACTGTCATAATTCTGCAGAGCCCAAGTGAAAACTAAGCACTTAGGGGAGAAGTGGAGGCATGTATATTTATAGGTTATATATTTTGTGGCCAAAATTTGGTACATCCATAACAAATATCAATAAAAAAAAAGAGTAAACAACATAATTTAAGGGAAAAAAAATATCTTCAACTATTTAAAGGTGCTGTATGTAAGTTTTTGACTCTTCTAAAGCATAAAAATATCATATGTTTGCAGATATTTATGAAACATGCTTGTTTATCTGAAAAACTATGCTGAAGTCAGATATTCTGCTTTGAAAATGTGCGTTATGTGCCAGAATGTCTGTCTTTGTTTTGGTCCCTTTAACCCGCCCAATGCCAGTTTAGCCAATTATATTTCAGTACCCCGTGTTGTCTTGGTGCAAAACAACATATTTCATTCATTCAGTCAGGAAGGCTCTTAAAGCTTGTGTCTGCAACCGAAATGTGACCTCTGGTGGACAGTAGCAGACTCCGAAATGAGACGCAGATTCAGAGTTCCACATGAGGTTACTAATTAGCAAATAATATAAATATTACAAATGTAAACATTATGTGTTCAGGCTACATTGTAACACCGTGTCCTAACAACACGCTATGTGACGAGATTTGCAGTGATTAGCTGGGCTGTTTGCACCAGGTGAAACATGATAGAAATTTAAATAGAGCCAATCAGAAGCACAGAATAGTGCACTTACTGCACTCCAACGAAATGGTAAGCTTTATAATCGAATTAATACGTATTAAACCTCTTTAACATTATTAAATGTAGATGCTGATTCACTGATATGTGTTGGTTTGCACCGAGTCACAGATCTAAAGTTCAATTTCAAACGGTTTATTTTAAGATCTGAGTTGATCTGCTGTTTTCGTAGGTTGCTAGGCGACCATCAACCATTTTCTCAGAGGATGACAAGCTGACAAAAGTATTATTTTAAGAAAAGATTACAAAAAAAGCAGTGTTCTGTGTTTGTCTGTTATAATTAGTCTACCGAAATGTGTACATTCATACAAAGCATGAATCGCGCAAGTCGCGCACCTCTTTTGGAAACAACAAACTTGTGCGAACTCTAGAAAAGATGCAATATGTGAACGACCCCTAAAAGGCCGTCGTCATTAGCGATCTCCAGCAGTTCATGTTCTACTTGCACAGACATGCTGGATTCACCTGAATTGTTGACTAATGGGTTGTGGGTCCATTCCGCGGCAGTTTGTTTGTCCTTCACTGGGCCTTTTCCCCTTCACAAAGAAACTTTCCATAGACGTTTGTTTCTTACTCATTTTGCTGCTTGTGGGTTAAATTTGGGCGCTCAAGTGACCGAGATGTAACCGACAGAATACGGTAATTTTTCAAAATAAAAGCATTTTCAAAATAAAAGATCGTTCAGACTCAGATAATAAATAAAGCGGAAATAATAATGATTATTAATAATTAATATTTTATTTAAATTAAATATTAATAATTAATGATTGTGTGGCCCGGTACCAATTGATCCACGGACCGGTACCGATCCATGGCCCATGGTTGAGGACCACTGGTTTAGAACAAAGACACCTTTTAATATGGAATATATTTCTTCTATCACGTGTCATTGCTTTTATTTAGAACACGACTTAAGTCAGCCTTTAGGCTTGATAGTCAGGCACGCTCCTGTTGAGGCAACCTGTGCTTGTTTGTGTTTTGAACAAGGAGTGCAATACCTAGTTCAACTACTGGGTGTCAAACTTACATACTGCACCTTTAAAGGCGCAATAGATGATCTTTCAAAATGCTAAGATTAGCCTATTAGCACTGAAAGATAATGTCCTACTATGCAAATCACCACCCAAAGCCACACATGAGCATGCACTAGACAACATCACTATTATTAGAGAGAAAACTTTAAAAAGAAGGTAGGTTGTTGATGTTTGCCTGCTATTCTCAGTCTGAACTGCATCCGACAGCCTGTCGTATTGTTTGGACCGAATGTTTTGATTGGACAAACTTTTCTTAGTTCTACACCTTCGCCAAAGTACTAAATTACATATAAATACATTTGGGCCATTTCAACAGTTCACACTTAGCTGATGATTGATTATAAAGCAAGTTTTGGCATGCTGTCCCGGAAGAGAGCCCTGAGCTCAAAAAGGTCCTTGAGCCCTGGGCTCCCTCCCGTTTGCAGGGCGAGAGGGGAGCTTTGAGCTCAGGTTGATCTCGAGAACTCCCCTGTCGTAGAGGTTGAAGAGCAGATAGTAATTCTCTTTAACGAGATAGATACTAGGTAGGGAGCAAGTCTATAGTGTTGATTTAGACAATAACTTAGGTTGCATGTTTTTTAATCGGTGGGAGGAAACCGGAGAACCCGGGGGAAACCCACGTGAGCACGGGGAGAACGTGTAAACTCCACACAGAAATGCCTGCTGGTTTGGTAAAGCCTAGAACCATAGACATTCTTGCTGTGAGGCAACAGCGCTAAGCACTGGGCCACCGTGTCACCCATCTAGGAAGGAGGAGGAGTAGGGGTGGAAGGAGGGGGGGGGGGGGGGGGGTCTGGGGGGTTCTTCAAATCGAAGATGACTGTAGTAAGAAACCCTGGCTCTTTATAGTGGGTTAGGGATCGTCTGATTGGATAGTCATGTGTGGTTAATGCGTAACCAGCCGTGTTCAATCATAATCACGTGATCCTCTCGAAATTAGTTTATAACTAAACTTCACTTAATATAATGATATAAATAGAATGCCATCAGGATGTGAAGTGACTTTCAAACAGCGTAACAAAAATTGTTTCTGAAGACAATCACCTATTGCACCTTTAAGAAAGGTCTTCAGGCAGAAGGATGATACATGTTGATAGACCAACTTGAGGACACAATAGCCCCGGGATTTCAGGCTACTGATTTTATGGATCTTGACAAGTATAGACTTTGCTTCACAAATCATATCCTCTGGCAACAAACAGGTAGCCTACATGTTCCCAGCTAAGCAGTGACTCAGTAATGACTAATACAGACCTAGACTACCTTTTAAAGTAGTCTGTTAGCTTCCGTCTCTTTGCCTCACTCATATCTTTAACCTCGGAAACTTTGAGATCAGATCATTGGACGGTAATAAACTTGTGACTTACATATAGTGTTTTCTTGTTTAAAACAAATGCAATATATATCACTACCTGACAAAAGTTGTCGTCGATCCCAGTTGTAAGCGCAACAAATAATAACTTGATTTCTAGTTGATCATTTGGAAAAGTGACAGAAGGTTTCCGACGAATCATCTGTTGAACTGTATCCCAATCATCACAAATACTGCAGAAGACCTATTGGAACCAGCATGGACTCAAGATTCTCATAGAAATCAGTCAAGTTTGTTGAAGGAAAAATCATGGTTTGGGGTTACATTCAGTATGGGGGCGTGTGAGAGATCTGCAGAGTGGATGGCAACATCAACAGCCTGAGGTATCAAGACATTTGTGCTGCCCATTACATCACAAACCACAGGAGAGGGCAAATTCTTCAGCAGGATAGCGCTCCTCCTCATACTTCAGCCTCCACATCAAGGTTCCTGAAAGTAATGAAGGTCAAGGTGCTGCAGAATTGGCCAGCCCAGTCACCAGACATGAACATTATTGAGCATGTCTGGGGTAGCCAGCAGCTAGCTCTCTGCAACTCTCTCTGCTAGTGAGGCCAGCAGGGGGCCAAAAATTTAGAATAAGTATTTGAATTATTCAGTTTTGTAAGGTTTTAGAGATGACAAACTTGAATTTTATTCAAGGTTTAAGATTATTATGGCTACTAAAGCATAAAACAACATCAATGTACAGAGTTCTGCTTATATTTCTCTGCCATGTCTGGGTATTTACCAACTTTAACCCCATTAAAGTCAAAGTAAAGCAAACACTAGTTTAATATATAGTACTATCAGACGTGTCAATATTCAATAATTCAATATATTGTAAATAATACATCATTTTAGTTAGGGCGATATCATTACAGTACCGTATTCTGTAATAAAAGCTTCAACAATTAATCGTAACAAAAATTAATACCAACACAATCTGATGGCAGAACAATGTAACATCAACTGCCAAACTCTATTAACATGCAGCATTTTGCAAAACACTCACTCACTTTCCTTCAGCGTATTCCATTCTTTATCAGAGGTCTTTACAGTGGAATGAACTGCCAATTACTCAATTTAACAAAGTGGATGCTGTTCTCAGTGCTGGAAAACACCCACACAGTCTCCCATGTACTAAACAATATCCTTTAACATACAACAATGTAAAGATGCCAAGTAAATCAGTCAAAAACAAAACAAATCAAACTAAAAAAGTTTTCATATAGCTTAATATATAATGTAAACTTCAAAACTTAACACTGCAGTCAAATCTGTTTGCTCTGAAGTACATAATAGATGCTTGTGACCAAATATTGCTTTTAGATATATCCAAAACCAATTCTATTGTACATTTAGCCATAGAAGCATACATCAGAATCCAGAATAAGTGTCTTTCAGAAAGATGCTCTCATCAGGGAATGAGAGCACTCAACAGTTGTTGTTGCAATGGAAGTCCCTGTCTGGCATCATTGAAACACACTAATAGGCACTATAGTTATACATTAATTGCAACCTAAACAACTACTTTCCCGGCAAAAAAAAAAAAACCAAAAAACTCTGCATTATGTGGCTCAACTATAGTGAGTTTAGTCCTTTGCACTCGCTGCAGATAGAGTGATACACATGGATGAAGATGCTGGATCAGTGCTGACACTAGTAGAATATTGCACGATTGTCAGCCAATCATATATACATATATTCACTCATTCATTTTCCTTCGACTCTATTTCAGAGGCCGCCACAGCGGAATGAACCGACAACTATTCCGGCATATGTTTTACGCAGCGGACTCCCCTTCACATGCAACCCAGTACTGGGAAACACCCATAAACTCTGGCATTCACACACATTCATACACTATGGCCAATTTAGTTCATCCAGTTCCCCTATAGTGCATGTGTTTAGACTGTCGGGGAAACCGGAGCACCCAGAGGAGACCCACACAGATACAGGGAGAATATGCAAACTCCACACAGAAATTATATATAAATAAATAATCCCTTACGAGGCAACGCAGTGGCGCAGTCGGTAGTGCTGTTGCCTCACAGCAAGAACGTCGCTGGGTCGCAGGTTCGAACCTCGGCTGGGCTGGGTCAGTTGGCGTTTCTGTGTGGAGTTTGCATGTTCTCCCTGCGTTTGCGTGGGTTTCCTCCGGGTGCTCCGGTTTCCCCCACAGTCCAAAGACATGCAGTACAGGTGAATTGGGTAAGCTAAATTGTCCGTATTGTATGAGTGTGAATGTGTGTGTGGAGGTTCCCAGAGATGGGTTGCGGCTGGAAGGGCATCCGCTGCGTAAAAAATCGTGCTGGATAAGTTGGCGGTTCATTCCGCTGTGGCGACCCCGCAAGGGACAAAGCCGACAAGAAAATGAATGAATGAATGAACCCCTTACGAAATACTTCATGACAAAGTGATAAATAACATAACTTTGAGTGCCCCTGTCAGTAATAAAAAAAGACAATGTGTTGTATGACCACTGGAGTAATGTTGTAAAATTTAGGACGAACCTCATTTAATATGTGATAATATTTTTAAACAGTTGCCCGCAAAATTAAAAAATGACGGAACAGTAATAACATAACCTTAATTGCAGTCCTAAGGTATGCAGTCCACTGAGTTACCACTGTAAGCCAATGTTCCAGGGCTTAGCCCCAGACTGCCCTGGCCCAGTTTAACCCCAGGATTAGGATATGGAAGGACTATCAGACAACAGGCCATTGAATTATTTAAAAAAATATTATTCTGCTTCTAATATTGTCACCACCGAGACACTTGTTAAGCGTTCCACAGCCCCATGGTATAAATAAAATGAATTTAATGCAATGATCTATTTTGAAGATCTGATTTATTTGCCAATTTATTATTATAATTTATTAAACTATAATGAAATACAATACTGTGTCGCTGAATAATACATTATACTAAATATTGCACAGATTTGAATCTTATACATAAAAGGATTTAGTCATACATTATCTCTTTTCAAAAATAATCAGTCATTTTGGTATTATACTGTGCATAATCGGATAGCCACTTTATTAGGTACACATTACTAGTACCCGGTTGGACCCCCCTTTGCCTTCAGAACTGCCTTAATCCTTCGTGGCATAGATTCAACAAGGTACTGGAAATATTCCTCAGAGATTTTGCTCCATATTGACATGATAGCATCACGCAGTTGCTGCAGATTCGTTGTTCCACCACAACCCAAAGGTTCTCTATTGGATTGAGATCTGGTGATTGTGGAGGCCATTTGAGTGAAGTGAACTCATTGTCATGTTCAAGAAACTAAGAAGATTCGTGCTTTATGGCATGGTGCGTTATTCTGCTGGAAGTAGCCATCAGAACATGGGTACACTGTGGTCATAAAGGGATGGACATGGTCAGCAGCAGGTTGGACAGGTGTACCTAATAAAGTGGCCGGTGAGTGTACAGTATAATTGTATACTGTACACTCACACACTCACTGTGTTATATAATTTTAAAAGTTTACCAAAGTAATGTTTTAGCAGTTTTTATTAATTACTCACCCTCAAGTGTTTCTAAACCTTTGAGTTCTGTGGATGCATCGATCGACTGGCAACAAACTTGTCCTTGGCAGTGATGCACCCATCTAAAACAAGTATTGGGCCTAAACAAAATGCCATGCTATATATAAATATTGGGCCATGCTATTGCAGTATAAACCATCACTGGTCCACCCCCATGCTTTACTCTGGACATGCATCAGTCTGGGTGGTACGCTTCTTTGAGGCTTCTCCACACTGTAACTCTCCCAGATGTGGGAAAGACAGTGAAGGTTAACTATGACTTTAATGTTTGTTTTTGTTTAATAATTGCTAATAATTGCAACTATTAGTTGTAATATCACAGCTAAATTTAGCATTTAAGAGTCAAAAATGACTATTCAGGGCTGTTTTTTATGAGACAGGATATGAGGTTCTGTTTTAATGTTAGCTACACCGTAAAAAAATATTTGTTAATTAAATATTTGTTTCCCTGTTAATTGTTTTCCGCTTACTTACGGTTGTGAATTGCATTATGTGATGTTGATCTCTGCTCTGTCAACTTTTGATGATGAAAATTCAACTTTACAGCTTAACAAAGTGATTTCTATTAACATTTTAGTAGTTTAGACAAGATATTGTTTCAGAAATAATATATAAAGAGCTAAGTCTGTAAAATAACAGAAACTTTCCTGGCAGTTTATTACTAGGGTTTTGTACCGTAATTTACAACACCAACCCAGACAATATATCACTTTAAACTATTAAAAATGTTCATAAAAGTCACTTTTTTTTTACTTTTCAAGGTTAAACATTGTTAGAAGAAAGATCAAGGTCTCATAATGTAATTCAAAAGCATAAATAAATGGGGAAAAATAAAAATATGAAACACAAAATATGGAAAACTGCTAATTTATGAATAGTTTTTACAGTGTACCACAACATATATTTATATATATAACCAATTGGTTGGTGGTGGTTGAGAAGATTACTCTCGAATATGTAAAGTCCTGTAAATAAAATGATGATTATTATTATTATTTTAAATTGGCGATGCGGTGGGTAGCGCTGTTGCCTCACAGCAAGAAGGTCGCTGCTTCGAGCCTCGGCTGGGTCAGTTGGCGTTTCTGTGTGGAGTTTGAATGTTCTCCCCGTGTTCGTGTGGGTTTCCTCCGGGTGCTCCGGTTTCCCCCACAAGTCCAAAGACATGTGGTACAGGTGAATTGGGTAAGCTAAAATTGGTGGTGTTCGTGTGTGAATGAGTGTTTATGGATGTTTCCCAGTGATGGGTTGCAGCTGGAAGGGCGTCTGCTACGTGAAACATATGCTGGATAAGTTGGCGGTTCATTCCGCTGTGGCGACCCCAGATTAATAAAGGGACTAAGCTGAAAAGAAAATGAATGAATGAATTATTTTACATTGATTATTTGCTTTGATGTATAGCTAAACTGTAAAGAAAAGGTTTGTTACACTGGGGGAAAAGTAATGATAATTCTAATTCATAATCCACGTGGGGGCAACGCAGTGGCGCAGTAGGTAGTGCTGTCACCTCACAGCAAGAAGGTCGCTGGTTTGAGCCTCGGCTGGGTCAGTTGGCGTTTCTGTGTGGAGTTTGCATATTCTCCCTGCGTTCGCGTGGGTTTCCTCCGGGTGCTCCGGTTTCCCCCAGTCCAATGACATGTTGTACAGGTGAATTTGGTAGGCTAAATTGTCTGTAGTGTATAAGTGTGTATGGATGTTTCCCAGAGATGGGTTGCAGCTGGAAGGGCATCCGCTTCGTAAAACATATGCTGGATAAGTGGGCGGTTCATTCCGCTGTGGCGACCCCAGATTAATAAAGGGACTAAGCTGAAAAGAAAATGAATGAATGAATAATCTACGTGTGAGGATATAACATGAACTTCAAAACATGCCCCAAGGGGCCACTGTGCATCGCTGAAGGCCACTGCGTCAGATTTTCCTTTCATCTCTACCGAGTTCATGAAATAACATAGCTGTTAAATGAAAACTCGGTTCAACTCAGCCTTTTGATACTTCACAGAGTAGAGTGGCTCATGAAAAGATGACAGTTCCATTAATGGGATGTTGATGCCATTTATATGTACTGGGTCCAGCTCTTCCACCAAATTACACCATCTGGCGTATGTACTTGTCCATCGCTTTTACAAGATGAGACTGCAGGGAGCCAGAAGAAACCAAATGTCCTCGTGTACACTGTCCTGAGGATACAGTGCGATTAACAATACATCAGCTGACGCATAGAGCCCTGCAATCCCGAAATATATGACAGGCTGTTCAGAGATCAGCTCAAGTGTAAATATAGTTTAAATGTACTTCACCGCATACATTTTGGATCTTATCTTTGGTTGACTTTCTATACATAAGCTCTGCTTCAGAACATTTATTCATTCATTTTCCTTTGACTTAGTCCCTGATTATCAGGAGTCGCCACAGTGGAATGAACCGCCAACTATTCCAGCATATGTTTTACGCAGCGGATGCCATTCCAGCCGCAACCCAGTACTGGGAAACACCCATCCACTCTTGCATTTACACACACACTCATACACTACGACCAATTTTGTCTTTGGACTGTGGAGAAAACCAGATCACCCGGAGGAATCCCATGTGAACACAGGGAGAACGTGCAAACTCCACACAGAAATGCCAACTGGTCCAGCCGGGACTCAAACCAGCGACCTTCTTGCTGTGAGGCGACAGTGCTAACCACTAAGCCACCATGCTGCTCTGCTTCAGAACATCTTCCCATGATAATGTTGAGGTGTTACTTTGGACCCTGCTCTTAAAGCAGCACGCTGAGTACTATCAAAGGCAGCAGCAATCTTTTCATCATACCACCATTCACTCTTTTAATCCCCGCGGTGCAACTTCAGATGAAAATGTCACTTAGTCCTGGGGGGCAGGCGACACGTGTCACCAGCAGCCACACCGTCAGGCATCTGATGAGCTTTTGATCTCCTTCAACCTGACACTTGCCTGCTCTATTCCTCATGGGTCCGAAAAATGTCCTGCAAAGATCGCAATAACTCGTCTACCGATTCAAGTCACGTCGGTGATTTACTTTCAGAGGGATATTTTCAAGAGGGCTGTTGATGTCTGCTAATAAGATTATGTACACTGTAAATAATATCTGTATTTTGAGTTGTATTTTCCCTTTATTTATGGTTATTTATGGAATTGCATTATGTGACGTTAATCTCTGCTCTGTTGACTTTTGATGTTGAAAATTCAACTCTACAGTTTAACAAAGTGAATTTTATCGACATTTCAGTAGTTTGAAATAATATACAGTGCATCCGGAAAGTGTTCATAGCACTTCACTTTTTCCACATTTTTTTTATGTTACGGCCTTATTCCAAAATGGATTAAATTGATTTATTTCCTCAAAATTCTACACACAATCCCCCATAATGCCAATGTGAAAAAAGAGTTTTTGAAATTGTTGCAAATTTATTAATAATAAAAAAACCTGTAAAGTCACATGTACATCAGTATTCACAGCCTTTGCTCAATACTTTGTTGATGCACCTTTGGCAGCGATTAAAGCCTCAAGTCTTTTTGAATATGATGCCACAAGCTTGGCACACCTGTTTTTGGGAATTATTGCCCATTCCTCTTTGCAGTACCTCTCAAGCTCTATCAGGTTGTATGGGAAGCGACGGTGTACAGCCATTTTCAAATCTCTTCAGAGATGTCCAATAGAATTTAGGTCTGGACTCTGGCTGGGCCATTCAAGGACATTCACCGAGTTGTTGTGAAGCCACTCCATTGATATTTTGGCGGTGTGCTTTGGGTCATTGCCCTGCTGGAAGATGAACCGTCGGCCCAGTCTGAGGTCAAGAGCACTCTGAAGCAGGTTTTCATTCAGGATGTCTCTGTACATTGCTGCATTCATCTTTCCCTCTATCCTGACTAGTCTTCCAGTTCCTGCTGCTGAAAAACATCCCCACAGCATAATGCTGCCACCACCATGCTTCACTGTAGGGATGGTATTAGCCTGGTGATGAGCGGTGCCTGGTTTTCTCCAAACGTAACGCCTGGCATTCACTCCAAAGAGCTCAATTTTAGTCTCATCAGACCAGAGCATTTTGTTTCTTATGGTCTGAGAGTCCTTCAGATGCCTTTTGGCAAATTCCAGGCAGGGAGTGTTTTCCGTCTGACCACTCTACCATACAGGCTTGATTGGTGGATTGCTGCACAGATGGTTGTCCTTCTGTAAGGTTCTCTCCACAGAAGAACGCTGGAGCTCAGACAGAGTGAACATCGGGTTATTGATCACCTCCCTGACTGAGGCCCTTCTTCCCCGATCACTCAGCTTAGATGGCCGGCCAGCTCTAGGAAGAGTCCTGGTGCTTCCAAACATCTTCCACTTACAGATGATGGAGGCCGCTGTGCTCATTGGAACTTACAGAGCAGCAGAAATTTTTCTGTAACCTTCCCCAGCCTTGTGCATCAAGACAATCCTGTCTCAGAGGTCTACAGACAATTCTTCATGCTTGGTTTGTGCTTTGACATGCACTGTCAACCCTGGGACCTTATATAGACAGTGGAAAAAGTGAAGCGCTATGAATACTTTCTGGATGCACTGTAATATATAAGAAATAATATATCGAGAAATAAGTCTGTAAAATAACAGAAAATGTACCGCAGTTTATTAGAAGATTTTTGTAGTGTAATATACAACATATATATCACTTTAAGCTATTTAAAATATTAATAAAAGTCCTATGTTTTTAGGTTAAAAGCATTATAATAAAACCTCATAATGCGATTCAAAAGTAGGGCTGGGCGATAAAATCGGTATTGATATTTATTGACCGAACACCATTGTCAATATCGATTAAAAAAAGGTATGAAGTTTCGGTGTGAAGGCTATATTTTTATAAAATTGTGGCTGCTGAGAGTGCACCTTGGAAGCAATATAAGCTTAGGGTGTAAGTTTGCAATTTTTTTATGGAGGCGCACAACTAGCACGACGTGTATATGGGAGCGACGTATGTTGTACAAGCGATGCGCACGTGAACCAAGTGCATTTTTTAGCCGCACCTATAGGTGAAAACATCTCAACTTTTCCGAATGTAGCGAGCGCAGCACTATTCATGTAAGTGGAACCAACCAATCTGCTTCACGCTTTGTATAGAATATACACATTTCAGTAATAACGGCAGAGTAATTACCTAAGAAAAATACAGCGCATCAAAACACTACAGTGCTTTCTACTTTTCTCCATAAACTTGTATCCGAGCTGCAGCAATAGTTTGTCCGTTTGTCATCCTCTGAGAAAACAATGGATGGTCGCTTAGTTATGAGAGACACCAGGGCAGCGTGAGCGCAAAGTCCATTGTAAATGGTCAAGGAATCCACACGCACGCACATCACTTCAGGTCAAAATAACAACACACGTAAAAATGAGTGCCGTATAGCAGCAGTGAGGAGATTGTAAATAAGAAAGGATGTAAGGAAGTCGCCAGAGTGGCTTTTTGGTTTCTTTTCTTGTGCATACCAGCCACCAGCTCCCTATCTGAAAGAGTTTTTTAGCACAGGGGGTAATATAGTCATTCAACTTCACAATTTGTAATGTTGCAGTATGTATTTGAATAATGATGATTGGTTCCTTTACTTAAAAGCTCAGATTTAATTATCATAATTTGTGTTGTTGACAGTTTGTTTACTGTATCATTATTATTCACACCCTAAAGTTTGCTTTGATTGTTCAGCGTTTACACTTCACCATTGCACACACTTTGTAACATTTTATTTATCATGTTCAGGAGTCTCTTTAACACTTTTGCTTATTTTATTATAAAGAGATCAGATATATTTTGTTTAAATGCTTTTGTTTTTGACTATTAAAACTATTTGCCTTATTAATGTTCATTCATTCATTCATTCATTTTCTTTTCAGCTTAGTCCCTTTATTAATCTGGGGTCGCCCCAGCGGAATGAACCGCCAACTTATCCAGCATATGTTTTACGCAGCAGATGCCCTTCCAGCTGCAACCCATCACTGGGGAAACATCCAAACACACTCATTCACACACAATCACTACGGATGGTTTAGCTTACCCAATTCACTTATAGCGTATATGTCTATATCTATATATGTCTTTGGACTGTGGGGGAAACTGGAGCACCCGGAGGAAACCCACGCCAACATGGGGAGAACATGCAAACTCAGAAATGCCAACTGACCCAGCCTGGGCTCGAACCAGCGACCTTCTTGCTGTGAGGTGATTGTGCTACCCCCTGCGCCACCGTGCTGCCCCTTAGTAATGTTGGTAAATAAAAATAAAGTAGTTAAATTTATAATAATCCTAATATTCCTAAATGTATTGTTATAAAATCTTCAATAATTATCGATATCGAATGATATGAAACATGATATCATGATCATTTGTTTTGCAGTATCGCCCAGCCCTATTGAAAATCATAAATAAATGGAGAAAAAAAAATTCTAATAAAAGCATGAAATCACAAAATATGGAAAATTGCTCATTTACGGATATTTTTTTACAGTCTATCAATCAAAAATCAAACAGGAAAGAAGTACTTTTGTTGTTCAAATAAAAGAACACATACAGCACTCTTCTTTTTCCTCACAAAAATCAAGCGTATTGAGGAGATAACCCTAAGTGACGGCATTAGTACCAGTCAATGCTAATGCTTCATTAAGTAACTGTCAATCAATGACTACAGTGCTGTTAAAGGTGCCGTAGGAGACCTTGGAGAATGCTAACATTAGCCTGCTAGCACTGAAAGACTACATCCTACCATGCAAATGGGGTATTTGCACACAGACTTTTAATTTTCAGTCAGCCAGCCTAAGCGCTTCTGGTGCTCAGTCAAGGCATTACAAAGTTGTCACGTTTAAGATCTGATTTCTTTAAAAAATCAGTAATCTTCACTGCCTGATTGATATGCAAAATAAAGTGGGTCACAATCCGGACAAGAAGCACTGGATTATATTCCAGTGTTCCCTGCCATGTCTTTAAAATATGAACATTTATTTTACCTCAGTATTTTCAATGGAGTTTCTGCACTAGCCTGCTGCTACTGACGGTACTAGCGTTTACACCGTCTTTTATCTTGTTTTACACTTGAACAACAAAACCCAGGTAGCAAAGAATTCTGGCCCAGATTTGGCATAAAGCTGGCACTGCAGGCATTCATCCGGCACTGGCATACAGCATGTGGGCCAAACGTGGCCCGGGTTTGGCAGAGGTGGCACCATCTTTAAGGCGGCACACAATACTTGGGCCAAATGTAAAATATAGTGTTTGGCCCAGATGTTAATAATTAATTTGTGGGCCATGTAAGTTTGGCCTATCTTTTCTTGACCCACATTTAAAATACATTTTTATTATTTTCGAATAAAGAAAATAAAAATCTACTAATCAGGTCTCTTTGAGAAAAAGCAAGCCCTAGTGTGCCTAAAATGCAATGCTTCATAGATTTATCAATTTTATACCAGTCATGATGCACCAATATCTGGCCCAGTTCAGGCCCAGTTATGGGTTATTAACTTGGCTGAGACTTGGCTCAGATATGATCCATGTTTGCCCGTTGTCTGCAATAAAGACTTGGTCCAGTCATGTACCATAATTCACTTTGGCATATGGGCCAAGCAAAAGCTGATTGTGTGGGCCAGAGCTGGGCCAGATAAATTTTGCTATGTGGGAATGAATGCTTACGTTTATTTAACTGATTGTATTTTAATTACTTTTCAAAAAGTAAAAAATCAACTTTTAGAAGTTTGTGCAAAAATGTGTGTCGTGGTTGCACGACTTGGAAAAGAAAATCTAATTGTGATTTTTAAATAATGTACTTTTGAGGCTTTTGTAGGCGAGGATGTAGTTGTTTAGATTGGAACTATGCAGTTCATTTATAAGGACAGTGCCTATTTTTAATATTTATAATTTCGGAGATTCAGCTCAACGGCGTCCATCAGCCTGTCATACTGAGCAGAGCAAAGACGGTTGACGTTCCCCCACAAGATGGCGACAGAGACCGCATTATAAGTCTTTATGGGAGAAAAATAGAGTATGTTTCAAACTACAGCTGATCAAATCATTATTAAACAGGTAAGTGACATTCTAAGTCGATCTCTCTCTTTTGTATGTTGTAGTGCTGTAATTATACTATAGTAATCTGGTAGTGTTTGCTTTGCTTTGGCTTTTTCAGGGTTAATTATTGGGATCTCCCGATTGCAATAGAGAAATACTGGGAAATCTCTGTAGATGTATGCAATCCTATAATCTTAATATACAAGCAAAATCACCTGTTTTGTCATCACTTCAGATATTATGCTGGGAAATCATTCAAATACTAGCTCTAAAGTGACGTTGGTGAATTAGTAACGGTTTGTGCTGTTCAGACGGTTGGCTGCAGATGTGAGGGAATGGTGGAAGAAAGTAGTTTCTCATACAAAAAGATTTTTGAGATGCTCCGTGTTTGATTTTCTTTTTTATATGCCGGAATACAGCCATATCGCACTGCTACGAGTGTAATATTGCTCATATATACAGTAGTATTCTAATATGTTTGGTTCTTTAATAAAACCCGGTCCAGGTGGTAAATACACACTCAAGCATTTCATACAGTGGGATTAAACGGCACAATCAGATTAAGTTCACACACAACTGACAGTTGTGGCCTAAATATGAATTCCTTTACAATAATAACACCTCAAATTCACCATTTGCAATCACACACACACTCAAACTCCCGTTCTTGGATCATTTTCAGTCAGATGGGACGTCAGAACGTCAAAAAACAAAAAAATATATACTCTGTTAGATATACTCTGATTTGAATCAGTGAGTTGTTTACATGAGAACAGATATATTCAAAACTCTTTACTTCAGGACTGTTTTGCAAATTGATTTAAAAGGGTAACATTAACCAGCTTATGAATTCACGAGGAAACAACTATTTGATGTATTTTGACAGAGAAAAGGCTAATTTGTGCAGCTAGAAGGGCATCCATTGCATAAAAACATATGCGAGAGTAATTGGTGGTTCATTCCACTGTGGCGACAACCCTGATAAATCAGGGACTAAGCTGAAAGAAAGTGACTAACTGTTTACTTCGTACAAATTCAAAGGATTCCATTCGCACGAAAATGTAACATTTTTAAAGGGAAGCGTTTTCCAAAACCCCACCTTTATCCCTACCCCTAATTGGGGATGAGGAAATCATACTAAAATGTACAAATGAGATCGTACACTACCTGACAAAAGTCTTGTCGTCGATCCCAGTTGTAAGAGCAACAAATAATAACTTGACTTCTAGTTAATCATTTGGAAAAGTGGCAGAATGTAGATTTTTTTCAGTTTATTCACGACAACTTGCTTTTGTATAATGTTTTTTATATGCATATTTATATTTGTTTTATTAAAACAATCTTAGATTTGACCACCTGCACTGTAAAAAAATCCAACTTACACAAATAGTTAACTCAGTTTTAAATTGTACGTTTTTTCGACACATTTTTCAGCTCAGAGTTGAATTTACTCATAAAATGATTCAGCTGAATGTTTGGTACTGTTTGTTCAATGAAAGTAAAATATTCAGTTGAGGAGACTTTAAATTTTGATTTCTCCATATCTTCAAAAAATAAAAAGTTGAATTAACTTAAAATTTTTAAGCAACCGGCTGCAAAGAAAATTTGAATTTATTAAGCTTCAGTGTTTGAAGTTCTGCCAAATTATTTCATAAAGTATACTTGACTTAAACCAGCCTTTTCGGCCAACTTAAAAAAAATAATTTGGCACAACTTCAACCACTGAAGTTTAAGAAACTCAAGATTTCTTTGCAGCTGGTTGCTTTCAAATTTTATTTTTTTTTACAGTGTGTAAGGTTTTGGACCATATGGGGCATAGGACGTGGCTTTGGATATAACTCAGTTTTTGACTTCGTTACTATTGTTCATTTATTTGTTTGCTGGAAATTAGAACTGAATTTAGAAATAGTTTTGAAATGAATTGTTGAGCTTAAACAAAATTAATGATTTTGGCTTATGGATGTCTTTAGTTAATGCGTCCAACACATTTCTTTATCCACGAAGGAGAGAAAGTAAAAGTGAAAGTAAAGGCCAAATGAAAGAGGCTCATTCGTTATCCTCGCACTGCAGATGCTCTGTTTAACTGTTTTCTCGCTAGTGAAGCGTTCAGTTTTTACACTTACAAAGTCCGCCATGTAAATAGCAAATGCGCCATGGCGTGACACAACTGACTCTTAAAGGGAATGGGAGATGAGACTCTGATTGGTTTATTCTAAAACACACCCATAACTCAAGAGAATAAGCCAGAGGCGTAGCGCAAAATGCGGGGGCCCCCCTGCAAGAATTATTGACGGGGCCCCCTGTTGAAGTGGGCGTGGGGGGGGGTTGGAACTATCACAAACGTCATTTTTTCCATGCATGACTGCAGTCTTCATAAACAAGATAATTAATTTATATATATAAACAAGATAATTAATAGTTAATTTATTTGACAAGTAACTTTGTATTGTAGTGGATAACACATTTCTAACATTCTAGCACATCAAGGCACATTTTTACACCTGTAAACTTTGAAGTAATTTTTTTTTGCCCTCCCATTAATTTAAAATAATGTTTTCCAAGTGATCTTTAACAAACCAAGGACATTTTCACAGTATTTCCTGTAAAAAAAAGAAGAAGTAATAATAATAAATAATTTTTTCTTTCTTATAGTTTATTTCTTAAATAAAAGCAGTTTTTTTAATTTTTAAAAATACAATTTTAGGTCAGTATTATTAGCCTCCTTAAGAAATATTTACTGTATATTTTTTGATTGTCTACACAACAAACCAGTTATACTATAGCTTGACTAATTATTCTAACTTTCCTAGTTAACATAACCTAGTTAAGTCTTTAAAATACACTTCAATTTAAATACAACTATCTTGCAAAATAACTAGTAAAATATAATGCACTGTCACCATGGGAAAGATAAAAAAGGTAGTTATTAGAAATTAGTTAGTTAAACTATTATGTTAAAAAAACCTGTTGTAAAAAATCATGTGTTGAAGACTCGTATGTCAGTACTGACATCTAAAATAAATGAAGGCAAAACTAGTAGAATATTACTTTCAACGTGACTGAAAACTAAATTTGATCAATGTGTTGCATCTGTTCTCCGGTACTTGCCGACTGTTTGTAAATTCAAGACTGCATTTTCTAATGTAAAACTATGTACACTCAATTTCTGATTAATAATATGCAGAGCCGAGGACTTCCTATATTAAAAGGTTTAAAATCGCTATTGAAAACAAAAGTCTAATATAATCAACAGTGGACATTTTGATAGTGTTTCACAACATGAACATGACTCAAGTGAATCTTTTTTTACCTGTGTCAATTTGGGGGTTAACTTCTGAATGCGGGAACTAATGCGCACAGCGCCGTTACAGAGAGAGCGCGCGTGAAGGCAGGCAGAGAGAGTGCACGTGAGAGCGAGTGCGCGCGACACCTAGAGCGCGCGAAAGAGGCCCCAGTCATTTCTTCGCAGTTTGCCGCCAATGGCTGATATCAATTTTCCGTGACGTTTTGACACAAAAATATCCCGCGGGGGCCCCTTATCACGCGGGGCCCCCCCGCGGTGCGTGCCCTGCGGGCCCGTCCGCTACGCCACTGGAATAAGCACAACCCTGTTAGACCATGCGCCCTGGCGCAGAGCGTATTTTTCCATCCTTGAAATAGCAAAAGTGGATTCAGACACACCCTTAATGCTTTTGCGCCCTGCGCTTTAGACTTTGCGCCTAGACCGTTAAAGTAGAGCCCTAAGTGTCTTAGCAAAGTCAGACCTTACTGTCCTAATTAAATAATTATAAATCAAGGCATGATCATATTTTATGTTGGTAAAATAAGCGTAATCTAAAGGTCTTTGACTTTTATATCAGCTACTGATACCAAATGATCAACTAGAAGTCCTTAAACTTGGATAGACGACAAGACTTCTGTCAGGTTGTTTATAAATGAATACGAGTAATTTGATAAATCAAAAATGTACGAATTACATACGTAAACTGTTCACATCCCAGGGTGAATACTGATTTAAAACAAAGCGGAACAACCAGTAAAAAAAATAATAACTTATGCTTTGGAATGTAATGTACTAAAAGATTCCCAAAATAAAATACTCTTGATAAAGTACTTGATGTACGTACCTGAAAAAAGTACCAAGCACTAGGGCAGCACAATATTGTAAATATCTAGCATTGCAATATATATATATATATATATATATATATATATATATATATATATATATATATATATATATATATATATATATATATATATATATATATATTGTGATATGAATACAATTTCACCAGATGACCAGGGCCAGATGGAATCTGTGGACGTTTTTTGCTATTTCTGCGGAGAATTTTGGTAAAAATCTGCGGATTTCTGCGGAATTATTTTGGGAGTATCATAACTAAAACCTTAATATGTTAAATAAAAAATAATATCTTTTTAACTTGTATTTAATGTTTAAAATGCAAATCCAAATAGATTAACTGTAAATAGTTAACTTTAAGTAAATAAACAGAATTAATGATGGGCTAAAAATCTGCGGAAATCTGCGGAAAATCTGCAGAAAATCTGCGGAATTCTGCGTGCGCAGATTCTGTGTGGGCCTACAGATGACTTACTGTCTCTATTTGGAAAGGATTTAAAATGTTAGATCAATTGAGATGATTCTGCAGTGGAACTGTATCTCCATAAAATCTAATAAACAATCTATAAATTTCCCGACACATTTTCATTCTGGTCTGTGCTACTTGCAGTGCATTTCTGTATTTGCATGTGTTGTGAGTATTTTCATGCACTTGTTTAGTCAATGATTGATGAATTGATGTTTACTATTTACATCTCCATAAAATCTAATGAACAATCTATAAACTTTTGAAGGTCCCTCGACACATTTTCATTGTGGTCTCTGCTATATTTGCAGTGCATTTCTGTATTTGCGCATGTTGTGAGTATTTTCATGCATAACTATCTATAAATATAATCAAGAAAAATATTTGATCATTTCCCAAGTCTAACAGTATTCAAGTACAGTAATTAAATGACAGAAATAAAAATAATTCAATAAAATGAATCATTGTTAAAGTCACAAGTGGAACAATTTCTTATGCCTGGATGCTTTTAAGATCATTATACAATCACAGGCAAACGATATGATGAAATACAAACTCAACATTGCATTGGTGTCTATTGTGAATTATCAAATTGCGATATCGATGCTGAAACGATATATTGTGCAGTCCTACTAAGCACCCTTAAAAAGTAATAATTCTTGTTACCGTCCACCATTTATAAATAATGACCAGTCGTCATTGAATGAAAAGCATGACTGAAACATGCTGTCAGCTCTTTGATTGAAAAAACTCCTTCATATTACAGTATCTTGATAAAGTTACAGTATATACAGTAGATAATGACTGGTTAAACATAAGAAAGCTTTTATTATAATTACCACAGATGCTTTTGTGGCCTATGTGACTATATGCTCCAGCCCTTAAAAGGCCATGACGAGGCATACTGGTTTACTCTGAATTATTATCCTTAGTAGGCCTTTAAGACTGTAGTGATACAAGCAATTGACTCTGTATCTACCTAAGAACTTCCATTTGAAGATCTAGGGTTTATAAATAGTCAGCAGATTACCCTGCAAAGAAACATAGTACTAGTTTTAGCAAGCTTAAGCTGTATTAATGCTTTGTGACTTTTCCTTTCACGAAATAGATGCCACTGGATAACCATTGTCAGTGCTGATGTTCTGGGAAATTATTTTAATTTGCCTCTTTTTTCACCCTTAATTACAAAAAATTTATAAATAAATAAATAAAAATACACATACATTACTTTAGATGTACACTTTAGATTTAGATTTTATACATACAGTTGAAAACAGTATTATTATTATTATTATTAAGTTATTTTTAACAGAAAGATTTTATAATAATTAATTTTACTAGAATTATTTTGCTAGAATTCAGCAATTTAAAGACATATGTAACTAGGTTAATTAGGCAATCACTGTATAACAATGGTTTGTTCTGTAGATAATTGAGAAAAAATTGCTTGGTTAAAAAAAAAACTGCTTTTATTCCAGCCAAAATAAAACAAATAAGACTTACTCCAGTAGAAAAATTTAAGTAATTATTTTTAAATTAAATTAACAGTTAATTTAAATAATTAAAATAAAATTATTTAAATAAAATAAATAAATAACATTTGTAAATAAATACAATAAAAATATAATTTAATTTAAATAATAAAATAAAATAAAATAAAATAAAATAAAATAAAATAAAATAAAATAAAATTAAATTAAATTAAATTAAATTAAATTAAATGCAATCTCCACACTTTTTTATGTCAAATATCTACTTTAATAATTTGGCTTGTAGCATTTTACCTTCTATGCCTAAGCTCTGACTGTGTCTAGAATTGTTATTATTATTATTATTATTATTATTATTTGTATTATTATTATTATTATTATTATTATTATTATTATTAAGTTATTTTTAACGGAAAGATTCTATAATAATTAATTTCTATTAATTGATTGATTTTATCTTTGCCATGATAACGATACATAATATTTTACTAGATATTTTTCAAAATGCTAGAAATCAGCAATATAAAAGCATATGTAACTAGGTTAATTAGGTTACAAGTTTGGTTAATTAGGCAATCACTGGATAACACTGGTTTGTTCTGTAGACAATTGAGAAAAAATAGCTTGGTGTTAAAAAAATAACTGCTTTTATTCCAGCTAAATTCAAACAAATAAGACTTTCTCTGGTAGAAAAATTTAAATAATTATTTTTAAATTAAATTAAAAGTGAATTTAAATAATTAAAATAAAATTATTTAAATAAAATAAATAAATTTTGTAAATAAATACAATTAAAAATGTACTTTAATTTAAATAATTAAATTAAATTAAATTAAATTAAATTAAACTACATTAATTTCCCTGTGATGGGTTGCAGCTGGAAGGGCATCCGCTGCGTAAAACATATGCTGGATAGGTTGGCGGTTCATTCCACTGTGGAGACCCCAGATTAATAAACGGACTAAGCCGAAAAGAAAATGAATGAATGAATAAATAAATAAACTAAATTAAATGCAATCTCCACACTTTTTTTTTTTAACCTCAGATATCTACTTTAATAATTTAGCTTGTAGCATTTTACCCTCGACGTCTAAGCTCTGTGTCTAGTTAGGCCAGAATTGTTCCTGATTCTTCATCAGCAGGTGGAGAGGAGGAGTCAATCCCTGACTTAAATCTTCTTAAACAAAACGTCTTGACTGAAATGGCGTCATATACATGCCAGAGCTATAAACCATGACTACATTAAATGAGAAATAGCGTGCATGTTAATGTAACAACAATACAGCCTAATCTAGGTTCGGATTCAGGCTGATTTAATAACGGCTGTTTGAGTAATGACACACCTTCTGAAAGCAGTGCAATTACATAACTGTTTTATTATTATTATTATTATTATTAAGACACTTGTTATTATTAAATATATATTATCTTTTAATAACCATGATTTAGGGATTTTGTGGAGCTTATTTGAGTTTCGCCATATTTTGCCAGGGTAAATGTCCGACAGATAAATGTACAGCTGTATATATATATACGACAATCTGTCACACACGACAACGTATATCCATTACCCAGACTATAGGAAGGAGATTAGAGGAATCCAACGGAAATAGAGCAGCTCTCACCGCAGACACTCCAAACACACGAGCCGATACAAGGTTTGCGCACCGAAAACACACAATAATATGCTGCCCTTACCTCAGAGGAAGATGGGCGATTAGAAAAGCCCACAAAAAGAGCTTGAGTGTCACCGCGGGGATGGCCATCGCATTCAGGCATTTAGAGGAAAAATGAAGAGAAGCCATGATCACCATCTTGCTCTCTCTTCACGCAGATGGACGTGTCCCCTTTATTTACTGCCTTTCTTCGCTATGACACATAGCAGAGCGCGTTGGATTTCTCGTCTCAGAGCCCGACTATACAATAACCCACCGAGCAAAGCGAATGAAGGTATACTGCTATATTAAAGCAACGGCGGATATTCGGTGATATTAATAACAATCGCTAAAGACGAATGCGGTCTCTCCGGGTCCACTGTGGAACTGGGAAATAATGTGTGGATCTGCAGATGATGTGTGTGAAAGCGGAT
The DNA here is from genome assembly GCA_903798195.1 of Danio kyathit. NCBI lineage: Eukaryota > Metazoa > Chordata > Actinopteri > Cypriniformes > Danionidae > Danio > Danio kyathit. Next base: position 51,970,210 of record LR812539.1, read on the forward strand.
CTGATGCACGTCGCTGCAGCACACAACAACACATGCGTGGTAGAGATGGAATCAAAGCTCACATGCTTCTATTAATAAAACCAGTCGGATATATATCCAGATAATATTAAAACTACCACGCTATGAGAAATGTCCTACGCAAATATCTGCTAATGCATAGCGTCTAAATTTGCGTTGTTGTTGTTATTATTATTAGCTATTATTTATATTATTGTTATTATTTATCACTACTATTATACTTGTTGTTGTTGTTGTTGTGCAGTATCAAATAGCCTACAAAAGAGTAAATAAATATTTCCTAATGTAGCCTGAATGATGTCGGTGGTTGCCAAGCAACTTATTAAAAATGTTGCTTTCATCGATGTATTGTTTTTGTATTTAGAGTCTGAATTTACCCGTTTTTTTTAAAATTGTTTATGTTTTTAATGTATATTAAAGCCATAAATGTATATCTGGATTTACACGTTTTTCAAATTATGTTGTTAATGTACTGTATATTAAAGCCAAACATGTCAATACATTCTTCGTAAGTCAAAGACGCTGGCTCCTAGCATCATCTTCGTCTGTTTCTGTTTGTGAATTATCAGAGTAATTGATATTTATCTGGCGGAGAGTGTTATGATTGCGTTTGAGGAGGGAGCGAGACTGTCGTGATGAGCCCACAGGAAGCTGTCCTGCCTCACAGCATGAGGGAAAAGAATTAAGAGCATGGTAATTCCACGTGATGTCGGAGACCAATGACTGCGCACAGCTTACAGATGTCACTATGACTCTTAACTGAGGTGGAGTGACAGCATTTTAGTGACAGTGGCTATTTTCTTCTCCACTATGAACAAATAGCAAGCGTCAAGTTGTGTGGTTGTATTCTAGTACCATGGACAGCGCTTTAAGCGTCTTCCACTATAACGGTATATGTATAGTTGAGGGCAAAATTACTAGCCCACCTGTGATTGTTTTTTTTGTTTTGTTTTTTCAGATATTTCCCAAGTGAGGATTCTATATTTTTTCTTCTGGAGAAAATCTAATCTAATTTATTTTATAAATAAATAAAGGAAGCATTGTAAGGTCAATATTATTAGCTGCCTTAAAAGCCCTATGCAACCCAGGCTCATTCTGAAAACAGAGTCCTGTGGACGTTTCTGGAGACCGCGACATATGTCCCGGGTGGTACGTATTTTTGCATTTTTTGTTTTCGCAAATCCGCGAGAGGCCGCTGTGTGTGCTTTTTCCTATATCAAATGTCTCTCGCGAGTGCCCTTCGCACCCGCGCTGTTCTCGCGTAAACCCACCAGAGGCCGCTGTCGACCTACCGTCTGTCTGTCTGTCTGACTGAACGATTGACTGTTCGACCGGCCAATCGACTGACCCACCCTCCTCCTTCCCTAAACCCAACTAATTTTACAGATTGACCCGCCCACCCACATACTTCCCTAAACTCAACCAACGGTTTACAAAAGCCGTCCAAAAAAAGAAAAGCCCTCGTCTGATTTTTACCACGTTTTCAGATTTTACCACATTCTCACCCTGTTGTTCACTCGTTCATTTTAGTTTTTTGGATTCTGCTTTTTGTCTAACCTGTTTTCTGGAACCGCTGTACCCCGGACTCAAACCCGGTCGTCGTCATCGTGGTCAACTCCTCTCTGCGTCTCAAGTCCGCTGACGTACACGACGCCTCCACATGGAGGTAAGTGGTCAGCCGGTAAGCGCCAAAAGGAACGGCGTCATACCGCCACTTAGCGTTTGTTGAAAAAATAAAATGCAGCCATACATACCTCCTGCGACATAATTCACGGTCTCTGAAACGTCCACGGGACTACGTTTTCAGAATGAACCTGTGTTGCTGCTGTTATGGGTTTTTGAAAATGAGCTTCCATGCAGTGTGTAACACAGCACTAAGTGAATAAAAACATCCAGCTGAGGTTTAAATCTGAAAGTGCAGTGTTTAAAACTATTGATTCTTCAAGGAAAGAGTCGACTCAAAGCCGAATAAATGAATTGAGTTGGGTTCAGATCTTTTGCCTGAACACATCAACGTCGATACGGTACAACATCAATGTAGTGCCGGATCTGGTAAAACGTGAACGTGCCTTTCCCTTCAGACACTAGCAGAGCACGGGGGATTACGGGACTGATCATGACATGAAGATGACGATCACTGATAGATGGAGATTCGGCTGTGGGAATTAAAGGGCTAAAGTTTATTTTCACAACAATACCACAGTATAGCCAACCTAGTGCTGTGTTTGTTCCTGTTATTTTTCTAATTTTTGATACAATAAGCTAAGCTGCAGCGCAGGATTCATTTGCCGTTTGCAATTAAAGGAATGCAGCAGCAGAGATTATTATGTATGTCAGATTTTGATAGGGACTTTGTCAGTAACTGTTACAGTTCATATGGACCAGTTTCTTCTTCCTCCGGATCACATCCTGTAAGTGTAATAAAAATGGTTGCCTAATTTCCTGTAGTTTGCAAAATATGTGTTTAATTGTGTGTTAAAAGTTGTAATTGCTCAGCACGGCTTGTAATCACTTATCTATTATAGATCAGTGCTTGTACTGTATCTCTCAGGTTAAACCTTCATGTGGCTATTCACATATTGCGTCCAAAACCACATTGAAAATGCTACGCATGCTTCTTCCTTTAAAGGGCCACGAAACCCCCCTGTCTCAGCAGGTTGTTTTCACACCTCTAGTTTAAAAAAAGTCAGGAAAGTGGGCGTGTCCAGCTCTGTTTAGATGGGAGTGTCGGGAGAGGGAAAGAGGGAGGGTTTTGCATAAAAATGGGAGTTTTCCGTTTGAGCACGCGCTGATTTTGAGGCAAAACAAACACACAGACGCAGGGGAGAAAGACAGTGACTGTGTTTACGTGGACACCAGTGATCGAATCATTTACCAAATTATTAATTTGTCGACTTTAACTGCAGTTTGGCACTTTCACTTTCATTCAGTAACATTTCATGCATGCCCCCCGTGACAAACGAGATATTAGATGCGAGGAACTGCTGGAAGAGTGTAGTTTTAATAGAATGTTTGATACCAAATGGCGAATCCCTCAGCATTTCTCGGTAACTAAAATGCACTCGGTAGGTAGCATCAGAAAGCCGTGTGTGTATAGACTACACTGTCACAAAATGTGGCAAAAATCCTACATGACAGTAACAGTTTGATTAAGGTGTTTACATGTTTACATTCAGAGAGCAGCATTTACAGCAGATCTTTCAGTATTATTACTGTATTATTACAGTATTATTTTTCAGTTTTCAGTCCATAATATTGTACTGTAATATTGCAGTGATATTAACGTACTGTAAACTTAGTAACTAAATCATTTAGACTATGGTATGTCTTTAAAACCTGAAAGAGTACTGCTTACGATATAAACTAACTTTGCCATCTGATTAAACATAAACAAAGAACACTGATCACACGGACTTACCAAATCTGTAGAGACGGGACAATCAACACCAACTGCAGCCATGTCTTTTTTAAAAGGAGACGAGCGGCAAATTCGGATTTCATCATTTCCAAATGCGAAAAGGTCTCGGATAAAAAATGTTCCTTACAAACATATTTCTGTCGCGTGCACTGTAATCCACACGGTGAGTCCAGCTGCGCTCTCATAGCAGGAAAATGAAAACAAAACCTTCGTTGCAGCACAATTATAAGCGACCCATGTCTCCAAATTCTTGTTCTTTCACTTGTTTTGGCAACACAACGTGGCGTCTCTCTGTCGTCTGAACACTGTAACAGGTAAAACAGTCTTCTAAGCTATCATGCATATTAATGAAGTTGCACCTCATACACAATAGAGTGCGCTGATTGGTTTGAACCAAGTCTTTCTCATTAATTAATGCCGCACCCTCAGAGACGTCATGATGTACTCGCAGGTACAGACATTCACTCTCCACGCTGAATTACACACAAGGATCTAATCGCCGTGACGCAGCTTCAAAAATTAGTTTCAAACCGGAAGAACGAATTTGCTCAAAATAACGCAAAAACAACCAATTTTCAGTTTTTAGTGCAATATATGTGTCCTAATAGTGTTTATAGCAGCGTGGGACACATATACGACTGTCAACAGCTCAAATAATGTGTTTTGGTGTTTCGTGACCCTTTAAAGATTTAAATGCGTTTCTGAACTCAGTGATCTTCATCTTTGTGTCATGATCAGTCCCGCGATTCCCCACACTCTGCTAGTGTCTGAAGGGAACGGCGCGTTCACGTTTTACTGGATCTGGCACTTCATATTTGGTGATGTACCGTATCAACTCTGAGTCGACTAATTCCTTGAATTCCTTCAACCTGGATGTTTTCATTCACTTAGTGTTGTGTTACACAATGCATGGTCATTTTCAAAAACCCATAATAGGGGCTTTTTAAAAACTAATTTCTAGTAACTTTTATCTTTGCCATGATGACAGTAAAGTTCCCAGAGATGGGTTGCGGCTGGAAGGGCATCCGCTGCGTAAAATCGTGCTGGATAAGTTGGCGGTTCATTCCGCTGTGGCGACCCCGCAAGGGACAAAGCCGACAAGAAAATGAATGAATGAATGAATGAATGATGACAGTAAATAATATTTGACTAGATATTTTTCAAGACACTAGTATGCAGCTTAACGTGACATTTAAAGACTTCATTCATCCATTCATTTTCTTTTCGGCTTAGTTTCTTTATTAATCTGGGGTTACCACAGCAGAATGAACCGCCAACTTATCCAGCATATGTTTTACGCAGCGAATGCTCTTCCAGCTGCAACCCATCCCTGGGAAACAACCATACACTCTCATTCACACACATACACTACGCACAATTTTAGCTTACCTAATTCACCTGTACCGCATGTCTTTGGACTTGGGGGGGGGGGGGGGGGGGGGGGGGGGGTGGGGGGGGGAACACCCGGAGGAAACCCACACCAAGACGGGGAGAACATGCAAACTCCACACAGAAATGCCAGCTGACCCAGCCGAGGCTCGAACCAGCGACCTTGCTGTGAGGTGACAGCACTACCTACTGCACCACCGCGTCGCCCACATTTGAAGACTTAACTTGGGTAATTAGGCAAATTAGGGTAATTAGGCAAGTCATTGTATAACAATGATTGCCATTTGATGTAAATTAGACACAATATACTGTGTCTAGTAAATGATCTAATGTTTTTAAGTGAGACGATGTGCCCTTCCACTTATTTTAGCCCTGGAAATGAATAAAATGTAAATCAGATTATAATTCATGCTCCTGGCTCGTCCTCTTTTTCACTGATGTCAGCCTGTGCCACGAACGCTCAGTATTTGTGCTCAGCACAAAAGTTACCCCAAGGAAGTATCATGCCTGTGGTCACGCTCGGTTTGCCGGCCCATCTCTGAGAACACAGAGCACATGCATTTTTATTCTCCTCTAATCTTTTAGGTTATCAAAAATCATTTAACTCAAATACATTCCCCTTATCCAAATGTACTACACTGTTGGAGAGATCACTACTTGCATACTAAAATGCCAACCCAGCTCATTCTGAATACGTATCCCTATATACATTTCTGGGGAGCGCCAGATTCGTCCCAGGAGCTACGTTTTTTTTGCAGTTATTGTTTTCGTGAATCCGCTAGAGCATAGGTGTCAAAGTCAATTCCTGGAGGGCCGCAGCTCTGCACAGTTTTGCTCCAATCCTAATCAAACACCGCTGATCCAATTAATCAAGGTGTTCAGATGAATCTTGAACACCTTGATTAGTTGCATCAGCTGTGTTTGATTAAGGTTGGAGCAAAACTGTGCAGAGCTGCGGCCCTCCAGGAATTGACTTTGACACCTATGCGCTAGAGGCTGATGTGTACGCTTTTTTCAGATCTCAATTTTCTCTCGTGAGTACCATTCGTGCCTGCTTTTCTCGCGTAAATCCATCAGAGGCCGCTGTCGACTGACTGATTGAGTGACCGATCGACTGACCCACCCTCCTCCATCACTAAACCCAACCAATAGTGTTTTCAAAAGCACAATACTCACTACTTTGAGTACTTTTTGAAGGGCTACTTTTTACTGTTACACTGTTAAAAATAATGCAGCATTTTTAGTTAAATCAAATTAACTTTAGTCATCTCAACTTACATCAGTCAAACTGAATAAATATATTTCAAGAGTTCACACTTAGCTGATGATCAATAAAGCGTAATTGGCATGCTGTCCCGGGAGAGAGCCCTGAGCTCGTATATCCTCGAGCCCGGGGCTCCCTCCCGTTAGAAGGGCGAGAGGGAAGTTCGAGCTCAGGAAGGTCTCGAGAACTCCCCCGCTTATCGCCGTGTGAAAAGTGTAAACTAAGGTTGTCTTAAGCAATATTTTGGTTTAGTCGATTGACTATGGTGTATGTTTTTGGTCGGTGGGAGGAAACTGGGGAACCCGGGGGAAACCCACGCGAACACGAGGAGAACATGAAAACTCCGCACAGAAACGCCAATCGGCTCAATGGGAGGTTGAACCGGCGGCGTTCTTGCTGTGAGGCAACAGTGCTAGTCACTGGGCCGCCGTGTTGCCCTATAGGAAAGGGTGGAAGTAGGGGTGGAAGGAGGGGGGAACTTCGAGACGAAGATAACTGGAGTGAAATCTCTGGTTATTTATAGTGTGTCCGTAATCATCTAATAGGGCAGATTACGGAGCTGATAAGGTGCCAGCCGTGTTGATCATAAGCACGTGATCCTCTCGAAATTAGTTTATAAATAAACCACACTAAGTTAAACTTTGTAAGCATTAAAAAAAAATGTAATAGAAATCTGATTACCTTATTAAAATAAGTTAAAGCAACATACAAATATTTGTTTTTTACAGTGTTCTTTGAGTATCATTTAGAACAGATCCTTTTACATTTTTTTAGAAAGCAAATGTTTACCTTTACTTCAGTATGACTTTTCAGTACTCTTCCCACCTCTACTTTTAGCATTCATAAATATTTCATTAAAAGGCCTTCATTTTTTTGACACATAAGAATTCTGTAACTAATCTATAACTATTCAAATGATGAACTATGAAATCATATACCTTTCAGATCCTACTGAACCCAAGCCTTTAACTGAAAACTGTTTATTTCATACACTGTCATACTTTGCTGCAATTTTACAGTTATTTACTGCGAAAACTCCTATAAAATACCATATTCATTCTTTACAGTTCCCTACTGTAATATGCACTGCATGGTGGGTCATTTTTCACTTTTACAGTAACTTACCACATATGTACTGTAATCAAAGTAGTCAAGTCCTGCTACTGTAGTGGAAGACAAAAATGAGATAATGAAAAAAAAAATATTAATTAATATCTTGGAGCACAGAGTGTATTTAAAATAGATTGATGAATAAATTCTATTTCCCAGAGATGGGTTGCGGCTGGAAGGGCGTCCGCTGCGTAAAATCGTGCTGGATAAGTTGGTGGTTCATTCCGCTGTGGCGAATCCGGATTAATAAAGGGACTAAGCCGACAAGAAAATGAATGAATGAATGAATGAATGAATAAATTCTACATTTGTAAGCCATTTAAAATGGATATAATACTATTAAAATAATAAAAATACTGTTGTACATGATCTTGGTTTTTTTTTCACCTAACATAGGCTCATTCTGAAAGCGTAGCCCTATACTGTATGCATTTCTGGAGATCATGATTTATGTAGCCAGAGGAACGTATGGATGCATTTTGTCATTAAAACGAATACTACGGGGCGGTATGACGACTTTCATGTTCGTGCTTACCAGCGCTTACCTTACCCGCTTTCCCGCTGTTACCAGTTCCTCCAGTGGCTCGTCATGTACGTCAGCAGACTTGAGATGCAGAGGGGAGTTGACCATGATGACGGGGTTCAAGTCTGGCAAAGAACGGTTCCAGAAAGCAGGTAAGACAAAAAAACAGAAGCCAAAAAATAACAGGGTGAGAATGTGGTAAAATCTGAAAACGTAGTAAAATAAGGCAAGGGTTTTTCTTCCCACATGGAAAGAAACTGTATGCAATATAAATTCACATATATGATAATGTATATGCTGCATATATGTGTATATGTAGGCAAAATTGAGGTTGAAGTGCACATACAGTTGAAGTCAGAATTATTAGCCCCCCTTTGATTTTTTTCCCTTTTTTTTAAATATTTCCTAAATGATGTTTAACAGAGCAAAGACATTTTCACAGTATGTCTGATAATATTTTTTCTTCTGGAGAAATTCTTATTTGTTTTATTTTGACTACAATAAAAACAGTTTTGAATTTTTTAATAAACATTTTAAGGTGAAAATTTTTAGCCCCTTTAAGCTATATTTTCCCCCAATAGTCTACAGAACAAACCATCGTTATACAATAACTTGCCTAATTGCCCTAACCTGCCTAGTAACCTAATTAACCTAGTTAAGGCTTTAAATGTCACTTTAAGCTGTATAGAAGTGTCTTAAAAAATATATAGTCAAATATTATTTACAGTCATCATGGCAAAGATAAAATAAATCAGTTATTAGAGATGAGTTATTAAAACTATTATGATTAGAAATGTGTTGAAAAAATCTTCTTTCTGTTAAACAGAAATTAGGGAAAAAATAAACAAGGGGGCTAATAATTCTCAATATGGAAAATAATTATCGAGATTGCATTTTTGCCATATTGTCCAGCCGTAGTGTCAGACATTTTAAATAAATAGACTACTTTTCACCTCAGTATCAGAAGTTGAAGCGGGCATCATTTTACTGTAAAGAATTATAATGTAACTTGGCGTTGTACCTCACTACATCCAATATAAACAGAATTGACTATTACTATGTGTTCTAATGCTTGTGTCCAGACAGAGTGTAACAGGAAACAGTGGATGGACTTTATCTTTGATAAAATTCCAGATCGTACCAGTAAGACAAAGTGTTTGTCTGATTTATTTTACTGCAGATTCGTGCAGAAGAACTAAACACAATTAGATGCATGCTTTCTAGGAAAACTGAATATAAAAGACAATGCTGTGCCAACAATAATGTTGCAACACACAAGTGTGAGTAACATACAGTGGGGGAAATAAGTATTGAACACCTCATGTTTTTTCCAGGGAATAACATTTCTAAAGGAGCTGTTGACGTGGAATTGAACCAGATTTTAATAAAAACACAAACAATACAAACATGAAAATATAACAAAACAAAAACAATTTGAAAAATGAGTTATGTGTAATAAGAATGAAATGACACAAGGAGAAAATACTGAACTACTAAAATGTATTTAATACTTTATATAAAAGGCTTTTTTGGTGAGGGCAGCTTAAAGACGCCTCTCATGTGGAGTCACATGCATTGCTCAGATGTGAGTTTTTTTTTCTCAGACTTCATTCATTCATTCATTCATTCATTTTCTTGTCGGCTTATTCCCTTTATTAATCTGGGGTCGCCACAGCGGAATGAACCGCCAACATATCCAGCACGATTTTACGCAGCGGATGCCCTTCCAGCCGCAACCCATCTCTGGGAAACATCCACACACATACACTATGGACAATTTAGCCTACCCAATTCACCTGTACCGCATGTCTTTGGACTGTGGGGGAAACCGGAGCACCGGGAGGAAACCCACGCAAACGCAGGGAGAACATGCAAACTCCAAACAGAAACGCCAACTGACCCAGCCCAGCCGAGGTTCGAACCTGCGACCCAGCGACGTTCTTGCTGTGAGGCGACAGCACTACCTACTGCGCCACTGCGTCGCCTTCTCAGACTTCAACAGAGTGTAAAAATCTTGATGGTATTGTGGGTCTCGTCTATCAAATCTGATCTTTATTTAGTATTTTCTATTGGATTCAAGTCAGGTGATTGGCTGGGCCATTCTACAACTTGATTTTCTTTCTGTGAAAGCATTTGAGAGTTTCCTTGGCTGTGTTTTAGGTCATTGTCTTGCTGAAATGTCCACCCTGGTTTCATCTTCATCCTCCTGCTAATCTAGATGTTGGACTGAAGCAGCTGATATTCATTGATGAAGGGCAGAGGGTTGCTGAAGAACTACTAAGAGATTTCAGCTGCTGTCTGGGCTTTCACTGCCTTTCTACACCTCCCATTCTTCATGTGTTTAATACATTTTTCCTGTGTCATTTTATTTGATTACACAGAACTTCATTTGTAAACTGATTAGAATTCTTTGCATATTTTGGATTTCTTTGGCAGTTATCATCATCTGGTGAAAATTTCAAGTCAACAGCACTTGTAGCAATATGTTTTCTGAGTAAATTGGTGACGTGTTGAATACTTATTTCCCCCACTGTAAGTGTTTCAGAACTAGCTTTCTCTAGCGTTATCTTATATTCAGTGAATCAGAATTCAGTTTATAGGCACTATACCACATTAAACGGTTTATGTAAATACACATATTTGAAAATTTTTGCGCTTCAGGTTTTGGTTTCTCTACCGACTGCGCTGTGTAAGGATTCTATAATTCCAGCGTCCATTTTCTCTGTAAACAAAATTCTATACTGCAAAAAATGCTTTAGTCTTGTTTCTATTCCAAAAAAAAAACAACTTTCTAGGGGACCTATAATTCTAAAATCACATTTATAAGGGGTTGTGTGGCAACAGTCTGAATGAAACAAGCTTCTACTGGTAAAAATGTATTAAAGGTGCAGTATGTAAGTTTGACACCCAGTGGTTGAACTAGGTATTGCACTCCTGGATCATAATAAAAGTACGCTGGGATGCCAGATTGTGTACAGGAGCGAGTGATTTAAACTGTGTTCTAAATAAAAGCAACGACACGCGATAGAGGGAATATTTTCCATATTAAAAGGAGTTTTTGTCCTAACCAACACCTCGAATTGATATATTAGAAATGGCTTCTATTTCTCACAGCTGAACAACAGAAACCTATGACAGCTAGATCACCTCAGGTTAGCCTTGTGTGCTTTATTCTGTGCTAAATGCTAACAATGCGAGTTTGAATGCATTTTACATGGCATTTGTTGCCATATACTGAAAGCAGAAAGTTCACCTCAGATCTTGAAAATACAATAAACCGTCTGAAATTGAACTTTAGAACTAAACACATATGAGTGATTCAGCATCTACATTGATGTTAAAGTGGGTTAACATGTATTAAATAGATTCTAAACCTTACCGTTTCGTGAGTGAGTGCATATTCTGTGCTTCTGAAGGCTGTATTTACATTTCTGCCGTGTTTCGTCTGGTGCAAACAGCCAAATAGCTGATCACTGCCTCTCTCGTCACAGCGTGTTGTTAGGACACGCGGTTACAATGTAACCTGCTCACCTAATGTTTACGTTCGTAATATTTATGTAATTTGCTAATTAATAACCTCATGTGGAACTGCATCTTTCTCCCATACTGTTCTTTTTGGTCACGGACGCATGCTTTCAGAGTCTTTCTGAATGAATGAATGAAATACGCTGTTTTCCAACAAGGCAACCCAGGGTGCTGACATATAATTGGCTAAACTGGCATCGTGCATATGAAATTTATCTAAACAAAGACAGCGTTCCGGCACGGAAAACCCATTTTCAAAGCAGAATATCTGACTTCAGCATTGTTTTTCAGTTAAACAAGTATGTTCACTTGGGATGTTTCTTAAATATCTGCACACATATTATGGTATTTTTATGCTTCAGAAGAGTCAAAAACTTACATACAGCACCTTTAAATAAATTTTTTCTACATACACCAAATCTACATTTCCTATCATACACCCGGCTGTCACACCCTCGGCTCGTTCCTGCTGCTCCAATCACCGTTCTCCCTCACCATCCACCTCTCACCACACCCGTGAACAATCACCAGAATACTGATTGCCTGCACCTGCAATCACCACATACCATAAATACTCACCTCCTTTACTCACTCACCGGCTGGAATCGAAGTTTGATGGTTCACCTCATCTTCTCTCCCTCTCGTCTTATTCCATGGATGTCTCTCTTCGCCCGTGGATGCAAATACAACTGAATAAGGGAAGTGACTAAGCTTATCTGGTGTTTGACTGAAGATCTGATGCTTACCATATGAACTGTGTGTGAGATCGCTCTCCCTCTGCTACACCACTTACCTGCTTCATCTCTCTGCATCAGCTGCATTGTTTTAAATAAATACCCTTAAAGATAACCTTCCTCGTGTGACCGTGACATCGGCGCAATAAGGCACAAGAGGTGTTTGCCGTGATTTGTTGCTATTTTCAGACCAGCGCAACAGTAATTTTCCTGTTTTGCGTCACGTTGTTTAAATAATAAACCCATTTGCGCCACTTTGTGGACTTATTGGTTGTGCTGGTCTATAAAAGGGGTGTGTTAAGGCACATCGTTGACGTGTTGCTATTTTGAGGAACAAAAATAGACTGCGGAATAGATGGCAGGTCTAAAGTCCAGCGCAGAGCGCGTTAGTTGTGCGCCCTAAACGCATACACATTGCTTAATACACACAGGATGAACAGCAATACACAAATATCTTTACAAAACGGAAAAAAATTAAAGGATTAAAATATTACAAAAATTATTATTTTCTACATAAATATAAAAACCACTGCCTTGTCCACCTGTCGGGTTTTGGACCATATGGGGTATAGGATTTGTGTTTGGATATAACTTTTTTTGACCACACTTCGTTATTATTGTTCATTAATTCGTTTGCTGGAAATAAGAACTGAATTTAGAAATAGTTTTGAAACAAATCTTTGCGCTTAACGAATTAAATTAAATATGTAGCCTCATGGATGTCTTCAGTGGAGTGAGTACAACACCATTTCCTTATCCAGGAAACTGAAGGAGTAAATGAAGAGAAAGTAAAGAGGAATAGAGGAGGCTCATTCTTTATCCTCGTGCTGCAGATGGTCTGTTTCAACGCAATCTCACGACAATTTGTAACTTTTTGATTTAGTGGCTAATTCGTATGAGTTCGTACGATCTAATTCGTACAAATTAGTACGATTTGCTCATCACCCAATGACGGTTGGGGTTAGGGGTGGGGTTGGGTGCCACGCCTCCTTTTTAAAATCGTACATTTTTGTACGACTGAACTCGTACGAATTAGCCACTAAACTGACAAAATGTAACATACTTACGTTTCCACGTGAGATGAGCCTGTCTGTTTAGCTGTTTTCTCGCTAGTGAAGCGTTCAGTTTTTCCACTTATAAAGTCGGCCATGTAAATAGCAAATGCACCATGGCGTGCTGCAACTGACTCTTAAAGAGAATGAGAGATGAGACTCTGATTGATTTAATGCACGTTATGCTTAAAACGTACCCATAACTCATTAAGAGAATAAGCACAACCCTGTTAGACCATGCGCTGTGGAGCAAACTGTATTTTCCATCCTTAAATTAGCAAAAGTAGATTCAGACACGCCCTTAATGCTTTTGCACCGTGCGCTTTAGACTTTAGACACATTTAGCCCAATGATTGACATTCTCGCTTTGTACATGTCATCAGAAAGGAAAGCCCCACCCATTAGTGACAATCTCTCCCTCATTAGCATAGGACTTTAATCAGTAACACTTGAAAACACTATGAATCATCTATTAAGCACACTGAAAAAAATGATGTCTGCAAAACTGTTGCAAACAATTTATTTGTGTTGAATTTAAACAAACAAATCAAGTTTAATAAAATTCTACTTAATTTGTTTGTTTAAATTCAGCCCAAATTAATTGTTTACAGCCACTTAACGTAAAAATATTGTGTAAATCCAAGGAATCATCTCTGAATGGTTTTTTCAGTGCATTAGCAAATAGTTAATTCATTATTTGTTAAGCATTAACTCTACATTAATAGACGTTAATAAGCAGCTTATGAATACAGCTAGATATGCTGTGTTCTTGACTTATAAGCACATTTATAATGTACTGAATAATTGTATTCTCGTACTTTATTACTTATTAACTGTTCATTTCTAAATTCAGTATTGCATTACTTACAAACCATTTGTATTTAAGAATAGTTGGTGGCTTTTAGAATCATTCACAATGAGTTAGCAAACGATTAATAAATTATTCAAATTAACATTTATAATTAACATTTATTCAGGCATGTAATGTAATGTGTATTTATATAGTGCATTTATTGTGTATGGCCATACACCCAAAGCGCTTCACAATCATGAGGGGCGGTATCTCCACACCACCACCAGTGTGTAGCATCCACTTGGATGATGCGACGGCAGCCACAGGACAACGGCGCCAGTGCGCTCACCACACACCAGCTATAGGTGGAGTGAAGAGACAGTGATAGAGACAATTCGGTGGATGGGGATGATTAGGAGGCCATGATGGGTAAGTGCCGATTGAGGGACTTTGGCCAGGACACCAGGGTTACACCTCGACTCTTCACGAGAAGTGCCATGGGAATTTTAATGACCACAGAGAGTCAGGACCTCGGTTTAACGTCTCATCCGAAAGACGGCGCCCACTGACAGTGTAGTGTCCCCTTCACTTTTACTGGGGCATTAGGACTCATGCAGACCACAGGTTGAGCGCCTCCTGCTGGCCTCTCTAACACCACTTCCAACAGCAACCTAGTTTTCCCATGTGGTCTCCCATCCAGGTACTAACCAGGCTCAGCCCTGCTTAGCTTCAGTGAGTAACCGGTCTTGGGCTGCAGGGTGATACGGCTGTGGCAATAGTAATGGTTGCTATATTAGTTAATAAATACTTTATTAACTCGGCTTCATGCAGTTTTTTTTTTACCTAATCTGAGGTGAGGACTATTTATGCTTTGTAAATCCCTTAGAAATGACAATTAAAGGCTTACTATCATATGAACTATTACTGTAAACTGTAAACATTGCCAAATAACAGGAGTGTCAAAATACAATTAGAAATAAATAAAATTGGATAAAACAACAACAACAATATATTAATTTAACAATATATGATACAACATTTCAATGTTGTTTAGCGATGTTTAAACTGTACAGTAATTTTATGTTACATAAGATTGCAAAGATTAATTTTTAATTTGATACAGTTTATTTGCGTATCTTCGAATGAATAGAAATGATTAAAGTCATTTTTTTTTCCTGTTTAGAAAATAACTGAGCCTTTAATTGTCATTTATAAGGTATTTATAAAGCATAAATAGTCCTCACTTTAGATAAGGTCACAAAACTAAATGAAGTTGAGTTAATAAAGCATTTATTAACAAGCAAATTAACTATTAGTATACAGTATGCCTGAATAATATGTATAAATGTTCCTTTGAATAGTTTATTAATCATTTACTTAAGCATTCTGAATAATCTTAATAGCACCAACTATGCTTAAATAACTGGTTTGTAAATAATGCAATGCTTAATTAAGTAATGAAAAAATAATCATAAGTATGAAAACACAATCATTAAGCACATAATACATGTGCTTACAAGTCAGGAATGGAGCATTTGTAGCTGTATTTATGAACTGCTCACTAACATCTATTAATGTAGAGTTAATGCTAAACAGATAATGAATTCACTATTTGTTAATGCTTAATAAGTGATTCATAGTGTGTCGTTATTATAAAGTGTTACCCATTAATCTCGTTTTTTAATCTGCCACTATGCTGATACATAGGCATTTGTAGCTCCGCCCTTTTTAAAAAAGACCACAATCTCATTTAAATTTAAAGTGACAGTCACCAAAACGCCACAATTATAAACAAAGCCTGAAAGGGGCCGTTTCAAAGAGTAATACAGTTATTTGTGGGGTATTTTGATCTGAAGCTTCTCGCATACACTCTAGGGACATCAGAGACTTATTTTGTCTTATTTAAAGAAATAATATGTCAAAATTAAGTGAGTTTTTCTTTAAAACAAGCACAACAATCTGTCAATGCTATACGTAAAATAATCTCATGTCAAAGAATTTTTTTTAATGAAATTTTTTTTGCTTCATTGACCATACCTGCCAACACTCCCGTTTTTCCCGGGAGTCTCCCATATTTCAGACCCGTTTCCCGTGTTGTTCTGTCTCCCGGTAAACTCCTGGAATTCCCCTGCCCCCCGCTCCTCAGCATTTTGGTACAGTCCGGGCTGAAACTGCGTCCGAAACCGCATACTTCCATACTATACAGTACACTAAAATCAGTATGCGAGCCGAGTAGTATGTCCGAATTCATGGAATTCGAAAATCAGTATGCGAGAAGTACCCGGATGACTTACTACTTCCGGCGAGATTCTGAAGTGCGCATCCCGCTGCGCTATCCCATGATGCCCCTCGAGAGAATTCATGAATGGAAGTGAAGCGACGCAACTGACGCAGGTAGGTCACGTGACCATGACAAAATGGCGGATGTAGTACATCCGAATTCCATTCATACTTTTTCCATTCATACTGTATAGAACATACTTTTCTAACAGTCGAGTAGTACGTTTAAATTCAAACGCAGTACCTACTGAGTAGTAGGCGGTTTCGGACGCAGCCTCGGTGCTTGTACTCTTCCGATCGCGCGCTACAGTTCACGTGCCCCCATCTCCCCAAACCTCTCACCCCTCCCGCTCCCCGCTCTTCAGTTTGCGCGAGTGTTGCCAACTTAGCGACAAATTTTCAAAAAAGCGACTAGCGACAAATCTAGCGACTTTTTTGTGTGTTACTGGCGATTTTTATAGACTGTCATTTCTCCATTACTGTACCGTCCCTACTCTTCTCAACGAGCTGCGGGTGATGCCGCCGGCCCCTCCCCTGCAGCCTGAGAGCAGAGCACCTCTGCGTACCGACGGCAAATGATTTAGAACAGGTGGCAGTTTGAAGGTATTTCCCTTGTACAGTTAACCCGATCTGCTTCTCCTTTATTTTAACAATTTAATTTGACCGTTTATTCTTGTTGCACAATCAGAGATGTTTTAAGTGAGAGTTTCAGAACTTGTCTGAGTATATTACGTCTGAGAGATTACTGCAAATTCCCTACTCATCTATAATGATATACTGTATTCAAACAGCAATAAATTTAGTTAAATTGACAAGCTTACATAAAGCGTAGTGCGAAAATAAAATACCCCATTTATTTACCACAGGCTGTTAAACAAACAGAAATGGTAGAACGCGATGACGTCAGTAATATGCAAATTAGCGTATGACGTAACCCCACCCCCACCCCGGAGGGGTCTCCCGGAATTTTGACAGATTATTTAGTTTGTTTTAAGAAAAAATTCACTTCATTTTGCTCGTCTAGAAACTGCTTCTTGATTTTAGATTTTGTAGATATTTAGACTAGAAACAATACAAGCACTCTAAGTAAAGAAAGCATATCTTGTAAATTATGCTTCTTTTTTAGAGGCCTATAATCATTCGGTTTTGTCAGTCATCCTTACAAATATATATGAGCAGCAATTACTGAGTCTTCCCAGCAACAATTCATCCGGCATCACTCCATCTCCCCATTTCCTGTTCTGTTTTTTTTTTCTTCTCTTTCTATGTAAAACCATTGAGGAGGTTACAGTATATCCAGAGCCAAATCTCAGGATAGAAGACAGCAAGCCAAGTTCATCTGCCATTAATAATGAACTACAAGCCATTTATGTTCCCTTTTTTCCCCCCAAAGGCTTTTCTATCTGGCTCTCCCTCTTTCCCAGAGGATAGCTCACCGGTAGGCCTTAACTTTAATATTCACTTAGACAAACATCAAGAAGCTGACTTCATAGCTTGTTTATTCTCACGAGAGAAAGCCCACCCCTGTGATATGCAAAGCAGGCGAAAACAACCAGACCTCATCCAGCTTCCAGAACACTCCTTTCTCTAGGTCCAGTCATTATGTGGCGCTATTTATGGCAGTCATTATCAGGGAATAGCTGACCTTGAGATATTGCGACTGATCAATCGTAATCAAGGATTTTTACAAGGCTGTGCAATTATGCTAATTATTTCACACTGTTCACCTTAGCGTACTCGAGTTGGCACTGCAAAAAAAAAAAAAAAGCTTTTCTTATTTAGATTTTTTGTCTTAACAAACTTGCATAAATTGTCAATTCAATTATATTTAAGCACAAATATGTTTTGTAAATAGGTTAGGTTAGGTTAGGTTACTTTATTTATACCCAAAGGTAGATTTGGCTTGCAGTCAAGAGTCCTCATCCCACAACAGTGTCACACAAAAAAGCTCACATAGTAACAACAACAGATGAACATTAAGACATAAAACATAAACATAAGAACGCCTATAAAGAATAAATAAATAATAACTTCAAGTGTCCCCCCCCCCCAAAAAAAAAAAAATAAAAAAAAAATTATAAATGTTTAAAACAATCAAAAAATATACAAGTCACCGAAACACCTCTGCTTTATTTAAATGTCTAATGGCTGCTGGTATAAAACTATTGTTATATTGTTTTGTTATACAGCTTAATACTAGAAACCTACGACCAGAAGGAAGGAGCTGAAACTCTGAGTGTAGAGGATGAGCGGTGTCACTTAAAATTGAATTTGTAATTCTCTGTAGCTGCCTGGTGTACACAGCCTCTAGATTGGCTTGTGACACCCCCGTCAGCTTACTGGACCACTTAACTATTTGATTTATCGAGTTTTTATTATTGACAGTAAGATTCCCAAACCATGACACCAAAGCAAAAGATAAAACGGATTCAAGAAAAGCATGGTAAAATAAAATCATCATGTGTTTATCAATATGGAAATGATTTAACTTTCTCAAACAGAATAGTCGCTGGTGCCCCTTTTTACACACTGCTGCACAGTTCTCATCAAATGAAAGTTTAGAGTCAATAATTGTGCCAAGGTATTTGTATGATTGCACACTTTCCACAGTCTGATTTTTAATGGAAGTGCTCACCTGTGTGTGGGCAGCCTTCCTAAAATCAATGATCATATCTTTTGTCTTTAATGCAAGTCTTTTTGCTCACAGCTCTTTTAGAGCTCTCATTGGCCTTGCCTTTGAACAGTACTTTTTACAGCCAGTAGGTGGGACTGTCAGCTGGCAGGTCTCACTAAAGCCTGATTGCTGGAAAAACGTATAAGGTAATGTAAAAAAGAGGTCTTCAGTTAAACTGACATATCTAATATGTCTAATTATGTACTTGAAGGCATGGTTTACCAAAAAGAAAACAATTACTCTATTTACTCTGGCTCAAATTCTTTGAGTTGCTTCTGTTGAAGTGGAAGATATTTTGAAGAAATTCTTTTGTGTTTTTTAGAAGAAAGTAAGTTAAGCAGGTTTGAAGCTAGTAAAGGATGAGTGAATGATGACCAAATTTTCATTTTTGCGTGAACTATCCCTTTAATTGTGCACACTTTACAATCTGACCTTGCAAATGCATAGTCTAAAAGACAATTAATATTCATTACAATAAATGCAGAATGTGTATATACAAGTGCTTCTGTATGAATACATTTTTATATTTTAATATAAATGTAATCCAATAAACTGTCATATGCGATTAATAAAGGTCTGCTGCAGCATTCAATATGAAAAAGAGTTCGGTTATAAGAATTGTTCATTCGTTCATTTTCTTTTCAGCTTAGTCCCTTTATTAATCTGGGGTCGCCACAGTGGAATGAACCACCAACTTATCCAGCATATGTTTTATTCGGCGGATGCCCTTCCAGCTGCAACCCATCACTGGGAAACATCCATACACACTCATTCACACACACACACTATGGACAATTTAGCTTACCCAGTCCACCTGTACCACATGTCTTTGGACTTGTGGGGGAAACCGGAGCACCCGGAGGAAACCCACGCGAACGCGGGGAGAACATGCAAACTCCACACAGAAATGCCACATGACCCAGCCGAGGCTCACTGCGCCACCGTGCTGCCCCACTGCAAAATTCAATATAAAAAAACTACTACAAAGCTACCTGAAAAACTGTGCAAGTGCACAAAAGCAGATTTAAAAACAAATGATGCTTGATTTTAGTTAAATGGTAAGTAAAATCTATTTATGCTGCCTTAATGAAAACATCCAACTTTATACAACACTGTAATTTTGCAGGTAGGGTTCCTGTCTTTGGAGATGCTGTTGATTTTCTGGATTTAGCTTTTTTTCCTGTTTCTTCATGTCTTTCCAGATGGACTGGATGATGGAGAGATCAGATCTGAGCATTGGCTGCTGTCAGAATCCGTGCGCTTAAAAAATCTCACTGGATTATTTCTATTAATAGTGCAATAATCTTTAGAAACGTACAGTAATACTGACACACTACACCAAAAGACAGAAATAACTGACTTAACATCATATTTTTTTGTTGTTAGGAAAAATACTAGTGGTCTGTTTTTGACATATTAATTCTGAAAACAACAGAGTAAGGAGTGGAAAGTAAGTCTAAGACTTAGACTAAGAAGACTAAGAAGACTAAGAAGTCTGGAGTAAGGAAAGTATATTTTGCAGTGTATGCTCTTTTTTTAGAGGGACAGGAATCTATAATCATGCAGTTTTGTCAGTCATCCTTACAAATACATCGCTACATTCACCCCCCAGCTCTTAATGCCTTGTGTTTCCTTCTGGAGCATCAGTAAGAGTTTAAACTTTTTTTTACAGTTGTGTTAAAAATTGAGACTCCCTCAATCATCCTCAGTGTGAAAAGATGGATCTCACAATCATACAGTCAACACTGTAAAGGGTTCAAATCTGCAGAAGATGCTGGAAAACTGAAGAATCTGCAGGAGATTGAGAATTGTTCTGAAGAACAGCAGTCAGTTTAATTGTTCAGAACAAACAAGACACTCATAAACAACCATCACAAAGCAGAAAAGCACTTGTAGGTCATCAGGAAACCACACACAGTATTGAAAACCAAGGGTATGCAAACTTGCAGGGGGTTATTTCAATAATTTTAGCTAGGTTTTGTTTAGTGAACTACAGTTAGTATTATATTACAAAACCTCTGTCAACATTTTTAATAGAAGTCATTAGTTTAAAGATTATGTCTTAATTATGATTATGACTGATTTCCTCTGTGTCACTCGCTGTTCATGTGTGCGTGCGCTGCGTGTAATGAAAGACAATGACAATGAGCCTTAAGGCTCATATGTTGACTTTGTAAAGTATAGGCTACTACATGGCATATAACAATTTTGTGCATTAATTTGCACACATGTTTTATAAGCTTTTTAAGCTTTAAAAATTAAAGCCTCAGTTTGGTGCGGAGTTATCATTATGCAAACATCAATAAAATCTTTGGATTTGTTTGATTCGTAGATTAGGCTACATAGGCTATTTCAAGAGTTCACACTTAGCTCATGATTTATCACATAGCTTGTTTGGCATGCTGTCCCGGGAGAGAGCCCTGAGCTCAAGGGATCCTCGGGCCCAGGGCTCCCCCCTTTCACATGGCGAGGGGAAATTGAGCTCAGGTCGATCTCAAACTCCCCCGCTGCTGAGGCCAAGGTGAACTTCTTGAGAGTAAGACATTAGAAAAAGATTTAGGCTTATTATAGAGCATATTTGGCCGGTGGGAGGAAACCGGGGAACCCGGGGGAAACCCACGCGGACACGGGGAGAATATGCAAACTCCGCACAGAAATACCAGATGACCCAGCAAGGACCTGACGCCATTGGTATTCTTGCTGTGAGGCAACAGTGCTAGTCACTGGGCCACCGGCCGCCCATTCTGGATAAAGGTGGAAGAAGGGGAGGAGGGGGGTTTCTTCCAAGTGAAGATAGATGTAGAGAGGAAATAAGGATATATATATAGTGACTTGGGGTGCTTTGATTGGAAGATCATGATTAGCTAATGTGGGCCAGCTGGGTCAATCATGAGCACATGCTCCTCTCGAAATTAGTTTAAAATTAAACTTCACTTAAAAATGTATATTATATAAGAACTATTAACAATGCATGTTATTTTTTATTTAGTACTGTCCTCAGTAAGATATTTTACATAAATATGTTTACATATACAGTAGGTGAGAGTTTAATGTGGCCATTACCGCCACACGATGTACCGCCGCCGCTCCAAAGGGTCTGAATACTTAGGACCATGTGATATTTCAGTTTTTCTTTTTTAATAAATCAGCAAAAATTTCAACACAGGCTCATTCTGAAAACGTAGTCCCGTGGACGTTTCTGGAGACAGCGAATCATGTAGCCGGAGTTATGTATGGCTGCGTTTCATTTTTTAAGCGAACGCTACGGGGGCGGTATGACGCCGTTCCTTTTGGCGCTAACCTGCTGACCGTTTACCTCCGTGTGGAGGCCTTTCCCGCTGCAACCAGTTTGTCCTGTTAGTTGTCATGTACGTCGGCGGACTTGAGACGCAGAGAGGTGTTAACCACGACGACGACGACCGGGTTCGAGTCCGGGGTACAGCGGTTCCAGAAATCAGGTTAGACAAAAACAGAATCCAAAAAAATAAAATGAACGAGTGAACAACAGGCTGAGAATGTGGAAAAATCTGAAAACGTGGTAAAAATCAGACAAGGGCTTTTTCTGGACGGCTTTTGTAATTCGTTGGTCGGGTTTAAGGGAAGTAAGTGGGAGGGCGGGTCAATTGGTAAAATTTGTTGGGTTTAGGGAAGGAGGAGGGTGGGTCAGTCGATTGGCCGGTCGCCCAGTCAATCATTCAGTCAGACAGACAGACAGACAGATGGTCGGTCGACAGCGGCTGCTGGTGGGTTTACGCGAGAACAGCGCGGGTCCGAACAGTGCACGCATCGGCCTCTCGCGGATTCGCAAAAACAAAACTGCAAAAATACGTACCTCCCGGGATGTATTTCGCGGTCTCCAGAAACGTCCACAGGACTACGTTTTCAGAATGAGCCTGGGTTGAAAAATGTCAACAATTCTGTGTTTTTCTGTCAATATGGGGCGCTGTGTGAAAAAATGCACTTAAATTATTTTAGCAAATGGCTGCAATATAACAGAGTGAATTTTTTTATATACACAGTATCATTCACCAATCCAAAAGGATTTTCAAACAACCATCATGACCAATTTCACAAACACATTAATTAATACACCATTTAGATGTCCTTTAACATGCATATTCTATTATAACACAGGATTTATATGTTCCCTAAACACCAAAATAACATCGGTCAACCCCAGACCAATCTGTTTTCTTTTTCGTGACAACCAAATGGCCAGTTTTGCTTGTCCAAACATAAATTTAATAAAACATGGACTTGCATCTTGTTCCCGTTGTATTTAGGCCCATAAAAAATAATAATTAAAAAAAAAAACTGGGCGCAAAAACCTCTCCCATCTTTTCACAGTATACTTTTAATTGATAAAGGAACATTTGCAATCTAGAAACATTTCTAAAAACAGAGAGAGAGAGAGAGAGAGAGAGAGAGAGAGAGAGAGAGTTCTCGTAAACTGTTTTGGTGGTTCATCTGTGTTGTTGTTTATCATTTTAAAAACATGGGACAAACGATTATATGATTGATTCTGAAAGCATGTTGATGTATGCATCTTGTTCTTGATAACATGATAACACTAGACAAGCTTTCATATGCTCTCATTTAAATTGATCCAAAATTCAAACAGCTGAACCACTCTCTACAACATCCAATTTTGTGTGTGTGTGTGTGTGTGTTTGTAGTGAGTACAGTGAGTTTCCTTAATGCCAGAGGGCAATTACTCGGTCCTGTGATCCAATTTAAACAGAGGTAACTGCCTCACTGAAGCATAATGGATTTAGTTAAGAACTTTTTAATGTTTTCTCTGGAACGCGTTCAAGCCGTAGATGGTTTATTTAAGTATGGTGGTTCATGGATCCTCTCACTTTTTGTTAGGGAGCTGGAAAGATGAGCTTCCAGCACTTTAGAGCAGACTCGCTCTGGGCTTTGCAGAGATATTGATGCCCTTGGCTTCTGTTAGTGGGGTATCTGATTCTCTGTCAGTCAGCAACCTGCCTAGTGTAAAAAGGCCTGGAGGCAGTGGCTGGGCTGGTGTGTCAGGAATAATGTTCTGCATTCTCTCATAGGAGTCAATGAGACTGTTATATAAGCTCACTACATTCATTTACAAAAAAAAGCAACACCTCAGTTGTGTCTCAATCAGCTCCCTTGTTCGGAAGTCAGGGCACTGATCAGGGAGTCGGCCATTTTAAGTGCTGTCTCAGTCACAAAAAATATTCTCCACTGCATTGAAACATACGAAATTGCATACTTCCATACTATATAGTACGATAAAAAGAGTATGTGAGCCGAGTAGTATGTCTGAATTCATAGTATTCGAAAATAAGTAAGTAAGAAGTACACGGATGACCTACTTCTTCCGGTGTGATTCTGAAGTGAGCATCCGATGAACGCTACGCTATCCCATGATGCACCGCAAGATAATTCAGGAATGGGAATAAAGTGACACAACTGACGTGAGTAGGTCATAATGACTAATAGTACGTCTGAGTTCCATTCCTACTACTCATGTTTATACTATATAGAACGCACTTTTTTAACGTCGTGAAGTAAATTCGAATGTAGTACCTGTCGCCTCACAGCAAGAACGTCACTGGTTTGAGTTCCGGCTGGGCCAGTTGACATTTCTGTGTGGAGTTTGCATGTTCTCTCCGTGTTGGCGTGGGTTTCCTCCGGGGATTTAATTATTTATTATAATTTAGTTAATAAATTAATGTTATTAATTCAATTTAATTCATGTTTATTTCTATAGCGCTTTTACAATGTAGATTGTGTCAAAGCAGCTTAACATAAAAGTTTTAGTAAATTGAAACTGTGTCAGTCAGGTTTTCAGAGCTGAAGTTCAGTTCAGTGTGGTTTAAATTTCACTGCTGGAAGTCCAAACACTGAAGAGCAAATCCATCAATGCGTAGCTCCACAAGTCCCGAACCAAGCAAGCCAGTGGCGACAGTGGCAAGGAAAAAACTTCACCAAATGACAAAGTGAAGGAAAAAAACCTTCAGAGAAACCAGGCTCTGTTGGGCACGACCATTTCCCCTAAACTCTTAAACTCCATTTCTCCTAAACGAACACCTAACACAAACACACATTCATATACAAGTGTAGAGAAGAGTAAAGAAAGAAAAATAAGAGTTTGAGAGAGTGTAATGATGGAAAACCGCCGGATTTTGTAAAACCAAACCAAGAGAACCACAAATAATCAATTTAACCCTTCTATGGTCTCTTTAGGGTTACATTTAGTTTACACCAGTTCAGTGCTAATCTGGAAGTGTTACTTGCGTTCCCTTTTTGATGTGAAGAACTCCCTCTGTTGAGCACGTGGTTAGCCAACACAATCTCATGGCAATTCGTAACTTTTGATTTAGTGGCTAATTCGTATGAATTCGTACGATCTAATTCGTACAATTTAGTACGATTTGCTCATCACCCAACGACGATTGGGGTTAGGTGCCACGCCTCCTTTTTAAAATCGTACATTTTTGTACGACTGAACTCGTACGAATTCGTATGAATTAACCACTAAACTGACAAAACGTAAAATACTTACGTTTCCTTGTGAGATCAGGCTGGGTTAGCTGGTGTTCAGTTTTTTGTCCTCGCGAGGCTTGGAGTGGGATGCAGTCTGTTGTTTCAAGTTTTGAGGCAGCAAAGGAACTGGTCGTGTCGACTTGTGGTTTCACAGTGCACTAAACTTAAGCAGACTCTCGATGGAAAAGAAAGAAAGGTATCGGAGATGGAATGTCTGAGCTGTGCGATTAACCCATTTTGTCTGGGTTCCTGCCTACTCCCTGGAGTCCTCTGGGGTTCTCCTGGATTCTGAATTCAAGTCTTTCTCTGGTCTGGACCTTCTAGTCTCTCCGGGCAGTGGCCTTAGGTCACAAGCTTTTATAAGGATGGTTTTGTACCCACCCTCCAGAGCCGAGTTGACCAATGAGAAGTTTAACTCCTGGTTTTCAAAGTGGGGTAATTTGCATTCTTGGTGTAAACTGATGCAGAAATGTTCAAGTTTCCTAAAATGTTAATATGTTGCATCATTCAGTACCCCAAATTAGCTTTGCGGGGGCATCAAACATGAACTATCTATGAGCTTGTTTAGAGGTAAACATTGATTGCAGAAGTATTAAAACCATAATATTAATACATGAGCAAGAGACTTGTTGCAAAACACCTGATTACACATAAAGAGGGAATAAAAGTTTACATTAAAATCATCAGTCTTAAGCAAGGAGCGTATAGAAGTTTTGACCAGGTGTGTCCAGTTCTGAGCACATTCCTTTGTGTCGTAAATACCTTGGAATCGGATTACAACTGACCATCCATTCTTTTCTGGATGGGAGAAGCTGACGCTGTGTTTGCTGACACATTTGTTGAATAAAAGCAAAATAATTATGTGTCTGATCGGCCATATTTTTTAACAAGTGTTATAAATGAAAATAGTAGTTATATAAACAAACATAGAAACAAACAAAGAGTGTTTCTAACTAAATGTCTGGTGCATTAAGACAGCCTGCTCAGCTACTGTGTATGCTTTACTAAAAAGATAGGTCTTTAATCTAGTTTTAAACTGAGAGAATGTGTCTGAGCCTCGGGACATTAGCAGGAAGGCTATTCCAGAGTTTAGGAGCCATAAATGAGAAGGCTCGACCTCCTTTAGTAGACTTTGCTATACTAGGTACTACCAGAAGCCCTGAGTTTTGAGATCGTAAAGAGCGTGTTG
The DNA here is from genome assembly GCA_903798195.1 of Danio kyathit. Taxonomy (NCBI): domain Eukaryota; kingdom Metazoa; phylum Chordata; class Actinopteri; order Cypriniformes; family Danionidae; genus Danio; species Danio kyathit. The sequence continues at coordinate 51,996,701 of LR812539.1, forward strand.
GATTGTTGCGAGACAGAAGGTTGGTTAGATAAACAGGAGCTAGATTATTTAAAGCTTTATATAATCTATCTCCTATTTATCTAACCAAACTTCTGTGTCGCTAGTACCTACTCGAGTAGTAGGCAATTTCGGACGCAGCCATTTGCTCCCTGAAAAGTCCCACAATGCACAGTGAAAATCTGAATGCATCTATACACACTTTGCTCCTTTAATGAAAGTTTGGAAGCACAACCAACTCATCAAATATAACGACAAATATTTTTTCTTAAAAGAAACTGCTATTTGTTTATATTTAACATAAATGAACAAAGCTAGACAGGTTAAGAACAATTAAGGAAACATTTGTAATTGTTTAATGGTTGAAATGGGGTGGTGGTGCTGCAGTGGTAAGCGCTGTTGCCTCACAGCAAGAAGATCGCTGGTCTGAGCCTCGGCTGGGTCAGTTGGCATTTCTGTGTGGAGTTTGCATGGGTTTCCTCCGGGTGCTCCGGTTTCCCCCACAGTCCAAAGACATGCGCTATAGGTGAATTGGGTAAGCTAAATTGTTTGTAGTGTATGTGTGTGAATGAGAGTGTATGGGTATGGGTGTTTCCCAGTGATGGGTTGCAGTTGGAAGGGCATCTGTTGCATAAAAAATATGCTAGATAAGTTGGCAGTTCATTCCACTGTGGTGACCACTGATAAATAAAGGGAGCAAGCCGAAAAGAAAATTAATGAATGAATAATGGTTGAAATTTACTGACCTACAGCTAGATTGCTGATTGGGACGCACCCCTTGTCACCAACATGGACTGGATAAATAGCACAGGAAAAAGTATACTTTTTTGCAAATGCAGCTTTTTTTTTGATATTCTGCAAATACTTGCCCAATTTTAAATGCTTTTGGGATCCACAGAGTGTTTCAATGAAAAATATGTCAGACAGTTAACCAGACAAGCAGGTTTGTTATTTATCATGTTATGTGGGACATAGATAATCAGTTTTCAACTGTGGCAAAATGTTTGCTGTCTCCTGTATCACGGTACTGTGTATTTCAAGAGTTCACACTTAGCTGATGATTGATTATGAAGCTTGTTTGGCATGCTCTCCTGGGAGCTTCCTCCTGGCGAGAGGGGAGTTTGAGCTCAGGTAGATCTCGAGAACTCCCCTGCTGTAGTAGCTAATGAACGGATAATGATTGCTCTTAAGAGATAACTACTTTCTAGGAGCATGTTCATGGTGCCGATTTGGATAAGTCAATTAACTTAAGTTGCATGTTTTTGGACGGTGGGAGGAAACCGGGGAACCCGGGGGAAACCCACGTGAGCACGGGGAGAACATGTAAACTCCGCACAGAAATGTCGACTGGCTTGGTAAGGACTAGAACCAGTGACGTTCCTGCTGTGAGGCAACAGTGCTAACCACTGGGCCACCATGTCACCCATCTTGGAAATAAGGAGGAGTAGGGGTGGAAGGGGGGATTCTTCAAAACGAAAATGGCTATTATATGGAACTAAGGGTATTTATAGTCACTTAGAAATCGTCTGATTGGTGAATCATAAATTGGATAATGCGGGACCGGCTGCAAGCACTCATAAGCACGTGATCCTCTTGAAATTAGTTTATAAACAAACTTCAAACTGTCAATCCAATACAGTAGTTTGTTTAATTGACTTCATGTTGTTGATGAACTAGACATTCATTCATTTTTCTTCAGCTTAATCTCTGATTTATGAGGGGTTGCCACAGCGGAATGAACCGCCAACTACTCTGGGATATGTTTTTCGCAGAGGATGCCCTTCCAGCCATAACCCAGCTCTGGAAAAATGGACTATAGACAATACTCTGGAATGCATTTCATTCCCAGATTCCTATTTAAATAAAAGTACTTAAAGTAATATATACTCTTAGTAAGCTAAAAGTACTCAGAAAGTAGTGATCTAACATATAAATGTTCCAGCAATGTAACTTTGTAAAGAGAAGACATCAAACAATTTTGCAAAGATATTATTTGTGGTAAAATATGCAACCCAGGCTCATTCTGAAAACGTAGTCCCGTGGACGTTTCCATGGGACTACGTTTTCAGAATGAGCCTGGGTTGAAAATATGAAAAGTTTCCGTAGTTAGATTATAATCGCATTTTTTTTCTCTTAGCAGAAACGGACAGGAGCAGCTAATAAAAATGGATGATCTGGCTGCACAGGTAGATTGATTCACGTTTACAGACAGGGTTGTTTCCACTTTGTAGCAAGTGTGCTTGTGCATTCCAGGGACAATCGTGCTTCTCCTTTCATTTCTGGGAATTGATCTGGCCTCATCAGGGCCCCAGTACCTCCATTACCAATACTGATGTAATATATTCCCTCAGTTAGTAGGAGTTGTATTAAAATATCAACTAACTGTCAATCAACAAAATGACTTGTGATGCAGCCAGGAATAAATTATAGTCTGTTCATTTGGCAAGAGGGAGTACGACCATGAGGGAATACAGAGAAGGAAAAGGTTCTAATGTCCTCCACAAAGATGGCACAGAGCATGGCCGACGTGTTCTGAGCTTCGACCAAACTCAAATCAAATCAAATCAAATCAAATCAAATCACTTTTATTGTCACATCATCAGCAGCATGTGTGCTATGATGAGTGAAAAGCTTAGGTGCTGGCTCCAGACAGTGCAAAATATAGATAGTGTAAATACAACAACAGTGCAAAATACAGACAGTGCAAATACAACAACAGTGCAAAATACAGACAGTGCAAAATACAGACAGTGCAATATACAACAACATACTCACAAAAAAACAAGACAATGTAAAATTAGCAATGTTGACAGCGATACGTACGATGAATAGGTGTACACATAGTTGTAGGCAGTATTGTTTTAAGTATGGATTTGTTAAAGTGCAGTGCATGCTACATCTTGATGGTGTGCAGTGCGGGGTATGGAAGAGTTTGTGTGGGGTGTGTTAAGTGTTCATCAGCCTGATAGTCTGAGGGAAGAAACTTTCCTTCAGTCGGCTGGTGCGTGACCGGATGCTGCGGAACCGTCTACCTGAGGGTAGCAGAGAGAAAAGTCTATGGCTTGGGTGGCTGGAGTCGCTGATGATTCTCTTGGCTTTCCTCATGCACCTCCTGGTATAGATGTCCTGGAGGGAGGGAAGCTCACCTCCTACTACGCGTCCAGCAGTTCGCACCATCCTATGTAGACCTTTGCGATTGCTGCTGGTGCTGTTTCCGTACCAGGTGGTGATGCAGCCAGTGAGGATGCTCTCCACAGTGCAGGTGTAGAACGAGCGGAGGATGTGGGGGCTCATTCCAAACCTCCTGAGACGCCTGAGGAAAAAGAGGCGTTGTTGTGCCTTCCTCAGCACTGCGTCTGTGTGGGCAGTCCATGTCAGATCCTCAGCGATGTGTACTCCAACAAACTTGAAAGTGCTGACTCTCTCCACTGGTGTCTTGTTGATGGTGATGGGAGTGTGTTCTTTCTTCTCTCTCCTGAAATCCACCACCAGCTCCTTGGTTTTGCTGATGTTGAGTGAGAGGTGGTTTTCCTGACACCACTGCGTCAGAGCGTGCACCTCCTCTCTGTAGGCCAAACTTTGCAGTTTCTTGTATGTTTTACTGTTTTTTTCCTGCTGGATGTTTATACTCTTATTGCCAATGACAGATGCACGTTTAGAAATTGGCTCTTTGGGTTCCTTAATGCCAATGCTTTGTTTACAAGCAGAGCTCTTTGTCTGGATCCCATGGCTACGATGATGTAAATACAGCCGGAAAAGAGGAAAGACTGACTCTTCAGACTGAGACACTGCGGCTTTTGACCTCTGCCTCCCACCATTCTGCTGGCTAATGTTCAGTCACTGGACAACACGCTCTGTGAACTGTAATGCTGCATCATCGGCCTGATATAAACTTGTCTATATCCCTTTGCCCTGATTGGGAATACCTCATGGTTTTAAATCGCTGCCAATTGAATTTACAGAGGCCATAGAGCTGTTTCCATTCTACCTCAAGCTAACATAGAACAAGAACTCAAGGAAATGTATTGGAGTATAAGGCCATGTTCACACATACATGAGTAGTTTTCCCCACTTTCATTTAAAAAAAAAATCTCTGCAAAAATGCACTGTAATGAATGTTAAGGGCACGGCGAACCAACAGGCGGAGATAATGACACAGTTATGCTGGGTTCACTCCAAACAGGGAATTAAGTATTTTCACAAGTACATTGCACACAAGTTAATGCAAATGTGAGAACAGAGGCGGCTTATCGTCCTTCGGTGTGGAGGATGCAAAATACACAACATGTTTGAATCAGAAAAGAAAAACAGTCCACACACTGAAAACATGAGGCATTGTCCACACAACGGCACTGTACCCTGAGTTTCGAAAAATCTTCACCTGAAAATACCTGTGTTCGTGTGAACAGGTTCTAAGTGAGCAGTAAAATGCACATCCAGTGCCGGTGTGAAAATGCACATTTTAGCCATATATGGCCCGTTTCCACTGAGTGGTATGGTACGGTACAGTTCGGTTTTATGGCCGTTTCCACTGTCAAAAGGCGAATCGAAGCGTACCGTACCACGTTTTCGGCACTCTTTCGAAATGGTATCAAACACTACACGCGCAGCTGAACGCTGATTGGTTACAGAGATACGTCACGAGCTCGTGGAGCTAGCCAGAATGAAAACAAAGGAACCACCATGTTTTAAAAACACAGCTGAGACATTACACCATAAAACTATATGCATATAATAATGAGCCATGGATGACCCGAGCTCAAACAAACCTTGTCGTTGTCTTAATGAACAGCCACAAAGCCAAGAAGAACAAAGTCTGCCATGTCCTGTTGTTGTTTTACGAGGCCGTCTAAAAATGTGTGCGGTTTTCGCTTTCTCCAGGGAGCTTGCGATCGCATCTATAGTTGATATAACGAACTTCTTGAGCTGATGATAATAACGTGTGTGTGATTATTAAAGTGTCTCCGACATCTGATCCTTTCAGAAAAGAAAAGGACAAAAGCGAGAGTCAAGCGCGAAAAAACAAAGGAGAAGCCCGACAAAACACGGGAGCAAATTGTTTCAGCAACCTGAATCGTGAGAAGTGCCTCTCATATGATTTGTGAATGACCTGTACAGCTTTACTATTTGAGCGAGAATGACGCCGACTGAAACGTTCTGTCGTACACCACACCCTCCAAAAGGGTACCCTTGGTAGTGGAAATGCAAGCCTGATAAAGATGACCCGTATTGATCTTGCTCATCCGATTTAAATCACAGTAATGCATATCTGGCTAACCCCATAGAGACTGTGTCTGTTCCTCATATTATTAGATCAAGAAATAAACTTACTGTGTAATCTAAAAAAAATCTATTAATAATCAAACCAGAAAACTGCAGAAAAGTGAAAATACAAATGTTTTAAAGCCTGGTCTCTTAAACATCAGGTCACTAGCACCTAAATCATAAATGAAATGATAACAGACAACAATTTTAAGGCACTCTGTCTCACTGAAACCTGGCTGAAACAAAATGACTATATTAGTGTAAACGAAGCAACTCCTTCAGGATTCTAATATAAGCATGAGGCTCGTCATATTAGACAGCAATTTAACTTTTGAAAATCATATGTCCCATGTCACAAAAAATGCCTTTTTTCATCAGAGAAATATTGCTACAAATTAGTAGTTGCGAAGTATGCTATCCATCTCAAATGCAGAAAAGCTAGTCCATGCTTTTAGGACTTCTAGGCTGGACTACTGTAATGCTCTGTTCGCTGGTTGCCCAGCATCCTCTATTAATATACTAGTACAAAATGTAGCCGCCAGAGTTCTTACCAGGTCTAGAAAATATGATCATGTCGCCCTAATTTTATCCTCCTTACACTGGCTGCCTGTTAAGTTTCGTATTGATTATAAAATATTGCTTCTTACCTATAAAGCTTTAAATAATCTAGCTGCTGTTTATCTAACCAACCTTCTGTCTTACTACAATCCAACCCACTCTTTAAGATCTCAAAACTAAGGGCTTCTGGTAGTACCTAGAATAACAAAGTCGAGTAAAGGAGGTCGAGCCTTCTCATTTATGGCTCCTAAACTCTGGAATAGAGGTTTGGGAATTTGTTTTAGCATGCATTTCACTGCTGCACTTGTGCAAGTATTCTTGGACTGGTGGTTTGAGTGCAAGGTTGGAGCACATCCTGCAGCACATCCATGATGTAGAGCCCTATGGAGGCCAAACATCAAGGAGCAAGCTATGTCACAGATCAGGAGGCGTTTATCCTTGAAGTGAAATGGCAGAGGTGCCCAAAGCGAATACCCCCCACTGCACAAAGAGAGAACCTGCTATGCATAAATGAAGACTTGAATCTTATAGGGACATGGGTCCCACTGTGCCTAGTACCTCCAGTCTGTTTGTTTAGACAGGAGGGCTTACACTGCAATCCGAATGGCAGAGCCCCCATTGTTAATAGTATGAAGGATCACACTGCGATTCAGAAAAGGAGAATCCATGTTGCTGCCGAAATAAAGCTCACACTGTGATTTGACTGGTAGAATTTCAGTGTCTTAAAGGAGATTGCTCCATCTATGTTCCACAGCAAATTTCTGTAGTGAGTGGGCAAGGCTGGGAGCTGTGGGAACAAGATGACCTGTGTTGTGCACCAGCCTCAAGTCCCACAGAGGAGCTCTGGATTTGGAAAAGGTGGAGAGACAGCAGTTGAAGACGAGAGAGGTCCAGGCCTGGACACGTTATGTTTTGCTTTTGGTTTCAATTTGGTGGCGGTCTCCGTGAGGAGCTGTCTGTTTGTTTTGTTTTCCCTAAATTATTTAAAAGTTGGTCAGTTCTCCACCTTCTTCTTCCCAATGGCCAGGTGGCAATCTAACCTTATTGTAGTGGTGCCAAATCCTGGGAGAAGGAGGGACACGTTGTCCAGATGCCCTTGCTGCTGAGAGAGAGAGAGCGAGTGTTTGGGAGTTAACCCGAGTCTTCCACAGGGTGTTGTGGCGGCTAGAGGCTGGCAAAGGAGCGGTCTACCTGCTTTCTGTCTCCCTGCATGAGGAGAAGCAGGGGACGCTGGGCTCACCACCGGCAGGGAAAGCCAGGAGCCATCCCAGCAAAGCCCGGGGGAGTTGTCGCCCTCTGCCAGGAGCAAAAGCCTGCTACCATCCACTGAAGCAGGAGTGGAGCAGAAGACAAGAGCATTCAGTCAGCTGGAGGAGCCATCACCAGACACCAGAAGTTGGTGGATAGATTCTTCCATAGGGCTCCTAGCACATCATCATCAGATCTCTCAGCCAGTTGATGACCGAGTGGTAACGTGTTTGGAGAACCAAACCTCTCATTTTTTTCTTTTCCCTCTCTTTGTCTCTTCTGTCTCTCCTTATTCTTCCATCTCCTTTTCCCAGGTCACGCAAGTTTTGTGAAATGGTTACAACAGGGCAAATGTGGATTAGGTTAGTCTGAGATGCTGTTTCTTTCTTTAGAGCTTTCAGGCATAAATACCTGTTTTACAATTGGTGCCCAGTGATCTTTCTCAAATAGACCCTGTACAAGGCAGACGCCTTGACACTCATTGAACAAGCAGTAAACTGTCTACTCACTGGGTGGGTCCTTATGAAATTTTACACTCAAAAGGAGGCCCGCGTCACCTTATCCCTTTAGATTTTGCTGTTCATGAAGCATTCAATCCACACACCAAGACCAAATTCATTTACTATAATTGCATGAAGTGATACATCACTCCTCCATCACATTCACACTCACCCCCTCACCTCAGTCAATCACCAAACAAGTTACCCTGAATATACTCTCTGAATATAACTCTCCTCCCATCCCATGTTACAGCAGTGACTGCTGGGCCTCTCACTGGTCTACTTTTGACACCAGTAAATCAACTTTTACTTCAGTGTGGCCCTTCAGAGGATATTTTAATGGACAATGCCATGGAGCCTTGGTACAATTGCCCCAGATGGCAACTCCAGTCAAGGACTAAGTGCCCCCATGACACAACCATCAAACATACAAATTCAATTCAATTCAATTCATCTTTATTTGTATAGCGCTTATACAATGTAGATTGTGTCAAAGCAGCTTCACATGGAAGGTTATAGTCAATTGAAACAGTGTCAGTTCAGTTTTCAGAGATTAAGTTCAGTTCAGTTTAGCTCAGTTCAGTGTGGGTTAATATTCACTACTGAGAGTCCAAACACTGAATAGCAATCCATCGATGCGCAGCTCTACAGATCCCGAACCATGCAAGCCAGTGGCGACAGCGGCGAGGAAAAAAACTTCACCAATTGGCGAAAGCGAAGATTTTAAAAAACCTCGAGAGAAACCAGGCTCAGTTGGGCACGACCATTTCCCCTATGGCCAAACGTCTTGTGCAGAGCTGCAGTCTAGGCGCAGGAAGCTGGACCTCAGCAAAGACTCGTCTGTCCTTGGAGCATCTCAGGAGTCAGTCATGCTCTCACTCCATGAAGACCACCACAGCAGCTGCTCAGGATACGGCCTGGTCCAGAAACCTTGGGATCATCTCGTCGCTGGTCTCGGATCGCGTCAGTGGCGCTGCATAGTCTGAGGGCCTCGAGATGAGTATCCCCAGGTGGAAATACAGAATAAGGAGAATAATTAGCGTAGCTGCTGTTCATAGTGTATATAAACGAGAACCAAAGTCATGTGTGGGGCACATCATGCGTCATACCGCTATGTAATGCACTCAGTGTATGCTTTGTTAAAAAGATAGGTAATTGTGTAAAAATTGTTTTATTTCACTAGATTTTTCTGCTCCTGTGCGGTATTTCTGTTGTGCTGTTCTAAAATTTGCTTTATGTTTATAAAAATACATTAAAGATTGTCTGTAAACACGAGTTTGATACCATGCTTGAGATCCTTCACCAATCCTTCCCCTCTCTCTCTGTTCCACACCATATCTCACACTAGTCTTGAAAAAATATTTGCCCTCACAGTCTTTTATGAGATACCATAACCTTCCCTGCCCCTCGAAACAACTTTTCTGCACAACGTTTTCTTTTTCTGTGATATATCTTTTAATATGAATACAATCTAACAAAATTAAGTGGTTTAAATAGCTTTATTTGTTAAGAACTATAACTGGGAGGATCTTGTGGGGGAGTCAATCAGGCATAAGATATAATAAACAAATTACAAGCATAGATAAATTCAATAGAGCAAAGGTACAAATAAAATTAACAGTTCTTTATGGTTTATGAGTCTAACTGTATTCAGGTACAGACTAAAGTTACGAATTGTACACATTTACTGTGCCTGATTGCTTTTTGCTCTCCCAGGCATTAAAAACACATGCAGGCAAAAAAACTTTTCACTCCATTATGGTTAAACTCCACAAATCCCATTTTTTTCTGAACTGTGGCCCCTGGTCAATTAAATTCCCAATTCAAAATTGCACATCCTGTGATGTGACTATTGCAAATACACACACTGTGCTATTGATGCTGACCACAGAACATGAGAAAACCGAGAAGAAATCAAAAAAGGACACTCTCTTGCCTCAGTTCCTTAGTACTATTGTCAGATAGTTTAGATCACAGAAAATACAAAAAAATAAATCAATCAATAATCAAGTCTGGAGAGAGGAGACTCTCTGAACGAACTTTCAGCCAGGAATAAATAAGCTCTGCTGGAATGCCGGCAAGTCCACATGATGTCATCATAATTTACTGCACCTCTGCGCACTAACAAGCCCTGTAGGAGAGTTAGATCATCGAAGGGAACCACAACCGCAACAAAAGAGAGAAACACATACCAAACATATTTTATATTAAATAAAACACATGCACTCCTTAAATAAGGTACATAACACCTGACTCTACTATCTAGTGGTCTTAACAGACACAGGAAATAGCCAAGAACCTGTGAAGAACAATACTTGGTAAGCTTGATCTTTCAAAAGACCAGCAAACAGTGCATCACAAATGTATCCAGGAACAGTTTAGGTTAGACTTAAAGTATATTGCAACCCCCGACTGAACATCTCTAGAGAGAGCTGAAAATAGCTGTGCCCCAATGCTCTCCATCCAGCCTGATGGAGCTTGAGATGTACTGCAAAAAAGTCCAAAAATAGGTGTGCCAAGCTTGTAGCATCATGCTTAAAAAGTCTTGTAATTGGTGCCAAATGTGTTTCACCAGAGTATTAAGCAAAGCATTTCAGTGCATATTTACAGAGGGGCATAGCCAGGAATTTCGGGCACTATGCACAACATTTCCAAGAAGGCCCTTCCGGAAAAAATGAAGACCGGGGACGGGGGGTTGGGAGATGAGTTAAATGTTAGCGATTTCTGAAATAAAAGAGCGGGGGTGGAGGGAGTGATGGGTGGTGATGAGTGAAACATTAGAAATCTTTGAACTGAAAACGGCGGAGGGAGGGGAGGGATCTCCAAAATCAAGAGCAGGGGGGTGGGGTGGCATGTTAGTGATGAGTGAAACGTTAGCAATCTCCGAACTTAAGGGGGGTGGGGATGTTGGCCCCCCTACACCCATCGCCAGGCCAGTATGCCAGGGCCTTATGCACTGTCACCCTTTTGCCCCCACTTACTACGCCTCTGTATGTACATGTAAATACGGCTGTAACAAAACAAAATGCGGGAAAAAAAGATGCTGTGGATACTTCCCTTACTGCACTGTATCTTTTTAGCTGTTTTTACATTCAGTAATAGTTCTAAATGAAATTTGAGCTAGGGTGATGATCATAGGCCCTCTTTTTTGGACAAAAGAAAATGCACCCAGGTGGGATTTATAAATCTCCTTGTACAGTTGTATTAATTGTATGCATTTTGCCATGACTTTTTTACCTTTCTCTTTAGGCCATGCCTTGTTGCATGGCTATTGGTCGGTGATGTACAGTTGAAGTCAGAATTATTAGCCCACCTTTTTATTTTCTTCCCCAATTTTTGTTTAACAGAGAGAAGATTTTTTCAACACATTTCTAAACATAATAGTTTTAATAACTCATCTCTAATAACTGATTTATTTTATCTTTGTCATGATGACAGGAAATAATATTTTACTAGATCTTTTTCAAGACACTTCTATACAGCTTAAAGTGATATTTAAAGGCTTAACTAACTAGGCAGGTTAGGGTAATTAGGCAAGTTATTGTATAACAGTGGTTTGTTCTGTAGACTATGGAAAAAAAATTAGCTTAAAGGGGTTAATAATATTGTCCCTAAAATGGTTTTAAAAAATTAAAAACTGCTTTCATTGTAGCCAAAATAAAACAAAGAAGACTTTCTCCAGAAGATAAAATATTATCAGACATACTGTGAAAGTTTCCTTGCTTTGTTAAACATCATTTGGGAAATATTTAAAAAAGAAAAAAAAATTAAAAGGATGGCTAATAATTCTGACTTCAACTGTACATATGCAAACATTGGTCAGTCCATCTCAGTCCCTCAGCACCAGAGCAACCAAGACTTGCCGGCAGCTAGCTCTCTGCAACTCTCACATGGTCGCCCACTGAAGCTAAGCAGGGCTGCCATGGTCAGCACCTGGATGGGAGACCGCATGGGAAAGCTAGGCCACAAGTGGTGTTAATGAGACCAAATCTGCCCACTGGCCTCTGTCCATCATGGCCTCCTAACCATCCCCATATCATAATTGGCTTAATCACTTTGTCTCTTCTCCACCAATCAGCTGGTGTGTGGTGTGCGGTCTGGTGCAAAATGGCTGCTGTTGCGTCATCCAGGTGGATGCTGCACACTGGTGGTGGATGAGGAGATTCCCCCCCTATGTGTAAAGCGTTTTGAGTGCCCAGAAAAGTGCTATATAAATGTAAGTAATTATTATTATAGGCTCATTCTGAAAATGTACCCCTATATACACTTATGGAGATCGCGAATTATGTAGCCAGAAGTACAAATGGCTGCATTTTGTCTTTAAAACGATCACTACAGGGCGGTATGACACCACTGATGGCTGTTTTTGTTTTCATGCTTACCAGTTAACTGCCTAACCCCGTATGGACTGCACTGTAAATGTTTGTCCAGTAGCTCGCCGGATACGTCGGCGGACTTGAGAGAGGAGTTGACCACGATGATGGTGTTTGAGTCTGATGAAGAACGGTTCCAGATAGCAGGTAAAACAAGAACAAAACCCCCAAAAATAACATAAACAAGTAAATAACAGGGTGAGAATCAGGGGGCTTTACTTTTTCTGGATTTTTTTGGGGAAACACTGTCGGTTGGGTTTAGGGAAGTCAATGGCAGCCTCTGGTGGATTTACGCGAGAACAGCAGGCGTGAATGGCACTCATGAGAGAAATTTGAAATCTCAAAATGCATACACAGCGGCCTCTGGTGGATTCGTGAAAACAAAAACTGCAAAAAAAATCTCCTGGGACATATTTGGCGCTCTCCAGAAATGTATAGGGCTACATTTTTTTAGAATGAGCCTGGGATAAAAGCAACAGCCAACATGGCTCATGAACAGTGTAAAAGTAAGTTAAATAATGGATTTTTTCCCCTTTTAAAAAAGTAAACAATTGTTTTGTTTTTTTCTTCAAACTATAGCAAAGAAACAGTGTCATGAAAATGGTGTTAAATGCCAAATCTTTTTGTGTTAATACTCTATTCTATTTTTTAAGGGTCCAGGGTTAATGGGAAGGATGTTATTACTTTTATGTATTAAAGTTCAGCAACATGGGGCATCACAGTGGAGCAGTGGGTAGCACAATCACCTCACAGCAAGAAGGTCGCTGGTTCGAGCTCCAGCGGGGCCAGTAGGCATTTCTGTGTGGAGTTTACATGTTCTCCTCATGTTGACACAGGTTTCCTCCGGGTTCTCCGGTTTCCCCCACAGTCCAAAGACATGTGGTATAGGTGAATTGAATAAGCTAAATTGTCCGTAGTGTATGTGTGTGAACGAGTGTTTGGGTGTTTCCCAGTGTTGGGTTGCGCCCTGGAAGGGCATCCATTGCGTAAAACATGCTAGATACGTTGGCAGTTCATTCTGCTGTGGTGACCACTGATTAATAAAGGGACTAAAGGCCGATTTATACTTCTGTGTCAAACGAACGCGTATGCTACGGCGCAGCCTATGTGTGGACGCATAGCCCCTCGCCGTGGCCGTCAACGTCGTTGACCTCTCAAAAAATGTAACGCATACGCGTAGCGCAAGCTCTGTGATTGGTAGGCTTGGTAGCGCTGACGATTGTGGGCGGAGGTGGGAGCCGCGCGCCCAATGTAGCGAGTCTTTGTGTAAGTGTGGAGTCCTGTGAAGGAGCTCCGTATAGAGACTGTTGTTTTTTGTTTACCTTATAATTAAAGTTGTTGCACGTCCACCGGTTCCCGCCTCAAAATGAGCGAATTTGAGCCACTTGTACTTTAAGGAAGTGTTCAAAAAACACAAAACACCAGCAAAGAAACTCGACACAGAGAAACATAAACACCTACTGCCAGCTAGCGTTTCGGAAGTGTATTGCAGAGAAACAGAAACGGCGCGCACAAGTATAAATGCACTGCTACGCGCGAGGCTTGCGCCGTGGGTTACGGCGATCACTTGACGCAGAAGTATAAACCAGGCTTAAGGGGAAAAGAAAATGAATGAATGAATGAATGAATGAGTTCAGTAACATTTGTCCTGACCTCTGCCACACTTTTTGAAAAGCTACACTTTTGTTATAAGGTTCATACTGACATTACCCAAGCAGCTGTTGTGAAAATTCTTCATTCATTCAATTATTTTCCTTCGGCTTAGTTCCTTTATTCATCAGGGGTCGCAACAGCGGAATGAACCGCCAACTTATCCAGCATATGTTTTACGCAGCGGATATCATTCCAGCTGCAACCCACTACTGGAAAACATCCATACACACTCATTGAGGCTCATACACTACTGTGGGGGAAACCGGACCACGCAGAGGTAACCCACGCCAACACGAGGAGAACATGCAAACTCCACACAGAAATGCCGACTGACACAGCCGGAACTCGAACGAGCGACCTTCTTGCTGTGAGGCGACAGTGCTAACCCCTTTGTGAGAATTACTGATATTGATAGGATATGACAGTTCTCAATGTTTCTCAATGTTTATTTTACTCCCAACCACCCCCCCCCCCCCCCGCCCCCCCCCCCCCCCAAAGAGTCCTGGCTTTAGTGAAGTCACTCCAATAAACAAGCGGACACAGTTGGAATATTTTGAATGCCTTTTCTTTAATGAGAGTCACACTTCTCCATCACTCATGGCCTCGTTCTTCTACAGTGCATAACTGCTCTTGTACCTTCTCATGAGAACTACCAAACTATACCACACTGGCATTAGGAACTTTTAAATTGTCTATCCCAGGAGAACAGGGACGGATGAAATGGGATGACTGGGAGGATTGTCCTTCTCTTCTCTCTTTTTCTGTTTGTTTGTCTTATCCTTTTGAATGACAGTCTCTGCGGTGTTACTGGACAGCTGTTGCAACATCTCCCCCTGCTGGAGGCACTGCTCTCATAGGTTATTCTCACATATCAGTTTGATATGCACTCCATGTGCAAACAGAGATATTGGGCTTTGGACAGCACAGTATCTAATGCAATCAGAATGCTGGGCTATTATTTGTCAACACTTTTTTGTTTATTTGCTCAGTTTTTACAAAGGGCATTCAAAAAACGAGGGGTGGAATACATTTGCATATTTATGATTACAGACAGCTTCTAAAATATGTGAGGGAGCCAAGAAATTGTCATTCTCTCTCTCTCTCTCTCTTTCTCTCTCTCTCTCTCTCTTATCTCACTATTCCTTTGAGTCAGTCATCTGCATTCTACCAGCGAATTTAGCAACATGCTACAAATTTGAAAGTCATTCATTCATTTTCTTTTCGGCTTAGTCCCTTTATTAATCCAGGGTCGCCACAGTGGAATGAACCGCCAACTTTTCTACACGTTTTTACGCAGCAGATGCCCTTCCAGCCGGAACCCATCTCTGGGAAACATCCACTCACACTCATTCACACTAATACACTACGGACAATTTAGCTTACCCAATTCACTTGACTGTGAATTGTACTTTGGACTGTGGGGGAAACCGGAGCACCCCGAGGAAACCCACGCGAACGCAGGGAGAACATGCAAACTCCACACAGAAACGCCAACTGATCCAGCCGAGGCTCGAACCAGCGACCTTCTTGCTGTGAGGCGACAGCACTGCCTACTGCGACACTGCGTCATCCCTTATTTTGAAAGTCAATGGTACAAATTGCAATTGGTTGCTTCTCATTCACCAGTTCAATGTTTAGCTTTAAAAAATATGAAGTGACCGACTAATACTAGGGCGACGCAGTGGCGGAGTAGGTAGTCCTGTAGCCTCACAGCAAGAAGGTCACTGGTTCGAGCCTCAGCTGGGTCAGTTGGCGTTTCTGTGTGGAGTTCGCGTGGGTTTCCTCCGGGTGCTCCGGTTTCCCCCACAGTCCAAAGACATGCGGTACAGGTGAATTGGGTAGGCTAAATTATCCGTAGTGTATGAGTGTGAATGAGTGTGAATTTTAAAAGATGAAGTTTGATGAACTGCATGAGCCTGTCTAACTCTAAGTGAATGGCAAATGAAAATGTCCCTTACTTCAAAACTCAGTGCATTATAAGAAAAAGAAAACACACTGTACAGTCGGAAGTGTAGCATGCATTCATAACGTTTTTTTGCGGAGTGATGCTTCTTTGAATGAGTCAGATTTACTATACATTAAATGGCAACAGCGTTTCACGAAAGACAGAGTTAAGATGCCGTTCTTTATCCCATGTGAATGCTATGAGGATAAACAAGAGACCAAGACCTTCAGTATAGTGAGAATGAATGAATGACAGCTTCTAAAATTGTCTGAGAGACATCCTTTTTTTGCCCAGTAGACCTACCTTGTGTTTTATTTGCTAATGTAAGCTATTTTTTTAAATATAAGTATAACGTATAAAACTAAACATTATTTATATTACTTCATATTACCTATACATCTGATAAACTTTTTATATTAATGGACAATGCACAGATATTGATGTTTCACAATGTTTTACACTACATTATTTGAATCTAACAAGCTTAGCTTACAATGTTTGCAATGTTTACATTGTTCTACTTACATAAAATCTAAATCCCAAATATCAAAAATGACAACAGATTTTTAAGATTTAATTAATGTCAGTTTTAATGTTATTAATTGATGCACTTACTTGACAGATTTCATTCATTCATTTTCCTTCTGCTTTTCCCCTAGGTTTATCAGGGGTTAACACAGCGGAATGAACCGCCACTTACTTGACAGATTTATGTATTTTTAATTTTAGGTGGTGTGTGTAATGTGTTTTATGTTTGATAAAATAAGTTCTAATAGCTTCTTTAGTGATTTTCAACTAATAACACTGTCTTGCCTCAATAGGTGAATTTAGAGGTTTTTGCAAAAAAAGCACAAGCGGATTTAGCTGGTTTTGACGCAAAAAAGAAAATCTACCTTGTTAAAAACCAAAGAATTGTCTAAGTGATATTTAAAAAAAAAAAAGGGATTTTATTTACTAGCTAATAACCTTATCTTTACATATAAAATGAAACTTCTAAACCTAATTTTAGGAGCCTGATAGAAAATGCTCATTTACAAGAAAAGAGGTCAGATGGATTTAGAGGGTTTTGCATCTGAACTCTTCATATACATTCATATACTTTGCAACTAATTACACACAAACATTGTTTATGAATCATTTCAATTATGTAAGGAACGCTGGGAGTTCGGAGGGGTTTGAAAAAGAGCCTTTTTTCATCTCATTACATTATTTTGTTGTGTAAACCTGCTTCATAAACATTAAGGTATTCAAAAAATGAAAAATTGCTTAATAAAGGAATGACATATTGAGAAGGATACAATGATGGGAAGAATATTTCTATTCTCTTTTATCAAAGGCTGCTTTGACACACCACCTTCTGAATGTGTCATATCATCCCCGAGGGGAAATGTATGCGGCAATAGCTTCCGCAGTGAGGTAAAAGTTATTTACAATTGCACTACAATATCTCTTTTCAACCCAACAAATATGAAATAGCTTCCCTGTCAAATGACATACACTGAGTAAAGCACTGAAACCTCAAACATAATTTCAGCTATCAGATATGACATGCTATTCCAGTTATGAAATGCAGTTTTAGAGAAGCAGGTTATACCAGAGCAGAAATACACTATAAAACTCTGACAAGTTAAAAGTGTATTTAAATACACTCACACTCTGTTCAATCATTTCATTATTAATTCTTAGCAGTTTATCTTGTTATATTGTTGTTGGGACCATTTCATTTTCTCTATTGCCTGCCTGTGTATTGCCATTTATGTTTTTCATCTTAGCTCTTGCTGCTTTTTAATTACTTTAATTAGTTTGCACTGTCAGAAATTAGTATGCATTGTTGTGGTTAGTGACCTTGGCCTGCCTATCTGTTAATAAATGGTGATCCGAGGTGTTTGTTTGCCGAAAGCATTTCTATTTGCATTCACTGACAATACTTGTGCACATATAATTCTAGAAAAAAAAAAATCTGTTTCATTGATTGTGTTTAGCGACGCGATGGCGCAGTAGGTTGTGCTGTCTCCTCACAGCAAGAAGGTCACTGGTTCGAGTCCCAGCTGGGTCAGTTGGTGTTTCTGTGTGGAGTTTGCATGTTCCCCCCGTGTTCACGTGGGTTTCCTCCGGGTGCTCCGGTTTCCCCCACAGTCCAAAGACATGCGGTACAGGTGAATTAGGTAGGGTAAATTGTCCGTAGTGTATGAGTGTGAATGAGTGTGTATGGATGTATCCCAGAGATGGGTTGCAGCTGAAAGGGCATTCGCTGTGTAAAACATGTGCTGGATAAGTTGGCGGTTCATTCCGTTGTGGCCACCCTGGATTAATAAAGGGA
Source organism: Danio kyathit (assembly GCA_903798195.1). NCBI lineage: Eukaryota > Metazoa > Chordata > Actinopteri > Cypriniformes > Danionidae > Danio > Danio kyathit. Next base: position 52,014,560 of record LR812539.1, read on the forward strand.
CTAAGCCGAAAAGAAAATGAATGAATGAATGAATGATTGTGTTTAATAAGGAATAAAATATCTGTGAAATCAGGTTAAACGTTAGATTGTATACAGTTTACAATTACTAGTTTGCAACGGCAGTTCTCCACTATTTAATAACAGGTCTCGTGCAGAAATGGTGACATAAACAAAGCAATAACCACCCAAAATTCAACACTATTGTGTCGGTGGACTAAATGTGCTTGATGGGATGTTTTTCTGTGGACTCTTACCTTTCAAAATAAACCGTGATGTACAGCAATGAATGCGTGTGTGTGTTTATTACTATTGATAAACATTGACATGTGGAAAAACAGCGCCCCAGGCTGCTCCAGGGCGTCCGCGTCGGGTTGAAGGCTATAGGGTTAAAGCAAGGTATAGGGCCCCAAAATTATTTTGCTTAGGGTCCCCAGATATACAGGGATGACCCTGAATGCAATACGAAGAACTAAGTCAAGTGAGGGATAGAACTAGAACAACGCTAATTAGATTATTAATTAAGGATGCTATCATTCAGTTATTCATTCATTTATTGTTATCCGCTTTTCCGGGGCCAGGTCGCGGGGGCAGCAGTCTCAGGAGAGAACCCTAGACTTTCCTCTGCCCAGACACCTCCTCCAGCTCCTCCAGGGGTATCCTGAGGCACTCTCAGGCCAGCTTAGAGACATAGTTTCTCCAGCTGGTCCTAGGTCTTACCCAAGGCCTCCTCCCAGTGGGACATGCCTGGAGCATCTCCCTAGGTAGGCGTCCAGGAGGCATCCGAAACAGATGTCCGAGCCACCTCAGCTGACTTCTCTCCATGTAAATGATCAGCGGCTCTACTCCAAGCTCCTCCTGGGTGACAGAGCTCCTCACCCTGTCTATAAGGAAACTCATCCTGCGAAGGAAACTCATTTCGGCCACTTGTATCTGAGATCTTGTTCTTTCCGTCATGACCCAAAGCTCATGACCATAGGTGAGAGTAGGAACAGATTGACCGGTAAATTTCCTTTGCCTTTTGGCTCAGCTCCTTCTTTACCACAATGGACTGGTACATCGACTGCTTTACTGGTGCCGCTGCACTGATCCCCCTGTCAATATCACGTTCCATCCTTTCCTCATTCATGAACAAAACCCCAAGATACTTGAAGTCCTCCACCTGAGGTAAGGACTTTCCTTCAACCTGGATATGGCAAACCACCTTTTTCCAGTGGAGCACCATGGCCTCGGACTTGGAGGTGCCAATTCTCATCGCAGCTGCATTTGCGGGATACTCCTGGAACTTTTGGGAGACTTGGGACGTCTGGAATGCCCTCCCGCCCTACTCATAATTCTCTCTTCATATACCCGTATGCCTATTACATATGCATAAAACACTGTGACATAACCGGGCTCAGATCGTATTGCTTTCTCACTACAATCGATCTGCTCCAGAGTTTGTTTCAATCGAGCGATTGCTTTGGCGCGGATCCGCGCGATTGCCCTGTTCACATATGCCAAACGAACCGCGCTAACTGGGCAAACGCGCCAGGTTCCGGAACAAAAGTCTAGGTGTGAAAGCATCCTTAATAGATTTGTAGCACCTACTTGAGGACAGCAGATCACATAGGCTGGGTAGGATGAGTCTGACATAATAGACCTGGCCCTTTTGAGCAGTGATTCTAAATCCTGATTCTTGCCACCCCCCGCTATGCTAATGTTCTATGTTTTTCTTACTGCTTCAGCAGTTTGTTCCATTTGACTGTTATGCTTTGTTTCAACTGGGCGGTATGGTTCAGTTCACTACATTACGGTATAGGTCACACAATCAAGGCTTGTGTCTACACTGCCAATGACACCCTTTTGGTAGACATGGAGTACAACAGAAAGTTGTGGTTGATGTCATTCTTGCTCAAAGAAAATAAAAGTAAAACCATACAGATCGTTTACATATCACATGAGAAAAACGTGCTTTTATTTACATGTATTTAACATGTATAAATGTTAATAAAATCTGTAATTACAAAAAACAACAACATATGAACACATATATGGGGGGGGGGGGGGGGGGGGTGGGGGGGAGTGATGCATAGATGCATAGATTTTGGTCCCCCCTTGTTCCTTTTTTTTGACTATTTATTCATTTATTTATTATTACTTTGCATTACTGCCTAAGTTAGTGACTTAAGGCAGTAATATACTTTTTATAGTAATAATAATAGTAATAATAATAATAATAATAATAATAATAATAATAATAATAATAATGCACAGTTTCGCTATTACTGATTTTATCAATGAAGGTAATGCAATGATAGTTTACATAAACGCAGACAGATCATGGCTTCAGCTCCAAACGAGTGCTTTAAATTACATTTTATTCACCTTATTTCTTTCCGTTTTATTTCAAATAATATAAATGTTTAAAGTTTTAGGTAAAGACGTCAAACTATGCCCACACATGCAAGCTAGACTATTCTATAACCGGTAAATAAATATAGTGAAATCAGCATAACCGAGTCATCACGCTTCATTACCCAACCAATATCAGTGTCTGGAAAAAGTAAAATGTTACAATCTAATGTCATTTAAAAAAATGTGTTACTTAGTTACATTTTAAGGCATTAGTGTAGGTAGAAAAATACCTAAAAAAGATACCTAAATTCACAGTTATTACCATGAAAACTGGTTAAATTTTGGCATGGATAGCACACAACTCAATAGGCTGTATAGCTATTTTTTCATAAATTTAAAGTTAAAAATAACGATTTATGTTAGACTATCATAAGTGAGGTTTTTTTTTTTGTGATACGTCCGATTGGCATTTGTAAAAACGCCATCATAAACCATTAGGCCTACTCGTCATTTTATTTAGTTATTTGGCCTATAATAACTTGTTTTCAGGTTGCATTTTCATTTTTAGGGCCAGTCAAAACAATATCAAAACAATAATAACAATCAAATTTAATAAGTCAAAACAATATCAATATGCTAAATGTATTTTAGCTGTTAAAATAGGCCTACAATATATTTTCTGGTGTTTAATTTTGCATGAGCAAATAGCAGTATAGCCTAAATTACATATTTTTTAAAGATTATTATTCAGCCTACCTGCAGTGCATGTGAGAGGTTGATCTGCGGCTAATCCACTTACTCACGCACTATATACCTATTTCGTTGATAACACTGTAAACTTGACTTCGTAGGCTGATCATCTTTAAACTCAAAAGGTATTTTTTTAAGTGTCCTAACTTGAGACTGCTGCTGCATAATGGGATGTTTCTTTACACAACTGTAAAAATAAGCTTTAACGATTTGAAAATGAAAGCAGACATTCAAAAGGGTTCTGCGTTTTATCAATTTTAGCTTAATTTTAATAATATTAATAATAATGAATATAATAAATTAAAATATTAATTATAGTGTAGACTACTGTGGGACTGTGTAGTAAACTAAACATTTTTATTAGGCTACATAACTGAAAAACTAATGTGAAAATGACTGGCAGTTGCGTCTCTGCTCAAATTAATTTAACGGCTAATTTCTTCTGCGTTTTTCCCCTTTAGAGCTCAAGAGAGTTGTATTTAAAGAATTAGTTAACCAAAACATGTAATGAATTAGGCTGCTCATCTTCATGTCATCCACTAGTCCAGTTTTCTCCCGTGTGAGTTTAGAGTGCACTTCCGCCGCCGTGTGCGCGTTTTAAAGTCTATAGCCTATACTGGTTCACTTTGACCTGACGCGGGGACCAGATCTCTGGACTATAGGCCTAGCTTTAGGGTGCTTTCACACCTGCCTTATTTAGTCCAGTTGAATCGCACTAGAGTTAGTTTTCCCTCTTGGTGCGGTTCGTTTGGGCAGGTGTGAATGTAGCAATCGTGCTGGAGTGTGCACGAAAAGCGGACCAAAAAGGCGTACCGAGACCTCCTCTTCAAGGAGGCTTTCAAACGAATCCTGGAGCAGTTCGTTTGTGGTGAGAATATGATCTGAACTAAAACAGACCCAACCGCAAAAAGTACTGCAACTTTTTGAACTAATCCAGCTGCCATAGTCAGATGCACTGTGCATTATGGAATGTGAAGAAAAATATTTGTTGACAGCACTTCACCTTCGCCGTTTGCAATGCTTTAAAACATTGTTTATGTAACAAAAATAAAACTATAAAATTACAAAGATAAAAAGAGCAGCATTTTGCTAAATATAGTCCTTTATATCCTGATATGCTGTGTGTTGTTTCATTCGTTTTTTATATTTAACTTGATGAATTCGTTATTTAATGTTTGGATACTGAAATTGTTTAAATGGTCATATTTTACCATCAAAATGTAGTATATTTTATATCATTACCAACTTTTGATATAAAACCGCTGTTATTTTTTTGATTGTTATGAAATAATTTAAGTGCTATATTTTTTATTAGTGAAAGTGCTCGCTCACTTTGACAAGGCCCGTCTAAAAATATATATATGCCATGCCACTAATTCAGATAAACTATTGATGCATTATCATTGTTTATTTTTCTGTTATGTACAGAGATTTGAAATATTTATTTCCCCTTCAATCATTTTCAATCTTCACGTTACATTTTGGTAATTTTCTCTCCAAATAAAATTTGTCCAAAGCTGCACAACATATGACCTCTACATAAATACGGGTGCTGTGACTTCTATTGTAGCTATGTTTAGCATCCCTATATGACAGAGTGCCATAACTGCGTTTAGTCACATGGTTGCTTTTCTTTTACAAGTGAGCATGAAAAAAACTAGTTTCGGCATTAATTTAAATTTAAATGAACAAGGTAAGCTGGTAAGGTAGTTACACAGTAAAAAAAAAAAAAAAATCGAAATCGAAATCGGTCAAACTTTATGAAAAAATCTAGATTTTTTTTTTTTGCCATATCGCCCAGCCCTACTTACCAGCATTACTGACTACTCAAACCATGTGGTTCAGGAGCAGTCACCCTCTAAACCACTCAGTTGTCCATCTTAAGCAGACATCAGGGAAAAATAACATGATGAAACAGTAACGCCATTAGTTTTATAGAAAACACCCCAAAGCTGGCCCAGATCGGCTTTTAAAAAGAACATTGGCTCTTTTGCTCAGCACCCTAAACACCACCATTTTCTTCTTATTGGGTTCATGATCATTAAATACTTAAATTATTACATGGTGTGCACTCTTCATAATTTATGTAATAGTAGAATTTGTGTAATAACCATCTCTCACATCCGCAGCCCTCCTCTGCTTCCTCATGCATCATGACCAAGGAAGTCTGGGGAGAGTTAGAAAAGATGAGGTAAGCACACGAAGGCTTGCCTGAAAGAGTCCCGTGATTATGCAACTGTGCGTGCCTCAGCTGCTTTTGAGAAAACCCAAGTTGTGCAGCACCTGAAGTTAAAGGTGTGCAGACTGAGTACATTACATCCACATGCCTTGACTGAGGGTAAAAAATGAAATGCAGCCATACGTACCTCCTGCTACATAATTTGTGGTCTCCAGAAACGTCCACGGGACTACGTTTTCAGAATGAGCCTGTGTTGGAGAAGTTGGTGAATTCCTGTTTTACTATCGTTGTGTGTCTGGGCTCCCTTGGCGACCAGCTTAACATTAATGTACTTGACTATTGATTCATCTTGATCAGCTTCCAATTTGTTCAAAATTCAGAAAGATACCACCCAAAATCATGGTCAAAACATCCCATGTGAATTCATTGGTTCAACCCTAATACTGTATATTAAGCGAGAGAATACTTTAGATTTTTGGGGAAATTTTGATTTTGAGGAAGTATAAATGTTTGCTAGATTGTTCTCTACCTAACCATGATTCGTGCTTTATTACGTGGCGCGTTATCCTGCTGGAAGTAGCCATCAAAAAAGTACACTGTGGTCATAAAGGGATGGACATGGTCAGCAACAATGCTCAGGTAGGCTGTGGCGTTGACACGATGCTCAATTGGTACAAATGGGCCCAAAGTGTGCCAAGAAAATATCCCCCACACCATTACACCACCACCAGCCTGAATCGTTGATACAAGGCAGAATGGATCCATGCTTTCATGTTGTTGACGCTTAATTTTGACCCTACCGTCTGAATGTCGCAGCAGAAATCGAAACTCATCAGACCAGGCAACGTTTTTCCAATCTTCTATTGTCCAATTTTGGAGAGCATGTGCAAATTGTAGCCTCAGTTTCCTGTTCTTAGCTGACAGGAGAGGCACCTGGTGTGGTCTTCTGCTGCTGTAGCCCATCTGCCTCAAGGTTTGACGTGTTGTGCATTCAGAGATGCTCTTCTGCAGACCTTGGTTGTAACAAATGGTTATTTGAGTTACTGTAGCCTTTCTATCAGGTGAAACCAATCTAGGGTGCGTTTCCGAAAACCATCGTTAGCCAACGAAGGTCGCAAGTTCCATCGTTACAAACATAGATCGTTGATTTGGCATTTACCAAATGCATCGTTCCAACAAACATTTACAAACTACGTCACAAACTTGTATGCTTGCAACTACACCTCTGGAGCTGTAGTTAGAAACATAGTTCCTGGCTGTGTTCTGTTCCCAGTTATCCCCCTTATGCCCTATTCATTTAGAACATTCTAACATTTAAACTTGTAATTTAAAAAAAAAGCATTAAGGTCATCTCTTTTAGGTGTAATTTGCTTTCAAAGTATTTTTACAGTTCAGTTTTAGCGATCTTCATGTTTACAATTGTGCTCCTTTCGCAGTGCACTTTGAAAACATTGATGTCATTTTGAACATAGCCATGGCTCATGACGAAAGCTATAGGTGACCTATTTTTTAAAAGCGGAATTTATGTTACGTCTCCAAAGCTTGTGAAATCAAAAAACATAGCATACGTGAATGCTTTTAATTTATAGTAGGTTATTTATGAAGTATCTGTACTGTATATGACTTGGGCCTGTTGGTTAGAACATTTCTGCAGTGGTTTGCATCTGTCAAATTGTACAAGTAGACTTTTCAAAACGATAAACAAACGATATCCTACTTAATAATAATAATAATAATAATCATCATCATTAATATTATTATTAAAGTATGATTTTTTTCATGGCGAAGCGGTGGCGCAGTAGGTAGTGCTGTCGCCTCACAGCAAGAAGGTCGCTGGTTCGAGCCTCGGCTGGGTCAGTTGGCGTTTCTGTGTGGAGTTTGCATGTTCTCCCTGCGTTCGCGTGGGTTTCCTCCGGGTGCTCGGGTTTCCCCACTTACAGAACTGCCGCTCACCAGATATTTTCTCTTTTTCAGACCATTCTCTGTAAACCCTAGATATGGTTGTGCATGAAAATCCCAGTAGATCAGCAGTTTCTGAAATACTCAGACCAGCCCGTCTGGCACCAATAACCATGCCACGTTTGAAGTCACTTAAATCACCTTTCTTCCCCATTCTGATGCTCTGTTTGAACTGCAGCAGCAGATCTTCTTGACCATGTCTGCATGCATAAAAGCATTGAGTTGCTGCCATGTGATTGGCTGATTAGACATTTGCGTTAACAAGAAGTTGGACAAGTGTACCTAATAAAGCGGCCGGTAAGTGTACAATCAAATGAAAATGTGGATAAGTCACATCTCTTCCTTTATTCAGCATTTGAGAGACACATTCAAATATACACCTTACTTTTTTCAAAGCAAAAACACAATAGTTGATCATGCTCCCTTGTTTTTCACTCTTGCTGCACAAACAGTATGACTAAAAGGTTAATTAAAGCTACTGTTTCATCAGGGATTGAACATGGACCTGCAATCTGAGCTTGTGTGTCAGAGGGCAGACACCTATTTCTTTGTTTATTGATGTGGTCACTAGTATTGACAACCTTATCCACTCTAGAAGAGTGGATCACTTACCCAGGCCCCTCAGTCAAACAAGCCAATCCGCTGACAACATTGAACCCATGCAAATCGAGCCATCTGTGTCTATATTATGGATAATCAGGACATCTGAGAGCTGATTAACCAGGTCAACCTCCACAACTACAATTAAATTCAGCAGGCTATTGGCAACTACTCTAGCCTTCAACAATCTAAAGAGCCATTTCACCTTTGCTCCCATTGTACACCATCCTGACCCCAACTTTCTATTTGTGGAGATGGAAGCATTGTACACAGACATTGGGGCGGTCCTTTCTTAGCATGATAACCTTCCTAAGTTCTTCCTATATTTTTATTAATCCTGCAAATGTTCTTCTGTTGAACACAATTATAATGTAGCAAATCATGAATTATTATGAAGACTGCCTGTTAAGGTTTGGCCGATAGACGATGCCATCATCCATCGCCGAAGGCTGATTAACTTCACGATGTTGAGCTGGCATCGCGATCCATCGCCCCGCCCCACATTTATATTGATATATAAGTTATTATTTGCATGTCATCTAAATAGCAATAACGGTCTTTTCATGAGCCGCTTGCACGGCTGACAGCATCGTGAGGATTAAATGAAGGATTATACAGCACCTCTCGCACTTAAAATGTGTAGATTCAGTGGCAAACGCTGTTACTGCAAAACCCGTCCCACAGACTTTACAGTGAAAGGCTTTATTTATTTTCATAGCGGACTTAAAGCCACTGGAAGTCTTTTATCCACTCTTGAAAAAGTGTAAATGGTGGATTAACATTCAGCACATCATCACTAATAAGATGTGCCATTATTAGCCGGCAGCTAGCTCTCTGCAACTCTCACATGGTCACCCACTGAAGCTAAGCAGGGCTGCGCCCGGTCAGTACCTGGATGGGAGACCACATGGGAAAGCTAGGTTGCTGCCGGAAGTGGTGTTAGTGAGGCCAGCAGGGGGCGCCCAACCTGCGGTCTGTGTGGGTCCTAATGCCCCAGTATAGTGACGGGGACTCTATACTGCTCAGTGAGCGCCGTCTTTCGGATGAGACGTTAAAACCGAGGTCCTGACTCTCTGTGGTCATTAAAAATCCCAGGATGTCCTTCGAGAAAGAGTAGGGGTTTAACCCCGGCATCCTGGCCAAATCTGCCCACTGGCCTCTGTCCATCATGGCCTCCGAACCCTCCCCATATCATAATTGGCTTCATCACTCTGTCTCCTCTCCACCAATCAGCTGGTGTGTGGTGTGCGGTCTGGCGCAAAATGGCTGCCGTCGCATCATCCAGGTGGATGCTGCACACTGGTGGTGGATGAGGAGATTCCCCCCAATATGTAAAGCGCTTTGAGTGTCTAGAAAAGCGCTATATAAATGTAAGGAATTATTATTATTATTATTAATTATTATTAGTAACTTCAGGTGGTTTCTAAAACTAAATCTGTCAGTGTTATTTTCATTCTCTCATCTTCAGCGCTTCACATTTTCACAGTTGTAGCTCCTGTCATCTGAATGCAGAAGGCATTGACTGAGTGATTGACAGCTGATATTAACCAATCCATTTGCGTTCAGTTCTAGAGCAGTGGGCCAATAAGAAGAGCACAAAGGCGGGGCAAGCATTGCGGGCTTCTTTTAACTTCAGCAAGTTCACATAACAACTGTTTTAATCTGTTCCTGAGCGCTGCGTTTGGCGTTTTTAGGTGTAAAGATGCATTCTGCATAAATGTCTCCTAAATCTGCGCACGCGGTGAGGATTTTGCAGTGAAAACAGGTCGCACGGCAACAATGTATGCACTAGCACAAATGCTTCCAAATATATTTTTAGGTCGCTTAAAATTTCGGGCGCATATGCGACTAAAACAGTCGAGCCCTATCATCTTTACTTGTTATTATTTCCTCATAATAATAATAAAATAAGGAAGTTATCATCAATCACAATACAAATTACAGTGAACTCCAAACGAACTCTCGTCTCCTCCACCAACTGTGGGGAAAAAGCCATTATAATGACACAGATCACTCCGCCAATTCATGCCAGAGTCTCGCAGAAAAAGTGATTGACAGGTGGTAATTTGTGTGTAACTTTATTTATTTATGGTTTGGTTATGGGAAAAGCAAAGACCATGTGGGTCAGGTAGTGAAAACAGTAGGCTACAATTAATTAATTCGTTATGGATTAATTGATATTTAACAACAACCCACCCCCACCCCCGCCTTTGACGACGATGCCATCATCCATCGCGATGTTTCACATTAGACATCGTACGATGCCAAATTGGTCAACATTGCCCAACCCTACTGCCTGTTTACAATATATCCCAGTTTTTGTTTTATTGTCCGTGTTACGTTCCATGTATGTTTTGTGGTGTTTTGCGTTTGTTTTTCTGTTTCACATTCGCTTTTCTTTCTCGTTGTGTATTCTGTCCTGCCTCAGGAGTGTGCCCATTAGTCGAGAAGACCGTCACTCATTATCATGATGCCTTTAGTTTTTAGATTGTTTAGTTTGTCACTCATTAAAGTGCTTGAAGCGCTTTATTGTTAAGATTAGTTTTTGTAGCTCAATTTACCCGATTATTAGGAAGGTAAACAATTTTGACAATAATTGGATTATCAGATAAGCTTTTGCTACTTGCTAACACTGTGTACTTTACAAGAACTCTAGTAATTCTGAGTAGAATCATCTTTTGCAACACAGGCTCATTCTGAAAACATAGTCCTACATACGTTTCTGGAGACCGCAAATTATGTGGTCAGAGGTATATATGGCTGCATTTAAATTTTTAAACGAATGCTATGGGGCGGTATGACGCTTTTCCTTTTCGCGCTTACCAGCTGACCGATTACCTCCGTGTGGACGCCTTTCCCGCTGTAACCAGTTGGTCCAGTTAGCTCGTCATGTACATCGGCAAACTTGAGACGCAGAGAGGAGTTGACCATGACAACGACGGGGTTCGAGTCTGGCGAAAAACGGTTCCAGAAATCAGGAAAGACAAAAACAGAATACAAAAAAATAAATAAACAAGTAAATAACAGGGTGAGAATGTGGTAAAATCCGAAAACATGTTAAAAAAAAATCTGACGAGGGCTTTTCTTTTTCCGGATTGCTTTTGTGAATTGTTGGTTGGGTTTAGGGAAGTGGGTGAGCGGGGTCAATCGATAAAAATGGTTGCGTTTAGGGAAGGAGGAGGGTGGGTCAGTCGATTGGTCAGTCAGTCAGTCATTCAGTCAGTCAAACAGCAGACGCGAATGGCACTTGCGAGAGAAATTTAAGATATGAAAAAGCGTACACAGTGGCCTCTCGTGGATTCGCGAAAACAAAAACTGCAAAAATACGTACCTCCTGGGACGTATTTCGCAGTCTCCAGAAACGTATGTAGGACTACTGTGGCGAGGGGGTGTGGCCGAGAGCCGTAGGAGCGAAACGAGGCCCGCCAAAGATGAGAAACACCACAGATGAGGTCCGGGCCCCTCTCTCTCTCCTCTGCCATCGTTCCTCCACTTATAGTCCAGAGCTCCTTCCGTGGGATTGGAGGCAGGTGCGTGCCACAGGTGTTTCTCATCTGTGGCGGGCCTCGTTTCGCTCCCACGGCTCTCGGCCACACCCCCTCGCCACAACTACATTTTCAGAATGAGCCTAGGTTGATCTTTTGTGTTAGTTTATGGAGGAGTTGCAACACCTGTAATTATGTTTTATTAGTTAGAGTAGTTTCGTTAGTAGTTCACTTTTGTTTGTACATTTTGCTTTGGCTAGTTAGTTTAGTTGGTTGGGGTTTAGTTAGATTGTTTTGTTATTTATTTCTTTGTTTTGGTAACACTCCTGTTTTTCGTTTGATTCGGTCTTTTAAATTACATTCCAAATTCATCTAGTTATCGTTTAATGAATTGTTATTTTTGTTTCACGTATCCATTTGTTGTGATTTCTCTTATTTTCACCCAGCACCAGTAGAAACTCACTTAATATTACTTCTCATCCAATTTAACAGCATAAACGCATAACAGTCCCCAACTGTAAATGTTTACATTTTAACTCATACTGTAGATAATCAGAAGTGATATTTCAACGATATTTTGACCACTGGGCAACACGGTGACTTAGCAAGAAGGACGCTGGTTTGAATCCTGGCTGGAGTTTGCATTAGCATGTGGAGTTGTGTGTAGAGTTTGCATGTTCTTCCCATGTTTGCATGGGTTTCCTCATGGGTTTGCTCCGGTTTTCCCTAGTCTAAAGACATGCAGTAAAAGTGAATTGGATTAACTAAATTAGCCTTAGTGTATTTGTGAATAAGAGAGTGTATGGTTGTTTCCCAGTACTGGGTTGTGGCTGGAAGGGCATCTCCTGCGTAAAACATATGCCAGAGTAATCAGCATTTCATTTCGATGTGGCGACTCCTGACAAATCAGGGACTGAGCTGAAGGTAAATGAACGAATTAATGAATTTTGACCACTGAACTACAGTTTGCAGCTCAGAAATCTGGTCACCATTCAGAAGTAACAACTTTTAAAGACTAGTTTACACAAAGGAAAACTGTTTTGATTCAAGCTTCTGTCCATCTACAGCAGGCAATAAGGAGGAAAAAAGGATAAAGGTGACTATCACTAATGTCCACGTGCCAAAAATTTCCCTGAAGAGTGATTTTTGGCTTCCAACTCCTGAACCCTGAAAAACCATCAGTTCCAGTAAACCCTGTATTATCCCAGTCCCTATAAAACCTGTATAATATTACCAGTGACCTGCTAATTACTGTATTTCTTCCACTTTTCATGCATCCATGCTGAAACCTGCCTGTGGTCCGAAGGAAGAGAATAGCAACGCTCCGCAGCCAAAATTGTGGATAATAAGGAGGCTATTCTGTATTATGAGTGGGATCTCCTAGATTCCAGACATCAGGGGAGCTAGATTCAGTATGTGGTTGGACTGAGATGGCCTGGGTCAGTGTGGACAATATCATACAATACTTAGTATTGACCTTGATTTCCAACAGTTCCCTATTTCATAGACTGTTTAAACCCTGTGTCCTTTGTGAAGTCTTGCTTGCCTTGGATACAATTCTGTGTGTTACTGTTACCCTGTTTACTCTGCCTGTGTTCGACCCTGTTTGTATTGATTGACTCTTTACTGGCTACTATTAACCTTGTTTGTTTGTCTGGACTATTTCTCTTCGTCTGCTGTTTTCTCCAACCCTTTGCTTGATGGTGCTATTTGTTCTAAATGTGAACCCTGCCTGCCCATACTCTGATTTTATAAACTGTTTGTGTATAATTGCTTGTCAATTTAGATAACCCAGTTTAATTTGCTTTCAAACCTTTTTTTCAGGAGATTTGGTGTATTGTTCTTAAATGTGTTGCTTTTACAAACCTGGCCATTTTTTAAAATCACAGTAGTTCCTTTCAGATAGTAGGAACAGTTTAAGGGTGCTTTCACATCTGTAGTTTGGTTCATTTGGTCCGGACCAAGGGCAACAAATGATACATTGTAGCATTTTCTGCCGTCTTTGGGTCCTTTTCACACCACACTGATCGCTTTGGTCCGAACCAGTTGAAAAGAACCAAAATGCAGTCATGTGACAAAACCCACATCATTCATTGGCCAGCTGTTGTTAAACGTATTTCCGAATCTGCTTATCGATTGATCAGAATTCACGTGCGGGAAAATGCCAATGGAACTCCCACAAGTAAACAAACCGGCAGACACAAAATGTCGCTTTTGACTATGAAGCTACGACTGCGCTGGCTGATTGTATCCCTGCTCATAGTATACTATATAGTTTGTATATATAACTTTAGACAAACTATACATTTCGAGAATGAAGTGCTACTGCGGCTGAAAAACAATGTTTTAAGGCATTGCAAACGGCAAAGGCACATCGTACGTCACTTCAGGAGGAGGCGTGAATTCATTTAGCTAAACTGCTACATGGTCATCTTCCGGAAATATAACCAATGATCCATCAGGTAATGTTTTCCCCCTCTCTCTGTCTTTTAGTAAAAAAGGTTTGCGGTTGGGTTTGTTCTAGTTCGAATCATGTTCTCACCACAAAAGAACCGCTCCATTGTTCGTTTGAAAGCATACCGAGACCACCTCTTCAAGGAGATCTCAATACGCTTTTTTGGTCCACTTTTGGTGCACACTCGAGTACAATTGCTCCATTCACACCTGCCCAAACGAACCACACCAAGAGGGAAAACGACCTCTAGTGCGATTCAACCAAACTAAATAAAGCAGGTGTGAAAGCACCCTAAGACCAAACAGCGGTCACTTTAGCAGTTAACAGTTAACTTTTTTAGGGTATTAGAGAAGCCTTCAAAAGATGTTTGAAAAACACGCCTAATGTTGAAATATGCTCTGTTCAAGTGTAAGCACAAACCACTGGTTCATTCCGGTATGCAGCAGGTATAAAACCCAGCAGACACACAACGTCATAAGACGTTAATATTAAGTTAGATTCAGGTCACCAGTGTCTAAGGACAATGTTATTTTGACTTCCAATAACGACGTGAAATGACTTTGATATGTGAATTTTATTTATAAACTAATATTGAAATGATCACGTGTTTATAATTGACCGCTGCTGGTCCCACATTAACTAATGCATGATTCACCAATCAGACGATTCCTAACTCATTATAAATAACCAGAGTTCCTTACCTCAGTCATCTTTGGCTTGAAGAATCCCCTCTTCCAACCCTACTCCTCCTTTCTTTTCCTCGATAGGGCAGCACAGTGGCCCAGTGGTTAGCACTGTTGCTTCATAGCAAGAACGTCACTGGTACAAGTCTCTAACAGGCCAGTCGATGTTTCTGTGTGGAGTTTACACATTCTCCCCGTGCTCGCGTGGTTTTCCTCACACAGTTGCGACATAGGTGAATTGACCAAACCAAATTAGCACCATAGACAAGCTCTTAATCAGCAGTATATCTCTCTCTGTAGCAATCCCTAATTTGTCATTAGACATAAACAGCAGGGGCGTTCTCGAGACGTTCCTGAGCTCAAACTCCGCTCTCAAGGATCTTATGAGCTCAGGGCTCTCTCCCGGGACAGCATGCCAAACACGCTTTATAATCAATCATCAGCTAAGTGTGAACTCTTGAATTTGTTGATTTTTAGTTGTGTTGGAAAGTGACCAAAATCCAACGATGAGCCAACATCTTAAACCAATGTCATATTGACATCAAATACTGATTGATTTTACAGGTATGGCAACCAAAATTCAACATCTGATAGACATCATATTGGTAACGTCCACAGAACATCAAGCTGTAACATCATTAGATGTTGATATTTTGTTGTTTTTAGGTTGCGTTGGAAACTGACCAAAATGCAATGTCTGTGGCACATACGCTTATTTCACGCGACCGCCATTTTAGAACACGAAAGCGAGGCTGTGGTGGGAAGAAAGCCGGAGGTATAGGATCAGCACTGTAAACATTGCAACAATATGCTGTGTGCTATAAACCTCCAGCTGTTGCTGTGACTTCAAAATGCAGAAATGGTGTAAACATCACTTTAATATCATTCCGTTCAGTTTAATATAAACAATTAAAAGCATATTAGGCGTCAAAAAACATCACAATCTCTTTAAGAGTGATACGCTTAAGTGTCCTCCTAGACTTCAGTCCAGGGCAGCAGGTAAACACCGGTGAGTGATAAAACACTGCAGTCCTCTGTAGCACATCTTCATGTTGTCTTTAACAGTGTTGTCCCGGTACTGAAGTTTTAAAAACGTCAATTTCCCCCTAACATTTACGCGCCGCTGAGCGCGCTCATAAACACCGTGATTTGCCGTAGTATTCACCAGTGCTCAACAGAATGACTGTGAAGGTTATCAGCTTCCTGCTCTTCACAGATTGAAAACACACATAGACGGATATTGGAGCGTTTTAAAGCCGTGAAGATCAATCGTTTTATCAGCAGATCGCTCGTCTGTGTTTGCACTCAGTAAACAGCGGTGAGGTGAACTGATGACCTTCACAGCCAATCAGAGTGATTTCTGTTGAGCACGTGAACACAATGGCCAATCAGCGCTGTTTAAGAACTCCATGAACAGTGTCTTAAATGTTAACGAGAAATTGGCATTTTTTATTTTTCATTACGGAAATTTTGTATCGTGACTAGTCTAATATAGTTAAAGACTCAGTTCATTAACTTGAGTTTGATGAATGGCATCTAAAATGTGTGTTTGGGAAAGAAAACGTTAGCTAAGTAGTGCCATTTCCCCTTAACTTAGCTGAAAATGAGGTCAAATATCCCTTTTTATTTTCACTATTCATTCAGAACGGACCTTAGGGTCACTCGGAAGGCGCTGAAATCATAAATTTGTGTCACTTTCTCTTCGCTGATAAGATATACAGCCAGGTACACAACATTCCTGTGTGACTCAGTCTATACTTCCGGGTTTCTTCCCACCGCAGCCTCGATTTCGCTGTTAATAATGGCGGCCGCGTGAAATCAGTCTATTGGACTTTGATGTTGGGCTCTGACGTCAACCTGATTTTCATTTCTAATCAAAATGCAATGTCTCACGACGTTGGGGTATAACGTCAATCTGAGGTCATGTTGACGTCTTGTGCCTGCTGGGAAGTATCAAAACATCACCATTTTTCTACTGATAAAAACTGCTGCTTTCAGAATGTGGACAACACATGAGCACCTGTATTATAATGAGTACATGACACATAGACTGAATGCCATTCTGAAAATTTCCACAAATTTAACTTCCGTAACAAAAGCTGCAATACCAGAAGCGTGTTGCATCAGTGGAACTTGCCAATATCCTTCAAAGAGATGTAATTATGTAATGTAGTGCACAGTTCCAAGATTGTCAATAAAGTGTTCAACACACTGCAATGGGAAAGAGTCAGACACAGTTAGTGCAATTGCTTTACTAAAATAAGTACAGAATCTGACAGATCCATCTTGTTTCTAGACTAAAAACAAGAAGAAGTACATGTGCTCAGACCTGGCTTTACAAAATTATTCTGTAGGTCTTCCACTTTTGATTTTATTACCTCCCTCTTATGTGCAGAACAGTGATAAACATGGTGTTTTACGAGTAAAAGAGAGTCTATGTCATGCTGAATGCTTGAAGTACATAAGGGATATCAACAAAACAAAGCAGTTTAACTTTTAAGCGATTTGGTAATGTCCTGCTTTTGATCAGCATCTAAGTAAGGAAAATTTAAAAACATATCCAAGCAACCTCCAATGAATATTTCACTGTTGACCATTGGCATTCCTTTAGGTAATCTTCTCTCAGAAACGTTAGTTATTCCACCAGTTTTGCATTGTCATTCATAAATGTCTTTTTTTTGATGTTGTAAATTTACACAAAATTTAAATGTAAGCCAATGTAAACTTTGTAAATGAAGAGAGCTATGATCAGAAGTGGGGTTTGTTTACAAACTAATTTCGAGAGGATCACGTGCTTATGATTGAACACAGCTGGTATCGCTTAACTCCGCATATTGCGCCAATCAGATGAACACAGACACGCTATAAATTACCAGAGCGCTTTGCTCCAGTCATCTTCGTTTGAAGAATCCCCCCCCTTCCACCCCTACTCCTCCCCTTCTCCGATAGGGCGGCACGGCGGCCAGTGGGTAGCACTGTTGCCTCACAGCAAGAACGGCGCTGGTCCGTTTCCCTCCGGGCCGGTTGGCGTTTCTGTGCGGAGTTTGCATGTTCTCCCCGTGTTCGCGTGGGTTTTCCCCGGGTTCTCCGGTTTCCTCCCACCGCTCAAAAACAGGCACCATAGGAAAATTGAATGATCAAAATAGCATTCTAAGGCAACTCTTAGCCAGATATATATCCAGTAGTTCACAGCAGGGGAGTTCTCGAGACCACCTGAGCTCAGACTCTCCTGTCGCCCTACAAACGGGAGGAAGCCCCGGGCTCAAGGATATCCTGTGCTCAGGGCTCTCTCCTGGGACAGCATGCCAAACACGCTTTATTTTCAATCATCAGCTAAGTGTGAACTCTTGAAATGCATGTTTCGGTAATATTTCATGCAGCAGCAATATTAACTCTAGTTACCTTAACCCAAACATTACAGTCTACTTGCACTGTAATGTGAATTACTTGGTCCTGATTTTATTCATTCGAAACCTACAATTTATTGAGCCTGATCTCACGAGGAAACGTAACATTTTACAAGTTGTCAGAAAAGTGGCTAATTTGTTCGAATTCATACGATTTATTTGTATGAAAAAAAGCATGCCTGCAAACCCACCCATAAACCTACACTTCATTAGGCGATGGGCAAATCATATTAAAATGTACTAATGAGATTGTACTAAATGCAAATTAACCACAAATTAACCTCCAAAAAAGATATATTGCCATGAAATTGCGTTTATTGGCTGGTTATCTTGGACATTCTCTGGGCCTCATCGAACTGTGTCTTTATTTTTAGATGATATTTTAGTAAAGTCATTTTTTTTAGTGCTGAACCAGAATATTGTGTGCATATACAGTATATATGCACATGACGACTTGATTTGATGAACAGTTCTTGCTAATTCACAATGCATTAACTAATCTTATTACTCAGCTATTTGGACTTCTCAATTCTGATTGGACAGTCGCAACATTCCAAGGTATGTTATTCCTAGATAACAATCGCTGAATAACACAGGAACACATCCAGGAACGTCGAATCACCTTGACCATCAGAGAATTTGTGTGACCGAATAAACAAGTTTAAGTAAATACTTATGGGTGTGGAATTGAAATGTGTAACAAACAAACCCATAGAAATGGTTCAAAAGAAACAATGGCTGCTTCTGAAATCACATAGTTTCCTACTATATAGTATGTTAAAAACTGTATACTAGCAAAGTAGTATGTCGGAATTCATAGTATTCAAAAACAGTAGGCGAGAAGTACCTGGATGACCTACTACTTCTAAAAGGCTGGTTTACTCGTCGAGCGATTGCCTTGCTTGATTGCTTGTCTTGTGCTTTGCTATGCATTTAAACTTCTGCTTGCTTTTTATGTTGCTCTGCAATTACACTTCCGAAATGCTAGCTGGCAGTGCATTATGATGTGTTCCTCTGTATCGAGTTTCTTTGCGGGTGATTTGTTTTTTCTGAATGCTACAAGTAGCTAAAACTCGGCGGGAACCGGCAGATGTGCAACAACTTTAATCATAAGGTAAACACAAAAGTTTCCATCTGAAGCTCCTTCACTGGACTTGACTCACTCCATCGGGTTCGCGGTTCTTAGCACCGCTCACACTCGTCACATTTACCAAACCGACTAATCACAGAGCTTGCGCTACTCATTGTTGCGACGTGTATTTACATTTTTCGAGAGGTCAGCATTGGTGTCAGCCATAGCGAGGGCTATGCGACCGCATGAAGGCTGCACTGGACCATATGTGTGCGCTTGACGCAGAAGTATAAATCAGCCTTTAGTGCCCATTAAATGGACGCTACGCTATCCTATGATGCAAAGCAAGATAATTCATGAATATGAGTAAAGTGATGCAATTGACTTGGGTATATATGACAAATGATAATGACAAATGGTGGATGCAGTACTTTGGATTCCGTTACTACTCACTTTCATACACTCTCAGAAATAAATGTACGCGATCTGTCACTGGGGTGGTACCTTTTCGAAAGGTATAATTTTGTAGCTAAAAGGTCCATATTCATACCTTAAGGGTACATATTAGTACCTAAAAAGTACAAAAGTGTTCCTCTTAAAATTTGTAGGTACTTATATGTACTCTTGAGGTATTAATATGGACCATTTAGGTACAAATTTGTACCTTTTGAAAAGGTACCACCCCAGTGACAGATCATACTTTTCTAACGGTCATGTAGTGAATTCTAATCCAAATGTACCCACTCAAGTAGTTGGCGATTTTGGCTGCAGCCAATGTCTTATATTTTCCGAAGACTTCAGTGAATATGATTGACTGTAACAAAGACAATAAGGATTAAACAATAATTATTTTTCACTTCAAAAATGACAAAATGGATAGATTTCTTTTTTCTTTTATTGTATGACTAATGAAGAGAATCAAATTCTACAGGGCCATAACATTAAGAAAGCATACCTTTACAAAGACATTAGCCATTTCCCAGTGTACAGTACAGAATAAATCATACATGACCTCTGGACTTGTGCACACAGCTGTTTGTGCCTATGAACATGTTTGCACACGTTCATCCTTTAAAGTCAGTAGTTACTCCTTTCCAAGCACAAATATATTTATATATATATTTATATATTGTTTAAATTACAGTATGTGATGGATTTCTCCATTGCAAAACCCCAAATAAAACCACTTTCACAATCTGTCGAAATAAAATGCTATAATAAAACAAATTAAAATACAAATTCTTAATCCATAACACAGGTCATCAAAAATATATTATTAGATGCAACAGAACAATCTAAACGTATCTATTCATTGTTTTGTGCATAATATAATACACTAAATTATTCTTTTTAATCCATCTTTTTCTTATTGCCACATTACAATGTCTTTGAAATGGACCATTTCAAATCTGAGCCACCCATCATCAGTCCCATGGCTAAATAGGGTGCGCAGTTTGTCTCTGACTTTTTACAATATATATATTTATACTGAAAACAACAGTGAGGAGGGGTGAGGAGCTAATTAATATGGTTCAAGCTATTCTTGCATAGCACAAAGCTGACTACATAAATATTAAATATGCCTATAATGTGCAAAATGCGTAACAAGAGGTTGGTACAAATAAGATGTTGCATCTTTAGAAGTTCTCATCATGGGTAAATCTCTCTGTATGTCACTGGTTTAACATGATAATAAACATCAATACAAGATATTGAGCTGAAATCTCAATTTTTTAAGCTTGACATTTTTTACCGCATTCGCAAGTCTGGCTCCAAAGGAAACCACGATCATGCTTTGCATACTGTTTTCACCAACACAATCGCACGAGGAAACGTAACTATTTTACGTATTGTCAGAAACGTGGCTAATTCGTACAAACTCATACGATTTCATTCATGTGAAAATGTACGATTTTTAAAAGGGGTGTCAGCAAACCCCACAAATAACCCTAATTTGAACAATTTAGTTTGAAAATGTATGATTTTTAAAACCCCCACACCTAACCTTAATACGTACAAATTCATACGATTTCGCATGATTTTTATAAGGAGGCATGTCAGCAAACCCCATGCCTAACCATAATTCGTACTAATTCATACGATTTCATTATTTGGAAATGTACAATTTTTAAAAGGTGTGTCAACAAACCTCACACCTAACCCTAACTTGTACAAATTCAAACAATTTTCGACGATTATTTAAAAAGAGGCGTGACAACAAACGCACACCCCTAACCCTAATTCGTACGAATTCGTATGATTTCCTACGATTTTTAAAATGAGGATTGTCAACAGACCCCACTTCTAACCCTAATTCGTACAAATTCATATGAATTAATTTATACAAAATGTACAATTTTCAAAAGGAGGCGTGTCAACAAACCCTACACCTAGCCCTAATTCGTACAAATACATACAATTTCATTCATATGAAAATGTATGATTTTTAAAAGGAGGCGTGTCAACAAACCGCACACCTAACTCTAATTCGTACAAATTCGTACAATTTTTAAAAAAGAGGCGTGTCCACCAACCCCACACCTAACCCTAATTCGTACAAATTGGCACAATTTCGTATGATTTTAAAAAGAGGCATGTCAACAAACCAGCACTCCTAACCCTAATTCGTACAAATTCATACAATTTCATTCACATGAAAATGTACGATTTTAAAAAGGAGGCATGTCAACAAACCGCACACCTAACCCTAACGTTAATCCGAACAAATTCATATGATTTCATTCACATGAAGATGTACGAATTTAAACAGGAGGCATGTCAACAAACTCCACCCCTAACCTTTATTCATACAAATTCATTTATATGAAGATGTACAATTTTAAAAGGAGGCGTGTCAACAAACCCCACAGCTATCCCTAATTTGTACAAATTCATACAATTTCATTCATATGAAAATGTACAATTTTTAAAAGGAGGCGTGTCAACCAACCCCACAGCTATCCCTAATTTGTACAAATTCATACAATTTTGTACGATTTTTAAAAGGAGGCATGTCGACAAACCCCACCCTTAAACCTAATTCGTACAAAATACGATTTAATTTATATGAAAATGTACGATTTTTAAAAGGAGGCGAAGCCCACCCCTAATACTCATTGGTGAATGAGCAAATCCTACTAAAATGTACGAATGAGATCGTACAAAAGAATACGAATTAGCCACTAAATCTAAAAGTTACGAATTGCCGTGAGATTGCGTTAGTTTTCACACAAATCCCAGAGTAAACCGTCAGTCTTTACTCCATCTGGCACAAACTCATACTATCAAAAAGGTCTTTGTCAAGGTCATCGAATAAAATAAATTGGGTAAAGTTACACTGATATCCTTCTCCTTCCAATTGCGCATACCCCCCAAAAAAACATACAAATTCAAAAATTGTTTACATCATTTCAAACAAATCAAAGAAAAAAAAGCATTTTAGACACATAAACTGACCAAACAGAGGAGTTTCTTACATTTTAGATACACATAAACATGTCAATTGCAACTCAAATCGATCATAACGGTGTGCCTTTTATCATTTCGACCACATAAAAGCCCTTGCTAATCTATATTGCTACATCAAAGTAAAGAATGATAATGTCAAAGTTCCTCGTTTCAGAGAACTTTTGTTTTTTCTCTCAGTCCAAAAATAGAGACGTTAATCCTTTATAAGTTTGGTTTCTTTTCAATAGGTGCTTGAGCAACTGACATGCCACAAACATAAAAAAATTTGGCATTGTTATAGCACTACAAGACATATTTCTTCTTTTTTTAAATGTAGAACAGTGTATTCACGTACATGGCTAATACCTAGACATGTTTTCTTTTAGTTTTCATTAACAAGCAGTGACAAACATGTCTGTAATGGAGTATGGTTATATTTTCACTATGGCATGTGAGACAAAAAGGCAGTGTGGCTGATACTTTCCCTCAGTGATATTTTTGAAAGGTTGCCCGTCTAATTAAAACAAACAAGGAGAGCACCTTCTAAGAAAGTACCCTTTCGACTTGCAAATATATACAAGGCACTACTCTTGATCTACTCTTATTTGCTCACACTGCAGTGATGCTAGCGAGTAGCAGCACATAAGTGATAACCCAGCCTGATCTCACGAGGAAACGTAACTATTTTACGTTTCGTCAGTTTAGTGGCTAATTCGTACGAATGTACGATTTTTAAAAGGAGGCGTGGCACCAAACCCCACCCCTTAACTGTCATTAGGGGATGGGCAAAATACTAAATTGTACATACTAATGCCGCAGTCACACTAGAGCTTGAGCTTGCGAAATTCTGTCGTACGGCATTGCGAAAAGGGGCGGGATTAAACAAGATGATTAGTTATTTATAAAAGCGAGCGATTGTTTTAAATTTCTATCCAGAGAGGTCATGTTTTGATCTTCGGTTGGTCTCACGCAGTCACGTGATGCGATTTCGCAGGTCAGAGTTCACCAAGCTTGAACTTTCCAACGCAGCGAACTGCGAAACTTAGCGCACAACCTTACGTTTCCAGTCTGACGCATTTGACTGCGTATGAATGGAAGTCCATGGGGAGAAAAGTGCCGTGTGACCGCAGCTTAAATTGTACAAATGAGATCGTACAAATTTATCCGAATTAGCCAATAAATCTAAAAGTTACAAATTAACGCGAGATAGCATTGGATTACCCGAGTGCCATCGTTTCTATGTATAATGTGCAGCAGCCACAAATTTGTTTTAAAAACCCTCTGCTAAAATAATGAATAAAGAGTATGTTTTTAGTGCTAACTATATAAAATTGCATTCCAACACTGAGACTGAGAGGTTTACATTCTTTCTAAGCATCTATGCTATCCCTTCCTTTATAAACATATACTAATTTAATGTATCGACAATTTCATATGAAAAATAAATAATCCAAACAAGTTGTTTAGAGAATCTTGAAAATGTACCCAATTTTCAATACAAGTCGGAACAAATTGCACACTCTCTCCGTCAGACACTGAGTTTGTACCTTGTAGTTACATTTAGCAAAGCTCAAAATGACTATTGACATCTCTAGCACTTTATAATATTTACATGAAAACAAAATAAATAGAATGCTTTATGATATACACATTGTTCTTGTATTTTTTTTTAAACGTTCTCTGCAATTTTTGTATCCATGAGTAAATGATTGTTGTTGTCGTTTTTTTCTTCCCACTGAGACATGTTTTATTGCTGTTAATGGAACCCTAGTAGAATACAAGGTCAGATAACGTAAGATCCAGAACACAGGCTAAAGAAAACAGTAAAAAACCCAAACACATGACTGTTAGAATCCAGCTGTTGACTGGCTCTAGAAAAAGCTTCGCCCATGCAAACATATTCCATGTGCATTGCTAATGTAATGCAAAGAAAATCAAAACAAAACACATCGCAAAGGCTGAAATAAACATCGTAAAAGAATAGTTCACCCAAAACTGTAGTTTTTTTTTTCTTCAACACAAAAAGTAAAAGGATTCGACACATTTTTACACATACAACAACACAGTCACCACATATGTCCGAGGAGAATTTAATAAATAAATTAAAAAGACTACAAACATGCATAAAAAACTATTTATATAAGATCTATATAGCAAAACTTCTGAAACCATGTGGCAGCCTTACTGTATGCGAAGAACAGGACTTCAGAAGGCTTGGG
The DNA here is from genome assembly GCA_903798195.1 of Danio kyathit. Lineage (NCBI taxonomy): Eukaryota > Metazoa > Chordata > Actinopteri > Cypriniformes > Danionidae > Danio > Danio kyathit. Next base: position 52,039,150 of record LR812539.1, read on the forward strand.
CTTTCACTTTTTTATGTTGCTTGTTAGTGTGGTTGTCCTTTCAGACACGGCCACTAAACTGCCATTTTAACAAAAAAGTAACAGCGTTTCTCATTGTGTGATTGGAACAACACGACAAGAAGTTTAGTATCATTTTCTGGGTGAACTATTCCTTTAGGAAGAGAGTTTAAAACTATTGTTCTATGTGCGTCTGCGGAATAGCGTATTCTCAGGTATGATATACTGTGTCTGTATGCATATACGTCCTTCTTTTTTATCATATAGGAAGATACGGTATGTTACATTTTACATTACACAAACTTGAAAGTGGGAACTTGACTATCGTTGAAACAAATTGTTTCTTTTCGCCTTTTTTGTGTTAGAAACGTATGAAAACAAAGAGAAAGTAAAAGGAAAAACGGAGGAGATAGAATTAGTGTGGTTGTAGGTTCATACCCTGTAATTTGGGTTTTTTATTCAAGTAAGTTGCCCAATACACCAAGTTAAAGGTTCCGAATAGCAGTGGGAAAGCTATTCTGGCGATCCTATCGATCTTGCTCACACTGTTGAAGGTCTTCTTGGCCTCTGGTGGTTTGGGTTTTGGCTCTTCCTTGGGCTCGGTTGGGGGTGGGGGGGCACTTTTAGCTATGGTTGCCAAACCAGGGTCTCTGGCAATGTTCGGAGCAAAAGATGTTGCAGTGGCAGCGGTGTAGGTGTTGTTCTTTTTTAGTAAAGACTCTTTCTTCTTCTTTTGCTGTAAAGAAGATCAACAGGAATAAGTCGTCAGTATTGCAAGATATTGGTTTAAAAGTATATTTGGTAACACTTTATTTGAAGGGGTGTTCATTAGACTGTCATGAGCCCTTTATAATCATGACTTTTCGTGAATCTGAAGATTTTATGCATGCTTATGACGACTGTCATTAAGTGTCATTTGCTCAGTTATGTCAGTTTAAATGCAAAATGACATAGTTTGAGATGTATTTGTTGACAACTTGACATTACCAAGATAAAATACTTACTCCCAGGGCCATTTATATATCGAAGTTGATATTTGGCAGCACCATATTGGTGTTTCGCAAACTTCGTTTCCTAGTTTTTATGAGGTGAGTTGTTAGCTCAACGCTAAACTTCCAATCTGGAGGACCTGGGGTCCGTTCTTCGTAGCTCGCTTAAATGATCTAAGATGATTTGACAGATCCCGGATCTTTTAATCCTGATAACTGATCTCTGGCTAACGAACATTCGCAAACTGCGTCACAAACTCGAGCACTTGAAACAACACCTCTGGAGCTGTAGTTAGAAACATAGTTCCTGGCTGTGCTCTATTCCCACTTATCCCCCCTATGCCCTATTCATTTAGAACATTCTAACATTCAAAGTTGGAATTATTAAATGTAAAAGCCTTAAGTTAATCTCTCTTAGGTGTAATTTGCTTTCAAAGTATGTTTACAGTTCAGTTTTAGCGATCTTCATGCTTACAATTGCGCTGCCTTCGTAGTGCACTTTGAAAACTTTTATGTCATTTTTAACACAGCCTCATGACAAAAGCTATAGGTGACTACTTTTTAAAAGCGGGATTATATTACGTCTCCAAAGCTTGTGAAAATAAAAAACATAGCATACGTTAAATCTTTTATTTTATAGTAGGTTATTTATTAAGTGTCTGTACTGTATATGACATAGGCCTGTTGGTTAGAACATTGATCTACAGTGGTTTGCACGTGATCAAATTGTAAAAGCAGACTTTTCAAAAAATAAATAAACAATATCCTAATCATCATCATCATCATCATCATTAATATTATTATTAAAATAGGACTTTTTTTCATTTTCTAATAAATAATAAATATTAAATTAAATTTCTTAATAAATAGCCTCATTATTTATTTACTTATTTATTTATGTATATGATTTATATATATTAGAATACGTGTTAGCTTTTGCAAGTGATTTTATGTTTTAGAATAGAATATGTAATGTTCTCAATAATATTTGTAAAGGAAACACAGGCCCTATATGAGCCGTTTACTTATATTTCAATTAATATGGAAAACGAGTGCATGTTTTACCAAAACTAATATTGGATTTTTTATAAATGCGTGTGTGTGTAAAACAATATCATTTGCACAAAGAAATTATGGGGTTCTTGTCTAAAGAAGTAGTTACTCTGCCCCGTTTTATGGGCATTGTACGTTATAACTAATGTGGTTCAAATTATGGATCTGTGACAGAGAAACTACGGGTTTTGGGAAACATTTGTCACTACATTGTTCTTTTCCCAAATGATGAATCGTACTATGATAGTTCAGCCGCGAGTTACGTCGTTGTTTGGGAAACGCACCCCTGATAGGATATTGTGAGCATGTTATTTTTTTCAGCAAAGAGACGGCAACATAAAATTATGAGGCTAAAAGAAAACGTCTGTTTCTAACGTCTTGGAAACAGACATTTACGTGGGTAAAACACTACGAAAAAAATGAAGTGATGTTTTGCACAGTTTGCCGTCAAGTCAGCCACCTTTTGTTTTGCAATAAAATACCTGCACATTTTCCATACTGCTATATTTTACTGCTAAATATTTTAACATTTTAAAAATATTTAAATTCTACATTCACAGACGTTATTTTTGACACATTATTTAAAATATGTGGCTAAGAAATAGCTATTTTATATACAGTTTAAGTCAGAATTATTAGCCCCCCTGAATTATTGGCCCCCTGTTTATTTCTGTTTAACAGAGAGATTATTTTAACACATTTCTAATCCTGATAGTTTTAATAACTCATTTCTAATAATAGTTTATTTTATCTTTGCCATGATGACAGTAAATAATATTTGACTAGATATTTTTCAAGACACTTCTATACAGCTTAAAGTGACATTTAAAGGCTTAACTAGGTTAATTAGGTTAACTAGGCAGGTTAGGGTAATTAGCTAAGTTATTGTATAATGATGGTTTGTTCTGTAGACTATCGAGAAAAAAATATAGCTTAAAGGGGCTAATAATTTTAAATTAAAATGGCTTTTAAAAAATTAAAAACTGCTTCTATTCTAGCTGAAATAAAACAAATAAGACTTTTTCCAGAAGAAGAAACATTATCAGACATACTGTGAAAATTTCCTTGCTCATAATTCTGACTTCAACTGTATATATATATATATATATATATATATATATATATATATATATATATATATATATATATATATATATATATATATATATATATATATATATATATGTATGTATTTATGATTAATTATGTAGCATCGTTGTCCTTTAAGACATGACATTTCGTTCCTCTGTATGTCCTCTGTATGTGAACTTGATGTATTTACATGTTGGTATAATCATCTCCCAGTACATTATTTTTTATCTACAATGTAAAGGAAATTTTTAAAAGTGTAATACCTGTAGAACTAATCTATCTCAGAAATGGCTCCTTGCAAACAGACATAAAGAAATAAGTCTTTAAGGCATTTGCAATGTATAATGTGTGTAAAGTGCTTCTGAAAAGATGTCAGTACACAGCAGATCCCTTGCAGATGAATGTCTTATTCTTATGCAAATATCCCAGTCCTATCTGTTGTTACAGACTTGATGCACAAGAATATTATGTTATGGAACTCTACAAAAACGATAACAATAATTTATTTTATTGCTGTAATGACAATATAGATTCAGATTTATTTGAAAAGAAACAATTACATGCCACATTTCCTGTTCTCATACAATATTAATACGTGTTTGACCAGTGGATGTCAGTAGTGTACCACAATAACACCAAGTTTCTTTGCGCAAACCTACATAAAGTATTGATAATTAAGAGAAGGATTATCAATATTATGAAATATAGTCATTATTATAAAAGAGCTTGCTCATTTTAGCAAGATACTAAACCATTAATATAAACATTCTTGTTAAAATGACATGAAATAAAAATCAAAACTCATAACTATGAGAAAGCTCCATAATCATGATATATACATGTATATACATTTGAAGTCAGACTTATTAGCCCCCTTGAATTATTAGACCCCCTGTTTATGTTTTCCCCCAATTTCTGTTTAACAGAGAGAAGACTTTTTCCATCACATTTCTAAACATAATAGTTTTAATAACTCATCTCTAATAACTGATTAATTTTAGTTTTGCCATGATGACAGTAAATAATATTTGACTAGATATTTTTCAAGACACTTCTATACAGCTTAAAGTGACATTTAAAGGCTTAACTAGGTGAATTAGGTTAACTAGGCAGGATAATTAGGCAAGTTATTGTATAATGATGGTTTGTTCTGTAGACAGTCGAAAAAATATATAGCTTAAAGAGGCTAATAATTTTGACCTTAAAATGGTTGTTAAAAAATTAAAAACTGCTTTTAATCTAGCCGAAATAAAACAAATAACACTTTCTCCGTAAGAAAAAATATTATCAGACATACTGTGAAAATTTCCTTGCTCTGTTAAACATCATTTGGGAAATATAGAAAAAAAAATTAATTCAAAGGGGGGTTAATAATTCTGACTTCAACTGTATACAGTAGTCAGCATAATATATAGTATAATATTATGTGCTGTCATCATGGCAAAGATAAAAGAATCAGTTATTAGGAATTAGTTATTGAAACTATTATGTTTAGAAATGTGTTATTTCCATTAAACACAGATTGGCGAAGAAATATACATGGGGCTAATAATTCTTAAACTGTATATACTAAGTCATAATCAGGGCCAGACGGAATCTGTGGATGTTTTTTGCTATTTCTGCAGAGAATTTTGGTAAAAATCTGCGGATTTCTGGGGAATTATTTTGGGAGTATCATAAATAAAACCTTAATTTGTTAAATAAAAAATAATATATTTTTAACTTGTAATTAATGTTTAAAATGCAAATCCAATTAGATTAACTGTAAATAGTTAACTTTAAGTAAATAAACAGAATTAATGATGGGCTAAAAATCTGCGGAAATCTGCGGAAAATCTGCGGAATTCTGTGCACGCAGATTCCGTGTGTGCCTAGTCATAATTAATACAGTAAGTCATTATAATTTGTCTAATATAATGACATTATCTGTAATAAAGTCATATTAAATAGATTGTTTTGTTTGATTTTTTTTTTACTCCACAATGGCAGATATGGATTCTCTGTTCCCTATTCCCTCAACCTGAATACAAATACAATCTGACTAAAGACTCTTGGGTCATTGCAAAAATATCATGACTAAGCTGTTTGGCTGACTGCACAACAAGAAGATTAGCGGCCCCAGATCATTCACTATCAATTATATGAAAAGTGAAATATCTGAAAAATGTATTCCATCACTATATGTTGATATTTGTGAATCTCCTTCAACGAAGAAAGACAATTTTGCTTTCCTAAACATAGGAACATATTCATATTGTAATTTGAATGGTGCAGAGACCTGGAGGGCAAAATATTCCTATACTGTGAAAAAATGTTGACTTAACCTAAAATTGTATGGCAACTTGCTGCAGAGCTTTTTCAGATGACTCAATTTAATGAGTCAAGTGCAGTACTTGGGTTAAAAGTCAACTCAAAACATGTAGAGCAAGTTGCCTTAAATTTATATATTTATAGTGCATAACTACAATAAAGTCTTTTCCAGTTTACATTTGTTTCAATAAAATAAAACCACTTAATCAGGGGTGTCCAAACTCGGTCCTGGAGGGCCGGTGTCCTGCATAGTTTAGCTCCAACTTCCTTCAACACACCTGCCTGGACGTTTCAGTATACCTGGAAAGAGCTTGATTAGCTGGTTCAGGTGTGTTTAATTGGGGTTGGAACTAAAATATGCAGGACACCGGCCCTCCAGGACCGAGTTTGGACACCCCTGCACTAAATGATTTATGCGAATAACGCCAGGTTTTAGACACACCTTTGAAGGATATTTGAAATTCTTAATTCTGAGAGTTACGTAAGACTGAACGTCTAAGAAAGACTGAACGGTACGTATCTGAGGGGTACGTAAGACTGGTATTGTGGCCAAGCGGCAACCTCCCGCTCACCCTCGGGAAGCCAATACGGAAGTAACTGAAACTGTAATTCATCGAAATTCCACTAGTCCTGGCTCCATATGGAGCAAATTTCTATTGAGCCCACTGTTAAAATAACCAACTTTACAGCTGGAAAAAAGGTGTTTACAGCCTGGTACAAAGAACGCTTTTGGTTCATATAGCTAATATTACCCTTCATGACAACTGTGAGGGGGTGAATTTTTTACTCATCCGTTTCCTTTATATTAGGTTATATTAAGTCAGCATAATTAAGGGCGTGGCCTCTTGAGTGACAGCTAGCTGTTGCTGGTCGCCGTTACATCACCTCAGCTGATTCCGGCTGATTAGCCGCTGAGCTCAGCATATTCATCGTATTTTTGTGTTGTTATATGTGGCTTTACACAGTCAGTTGCCTTTTGGAATTATTTCTTACAATTATCAGATGATATGGCATGCTGTGTGCACTTAATTGTGCTCACAAACCATTCACGTGGCCTCCATTTCCCAGGTGAGTGAAATTATACACTTATATACCATCTCTATAAATGTATTTGTTTTACTTAAGATCATTTATGATTTATAATGTTCTTTAGAGCTGTAATGCACTCCAGAATCTGACAGATTGATTAGCTGTAGGCTCTAGAACAGTCGTCTGAAACGTTGTCATACAGTGTTCTGCCTGGATTTCATAAATAGCCTTACATTTAATAACACAGACTATATATGAAGTGTTTGTTCGTCCTTTCCTCCTGTTGAAAAACGCCATAAGAACAAAGCTTAGTGGCTCAATGTGTTACAACAGTGTTTTTAATAGTCTAAACACTTTATTGATATAGTGTACAACCAAGCACATGTGGTCAGAACACAAACGAGTCGCAGGTATAGAAGTATTAATCGTTCTCCCATAGGAAAGCCAGTCTAAGCAAAATGCCAGGATGCGTCTGTAGCTCCGCTCACACTCCGCCTTTTTGCCCTTGTTTGGTATCCCCCGGTTTGTGTGATGGCGACAAAATGGCGACGGTTGGCCACGCCTACTGGTAGCTTCTTTTGGGTTTTTCATAAACCTATGGGTGACGTCACGGATACTACATCTATATCTTTTACAGTCTATGATTGTAGTACAGGCTATTTTTCAGTTGACTCAATTTAACGAGTCAAGTGCAGTACTTGGGTTAAAAGTTGAGTCAACTCAAAACATGTAGAGAAAAGTTGCCTTACAAATTTAAGTTGAGTCAACTTATTTTTACAGTGTATAAGACTGCAATACAGTCTTTTGCAGTTTACATTTGTTTCAATAAAATAAAAGCATTGAAAGCATTTATACGACATAACGGCAGGTGTAAAGGACACACCTTTGAAGGATATTTTGAATATCTTGAAAAAATACTGAGAAAATCTCCTTTTAATGTTTTCCAAATTAAGTTCTTAGCAAAGCATATTACTAATCATGAATATGATATATTTAGGGTAGGAAAATTACAAAATGTTTTCGAGGTACATGATCTTTACTTAATATTGTGATTATATATCTATTCCTACAAATATATTAGTGCTTCGTAAGACTGGTATCGCTCAGTTATGACATTATAAAAGCAAATATGACATTGTTTGTTGTGACAACTTGACATTACCAAGACAACAAAACTTGTCATAAATCTGTCATAAACATGATTTCGTGTAAACACCCCTTTAAGTGAGAAAACAGATTCAAACAGATTTTATCGAGCTACTGTGAGATAATTGTGAGATAAAATGTGTTTTCAATCACTCAATGGTGGAAAAAAAATAATTATACACCTTTAAAAGACAATTAAAGTCAATCAGTCAATCGCCTTATAGATTGCACTAGTGTCTGAAAACATGAAACACTATCTTTTTTTAAAAATGTGACAGAATTTTCATTTTTAATCACACATGCATCTGCAATTGTGTTTTAGAAGCATGTAGAAGTATTATGAAAAATTTAATTGCTTTACCTTTTCTGGCACCACACTTTTGCCGTCCCAGGCGTAACCCCTCTTCGTGAAGTAGTTTACAGTGGCGAACTCAATGAGAGCCGAGAAGACAAAGGCGTAACAGACAGCAATGAACCAGTCCATAGCTGTGGCATAGGCCACCTTGGGGAGAGAGTTTCTTGCACTGATACTTAGGGTGGTCATGGTAAGGACAGTGGTCACTCCTGCAAGGGAGAAATATATGGAAAAGGCCTGCATTAAACAAATTCATACCACTTTTTATTTATTTACGACTTTTATTCAGTCTGACAGAAAACAGAGTTGTTACCATGTGCACTGCTAGGCCTATTTTACGGGGGGCTGTAGCTAATCCTATATTATAATCAGAATGTCTCAAGTGTGTATTGATGTTCTAGTAATTCATATTAATCTTAAAAAATTGTCAATAAAACTAACAATGAAACGTTACAATGTTATGATTTATATTAAATAAATAGTAACACATACTTTCTGAGAACAGTTTTACGATTTCCGTGCTGCTAACACAACTAACCAGCATACAAGATATATATACAACAGTTCTGTCTGGTTTTTGAATCTGATTGGCTGATAGACGTGCGATATTCTGCAAATAACAGCACTTGTCCAGCCTTCTAAACCCTTCACCCTTGTGTATAACTCCGGCTACATACAGCAACAAGCAGAGGACACTCTACAGTTTGACAAATACTGCTGTGTTGGACAAAATAATGTACTTTTGAGGCTTTTTTAGGCAACTATGTAGTTTATTTATAAGGACAGTGCCTATTTTGCATATTTATAATTTTGTAGAGACAGGCATAGCAAAGACGGTTGACGTTGTCCATTCACAAGATTGTGACAGAGACCGCATAATAAGCCCTTAGAAGAGACAAACAGCATAATTTCTAATTACAGCAGGTCAAATGCCCATGGAGACGTGTGCGCTCACAGTCATAGCTGAGCTCATAGTACTCCACAGTGTGTAAAGTGGCTGAATTTAAAGCCACGTCCACTACGTTACGTATGAACAAACTTCATAACTGTCAAATGGTCTCCACCTAAATACCCAATTCAGACTCTTTTCTAGTTTTACAAATACACATTTCAGCATTATGACTAATCTGTGTCTGCATTTTGCTTAAAAACCGTCAAGTTTACTCACCATATCATTTATAATTGCAATCGTATATTGCAATACCTCAATATTCACCATATGAGAATTTTGACAAATAGCGCAGCCCTAGTTGAAGACAAAAATGATTAGCCCTTTCTTAGACTTTTTTTTTTTTTTCGGGGTTTTCACCTTTCTTAGATAGGACAGTAGAAATAACTGACAGGAAAGCATGGGGAGCAGAGAGAGGGGAAGGATTGGCATAGGACCGCGAGGCAGAATCGAACTCGGGTCGCCGTGAGCAGCGAAGTGCATGTGTCGACGCAGTAACCACTATACCACTGGCGCCAACAGCCCTCCTTGGAGTTTTAATTCTTTTAAAAAATATTTCCCAAGTAATGTTTCACAATTTAATTAATTTTTCATTTTTGCAAAGGTCAATATTATTATACTGACCTTATATTGACCCTTTTTTTTGGATTGCCTACAGAACAAACCACTTGTTGTCCAATGACGTGCCTATAGCCTTCACTCAATTTTAGGGATTTACACCTGCCTAAATTTAAACAGTAACAGTTCCTGACTCCAGTAAGCTACAAACACAAACTTGGTATCATTGGAAAAAAGACACGTTGAGCTTTAATGTGGCAAAAGGGGAAGTTATATGTTAAAAAATATAAAAAGTTATACATTATGAAGTTATGAGAAAAAAAAAACTTGTATTGTGTTCAATATTTGTTTTTCCATATACAAACACAGGAAAACATTAATGTAATGTCCTAGAAAAAATATGACTTGAAAGCCAAGTGTCTCATGAGTTTATATTTCAAATTTGATGAAGATAGCATGCAAAATGAGATTTCTTTAAAAGTTTTCTGAGACTATATCGGTGTCCTTCTTTCCCTCACCGTCAGAGGCACTTTCTCAAAAACAATCATCCCAAACTGAAACCTTTACAGTTGCTGAATAATTTGGTCTACATTCACAGTTTATGTATCTCTGGAAAGAAGACACTCTGGGCTTTATTATCCATCATCTAGAGTTTATAATGCTCAAAATAAAAAAAAGTTAGAGATGCTAAATTGCACCGCACTAAACATTTTATTATTTCATAAACAAATGTGTGAAATTAGTCCTGGAGCAACACATAAAAGTAATAGGTCAAAAGCTACATATCTCCTGCGTATAGAGAGAAAATAAGGTCAATCCTCATTGGGTTGAGTCCTGAAAAGTCCTGTGAAAGAAAACTAATTGCAATGCGACACTTTTTTTATGAAAGCATAACCCATTTGCTCATGCTCATTGAGTAAACTCATACACAAAAAAAAAGTGAAATGAACGAGGAGGCAAGTGGAAAAAACACACAATCTAAATGAAGTAATTTTAGCATGCCAAAGTCAAATTTATATATATATTAAATATATTTTCCCAACAACAAAATTGTGGCTAGTGAAAATGGCGAGTGGCTAGTGACAGTGGAAAACTACTAGCCACAGTGGCTGGTGATCAAAAAAGTTAATGTCAATATAGATTATATATGTTGTTCTGCACCCTGTCACAGCAAACCCTTATTTCACTTATTAATTCCGTTGGTAGGAGCCTAGAAAAAGAATCGTTCAAAATGAAATCTGCTTTCAAAAATCCACTAGAACTGCAGTACCACAGCAATGTCTTCCACAGCTGCTATATTTCTAACCCTCAGATCTATACTGCTCCATAGATGCTCTAATCATTCATTAGCATAGTCTGTCACCAACTCACAGATAATTTATACCGACCTACTTAAAGAGTAAAGAACTTCTGAGAGCTTCTTCTGTTTTGTGACCACGTTTCCTCAAAGAGAGCCTCTGTAATGAGGCAAGATATGCAGAAGACAATGTACTCAGTGCGCTTGACAGTGTCCCTATAAATATTAGAACACATTCGCAATGTTAACAGTGACAGCTAGCAAAAAAAAAAAATCTTAAGTATGAATTATGATGTCCGGTTCAATGTAACCAAACTAAGGGCCTGCGTTATTAATCAGGGCCAATTAGCATGAACGCACAAGCCCATAGAGCGCCGATGGCTGTAAAAAGTTCGACTAGTGATCTGACAATGAGCAAATTAAAAAGCACAGATGCAGCAACTAATTAGGCTACTAACAAGCTGAGTTGTTTATAATCAAGTGTGAGGATTCTACTAACAACATAGGGCTCTATTTAAGGCATACAACATAGGGCACATGGACTAAACATGAATTATACTTCTGCGTCGAGTGATTTCTAGTTATTGATCCATCCACCTATTTTGTGCGCATTTTGAAATATGACATTAAAAAACCCTGGATGGAAATGCCAAGATGCGCATAATAAAAAAAATGGAAGTAAAAAAAATTATGCGCACAACTGAGTAGGATAAACTTTTTATCTGATGAGAAAAAATGTGCATAAACTACAATTTAAAAAATAAATATCAGCACGCGCATCAAAAAAGTGATGTGATTTTACTTCAATAGATCATGTGATAACAAAAATGGCAGAAAGTGACAGGTATGTTTGGGTGGACCCAAGGTTATTATAGTTAACGAACAAAAAAACAAAAACTAGAATTGAAAAAAACATTTTCGTTAACTGAAATAAAAATAAAAAAGAGATTTTTATAAACTAGAACTAACAGAAACTCTATTGTGTACATACAAAACTAACTGAAACTAACTAATATTATACCAAAAACATCCTTCGTTTTCATCTTTGTAAATGTATTTAATACATACTGTAAGCCTTTTAGAAGTAAATCTATTTATTTCGAGCTGCCAGCTGACAAAAACAACAACTGGACATGACAGCAGCACGGTGACAATATTAAATACGACCCAAGAAGATACTTAAATGTATTCATTTAACACATTTGTGCCAAATAATAGGTTTTATTTCAGTATTAGTGATCGCGATCGTGATTGAATCTTTCTTTTTAACCGGATCATCTACCGGTTAAACTAATTCACTATATCTAACATTAACTGAATCATTTGAAACGATCTGCATCTTTAGTAACGTTAAGCACTTATCCACAAACAACTTAATTTTTAACATGCCTAATACCCCGCTCTGACTCTGAAATAAACCAATATCAGAATCAGAATCAGAAAGAGCTTTATTGCCAGGTATGTTCACACATACGAGGAATTTGTTTTCGTGACAGAGCTTCTACAGTGCAACAGAATTACAGAGACAGGACTAAAAACAGACAATAAATATATTTTAAAAGGTGAATGCAAATATACAAATTGACAAGTGTATGTACAGCTATATTACTATATACAACATAATATGTGCAGCTGTATATATACTGAGTTATTCAGTTATTAGAACAGTACACTGAGATCAGATTTGAGAAGTGGTGAACCGATAATACTGCGCATGCGTGATTCAGTGAACCGAACACAAACAGTACATTACAGCCTGATGTGACTGAACTAAACTTGAACAACAGCACCGCGGGTAAACAAGGGCTTAAATGAGAGGATCTGGCAAAATGTACGTTTATTTCATAACAGAAAATTGTAATGGAATGTAAATAAGTGAATCATGCTTCAGTTGGGTTGCAAAATGTAATTTAAAAGGAACTTTTCAGATCATGGTGATACTTATTTTACGTAAGGCTGCTATCTTGTGGGCTGTTGTATTTGAATTTGAGGATGGTAGTGGTAGATGTTAGTGTTCTTGTGTCAAAAAAAAAAATGTAGCCCATCTTTGGTTGAGTTTTTATTATACAATATTTACTCTGATGATTTTGGATCTTGCACCTATATATATATATCCTAATTTATAAAAAAACAAAAAGCAAAAAAAAAAAAAAAACAACAACAACAACTAAAACTAATATTGAAAGTAAAAAAAAAAAAAAGCAATTTTCAAAATATAAAAACTACTAATAAAATACAAAAAAACTAGCAAATCTACTTCTAAAAACTTTTTAAAACAAAAGTAAAATAATTAAAAAATTAAAACTAAATAAAAAATAAATGAATGAAAAATCCAAAACTATTATAATCTTGGGTGGACGATGAGGTCCATATAAATGTTATATATGAGAGAGAAGTGGTGATCATCCTTGACAGAAAACATCAGTGGAACGCACAAATCTTCCAAGAAGTGCGAGTGGAGATGATTCTAAAAGATCTTTTAATAATTGCACTCTAACATGCAAATGAATTCGTAAACTGACTGACCCCCCTTAAAGCTAATTTCTGGTTTATGATTTCAGACTTTACCGGTATTTTAAAATGGATGTGTGAATGGTGCTTTTCCGGAAAATTTAAGGATGCTTTTTTAAATTTAATGATAAAATCGTTCCAGAAATTTTATAGATATTTTCCAGTATTAATGTGTCAAGTGATTTATGTCTCTATGTTCCTCTGTACTGAATTTTTTTCACTGGTGTTTTGAGTTTACCCTAGAAATGGTTAAAATGCCCAAACACATGTTTCGCCACAACGTTTATTTAAATTTTTTGAAAGGTGCTCGTCAGGGTTTGCATCAGGCTACGGTGAAGGTCATATGACTGTGTGAAGCCTGTGCTGAACACATAGCCACACATATTTGAGACTTCGTGCCTAATTTGTGAATTGCGGGGTAATGGATCCGGCATGTTATCCGGCAGGGGATGGGGTGATGCTGCGTGTGAGGATGGGGATCGGTAAAATGAGGTGCAGGATCAGATTTTAGAGGTGCCGGATCCAGACGAGATCCGTTGTTCCCGCACAAATTAAGCCTTGTTGATGCTGAAGTATAAATCAGCCTTAAAGCACAAGCAGATGCACGTAATATCCACTTTTGCTATTTTAAGGATGAGAAAAACGGTTGGTGTGCCCAGCACATGGCCTAAAACAGTTGTCCTTATTTTTTTAATGAGTTATGGGTGTGTTTTGGGCATAATATGCATTAAACCTATCAGAGACTTATCTCCCATTCCCGAAGAGTGAATTGCGGTAGCGCCATTGTGGATTTACTATTTACAGTTGAAGTCAGAATTATTAGCCCCCTGTTTATTTTTTTCCCCCTATTTCTGTTTAATGAAGAGAAGATTTTTTCAACACATTTCTAAACATAATAGTTTTAATAAATCATCTCTAATAACTGATTTATTTTATCTTTGCCATGATGACAGTAAATAATATTTTACTAGATATTTTTCAAGACACTTCTATACAGCTTAAAGTGACATTTAAAGGCTTAACTAAGGGTTAATTAGGTTAACTAGGCAGGTTAGGGTAATTAGGCAAGTTATTGTATAATGATGGTTTGTTCTGTAGACTATCAGAAAAAAATATAGCTTAAAGGGGGTAATAATTTTGACCTTAAAATGGTTTTTAAAAAATTATTTCAAGACACTTCTGTACAGCTTAAAGTGACATTTAGAGGCTTAACTAGGTTAATTAGGTTAACTAGGCAGAATAGGGTAATTAGGCAGTTATTGTATAGTGACGGTTTGTAAAAAATATAGCTTAAAGAGGCTAATAATTTTAAATTAAAATGACTTTTAAAAAATTAAAAACTGCTTTTATTCTAGCCAAAATAAAACAAATAAGATTTTTTCCAGAAGAAACAATATTATCAGACATGCTGTAAAAATTTCCTTGCTCTGTTAAACATAATTTGGGAAATATTTAAAAAAATAAAAAAATAAAATAAAAGGGGGGCTAATAATTCTGACTTCAACTGTACATGACAGGCTTTGTAAGCAGAAAGGAACATTCACTAGCGAGGAAACAAATTTGCGCATGTGCGAGCTTACACTTCAAGAACAAACCATCACCGAAGCCCCCTGAGGTGAAGAAGGTGTGGAAGGAGGTAGCATTTTTGATTTCTGCGTAGACAATAATAATATTTTACACATAAATCCTTTAATTAACATATTTAAATATATTTGTGTGCTGCTGTGCATCCCTGTAGGTGCATTTTAGACCAAAATCCTTGTGCCATAGTCTTTAGAACAGCTGTTATCTTGTCAATTGCATAGTTCATTTCAGTGGCCTTAACACATTCATTTTCAGACCAGCATGCCTATGAGCACACACATGGGTGCAAATACTTTTGCTATTAAAACAAGGCGGCAAAGGACTTAAAAATGATATTCACGCCATGCTGTAACTATCACTTGCATCGCACCTGGCACCACATCGTTCTAGATGTTTGATAGAGCCCTTAGAGTTGCTAGTAGACTGGGTTAAGACTTTTTAAAACATTAAATCTGTCTCTTAATCTCATCTGCCCAAAATATGCCTAACCATTCATGCGTAAATTGGACAGACCTACTTGCCAAAGTACAGTTTTCTCACAGTTTTTTTGTTCAAATTGCACAAAAAAATAGCGCAGTTGTTGTGCCTTTCATATTACAAATGTGTGATAATATCATTCTTTAACACGGTATTATTCAAAATGAAAATAGCTAAATATTTGGGCCAGTTCTTGCCACCTTCTATGTGAAATAGTCTGTTATTTTGCATCCTGTAAAGAAACAACTAACAGCAAAGCTCTAATAAACTTAGTAAAGAAATTGTGTGATAATCAGGAACATCTATGCTTAATTTTGTCTGACTATTTGTTAAGATGATCCATACGTTTTACAACATTTTCCTTGACATTCACAACAGGATAAGAGACTTATTAAGAAGCAGAGTAATGACATTGCAACAAAAATGAAATTAACTTTCAAAGGTGTTCTGTAATGCTGTTTGGGAATGAAGGCCTGCGGAGACTACTATGGAGAAAGAAAAGAAGAGCTCATTTTCTTCTTGGCAGGCATATAATAAAGCAATAAAACGACAATAAAAGTGTTAATACTGAAGACAGAACTCCAAGTAAACTTTTTCCTCATATTTTATATATTATATTCTGAAACTGGTTCAGTGATGTAATCCATTAAATAGTGCAATTTAATCAAATATGTATTTTTATTGAGCTTTCAAGACAAATATATTGAAAGTATTTTAAAAAATCAATTCACATCACATTTATTACATATAACATAAGGCAAGTTATTATGATAATGTTTTAACACGCATGAGGACGTCACGGTGGCGCAGTGGGTAGCACAATCGCCTCACAGCAAGAAGATCGCTGGTTTGAGCCCCAGCTGGGTCAGTTGACATTTCTGTGTGGAGTTTGCATGTTATCCCCATGTTCGCGTGGGTTTCAGCCGGCAGCTAGCTCTTTGCAACTCTCACATGGTCGCCCACTGAAGCTAAGCAGGGCTGCGCCCGGTCAGTACCTGGATGGGGAGACCACATGGGAAAGCTAGTTTGCTGCCGGAAGTGTTGTTAGTGTAGCCAGCAGGAGGCACTCAACCTGCGGTCTGTGTGGGTCCTAATACCCTGGTATAGTGAAGAGGACTCTATGCTGCTCAGTGAGATGTTAAACCGAGGCCCTGACTCTCTGTGGTTGTTCAAAATTCCCGGATGTCCTTCAAAAAAAAGAGTAGGGGTTTAACACTGGCATCCTGGCCAAATCTGCCCACTGGCCTTTGTCCATCATGGCCTAACAATCCCCATATCATAATTGGCTTCATCACTCTCCAATCAGCTGGTGTGGGGTGTGCTTTTGCATCATCCAGGTGGATGCTGCACACTGCACACTGATAAGGAGATTCCCCCAATGTGTAAAGCACTTTGAGTGTGCAGAAAAGCGCTATATATATATATATATATATATATATATATATATATATATATATATATATATATATATATATATGTAAGGAATTATTATTATTTCTTCCATGTACTCCGGTTTTCCCCACAGTCCAAACACGTGCGCTATAGGTGAATTGAATAAGCTAAATTGGCCGTAGTGTATTTGTGTGAATGCAAGAGTGTATGGGGGCTTCCCAGTGTTGGGTAGAAGGGCATCCGCTGCGTAAAACATATGCTGGATAAGTTGGCGGTTCATTCTGCTGTGGCGACCCCTGATTAATAAAGGGACTAAGCTGAAAAGAAAATGAATGAATGAAGTTTTGTTACCGTTATGTCTTGGGTATGCTGTAACTATCACTTGCATCGCACCTGGCACCACATTGTTCTAGATGTTTGATAGAGCCCTTAGAGTTGCTAGTAGACTGGGTTAAGACTTTTTAAAACATTAAATCTGTCTCTTAATCTCATCTGCCCAAAATATGCCCAACCATTAACGCGTAAATTGGACAGACCTACTTGCCAAAGTACAGTTTTCTCACAGTTTTTTTTTGTTCAAATCACACAAAAAAATAGCGCAGTTGTTGTGCCTTTCATATTACAAATGTGTGATAATATCATTCTTTAACACGGTATTATTCAAAATGAAAATAGCTAAATATTTGGGCCAGTTCTTGCCAGCTTCTATGTGAAATAGTCTGTTATTTTGCATCCTGTAAAGAAATAACTAACAGCAAAGCTCTAATAAACTTAGTAAAGAAATTGTGTAAGCTGAAAAGAAAATGAATGAATGAAGTTTTGTTACCGTTATGTCTTGGGTCCACACTAAGTCATCTTTGACCCACGAAAACGGAGCATTTTGAAATTGAAGATTTCATTTCAGTTTGAAAATGCTGGTGTTTTATTTCAATATAAAAAGACTGAAATGCAAACTTTTGAAAATGGAGGCGCAGCAATTCACAATCAGATGAGACCTGTTGCTCAGTAAAGATGTTCTTCAATGTTCTGGAAATATGCAATGGTTTTGAGTGTGGCAACAAGATGGACCAATGTGCCAGACAAACAAGTTTCTGACAATCAGCATTTCCTATGTCAAGAAATGGTTTGAAAACTGGTGAATGGACATTGCATTTTCAGACCACGCATCTGATTTGGCAGAGGTTCAACAAAGAAGAATCGGCTTTTCTGCCTTCTTGCGACCTACCTATAGTGCGTCCTCTATTTGAACTGTTAAAGTCAGCTTCAGGGAGAATTCTGACTCTTAAGACAGTTTTGTTCTTGGCTTTGATATATTTTTTCCTCTTTGTTTTGCTGGTTCAGCAAATTTGTTATCACTATGAAACAAAGGGTGTTGCTCTAGGGGAAGATGCCATTTTTTGAGGGGCACATGGGTTATCTTCACTTCTTGTCATTGAAGATCACTGTAGAATATGAGCAGCTTCTATTCTATTTTAAGAAGATATATGAGTGGCAGCAGTTATGACCTCTCAGTAGACTTTTATACAATTTTATAACATGATTGATGACTTAGTTCCAAGGTATCACCCTATGAAAGAACACAACTTGAAAATGTATGTAACCCTTCTTCAATGGGTAGAGGACAAGACCTGTTGTTCAGTAAAGGCGTTCTTCAATGTTCTGGAAATATGCCATGGTTTTGAGTGTGGTAACAAAATGGACCAATGTGCCAGGCAAACAAGTTTCTGACATTCAAGATTTCCTACGTCAAGGAATGGTTTGAGAACTGGGGAATGGACATTGCATTATCAGACCACAGATATGATTTGGCAGAGGTTCAATGAAAAAAATAATCTGCTTTTCTGCCTTCTTGAGACCTATCTACAATGGGTCCTCTATTTAAACTGGTAAAGTCAGCTTCAGGGAGAATTCTGACTCTTAAGACAGTTTTGTTCTTGGCTTTGATATATTTTTTCCTCTTTGTTTTGCTTGTTCAGCAAAGTTGTTATCATTATGAAACAAAGGTTGTTGCTCTAGGGGAAGATAGCATTTTTCTTGTGGGGCACATGGGTTATCTTCACCTCTTGTCATTGAAGATCACTGTAGAAGAGGAGCAGCTTCTGTTCTATTTTAAGACTATATCTATGTGGCGGCAGGTTGGACCTCTCAGTAGACTTTCATACAGTTTTATAATATGAACGATGACTTGGTTCCAAGGTATTACCCTATGAAATGAAACAACTTGAAAATGTATGTAACCTTTCTTCATTGGGTAGAGGACAAGACCTGTTGTTCAGTAAAGATGTTCTTCAATGTTCTGAAAATATGCCATGGTTTTGAGTGTGGTAACAAGATGAACCAATGTGCCAGGCAAACGAGATTCTGGCATGCAACATTTCCTATGTCAAGAAATGGTTTGAGAACTGGGGAATGGACACTGCATTATCAGACCACACATCTGATTTGGCAGATGTTCAACAAAGAAGAATTGGCTTTTCTGCCTTCCTGAGACCTAAAGGGTCCTCTATATGAACTGTTAAAGTCAGCTTCAGGGAGAATTCTGACTCTTAAGACAGTTTTGTTCTTGGCTTTGATATATGTTTTCCTCTTTGTTTTGCTGGTTCAGCAAAGGTGTTATCACTATGAAACAAAGGTTGTTGCTCTAGGGGAAGATGGTATTTTTCTTGTGGGGCACATGGGTTATCTTCACCTCTTGTCATTGAAGATCACTGAAGAAGAGGAGAAGCTTCTGTTCTATTTTAAGAAGACATTTGTGTGCGGAAAGTTGGACATCTCTGTAGACTTTCATACAGTTTTATAATATGAACAATGACTTGGTTTTAACGTATCACCCTGTGAAAGGAAACGACTTGAAAATGTATGTAACCCTTCTTTGCTAGAGGACGAGACCTGTTGCTTAGTAAAGGCGTTCTTGAATGTTCTGGAAAGATGCCATAGTTTTGAGTGTGGTAACAAGATGAACCAATGTGCCAGGCAAAGCACATCATATTTCAGCTATAGGCCTATTAAATAATTTAGGTCAGTGGGTTCAAAGAACATGGCTATGAACAATTGCTTCAAGTTAAATGATTTATTCTATTTCTAAAATAGAGACAAATTATTTCCACTTTTACATCATTTAAAATTATACTCTTTTGGGAAGGTAGAAAGTTTACTGTTCTTACTCTCCATATTTAAGGGCCATATTCACAATTTTATCTTACCACTAAGAGTTTTCCTAAATAGTGAAAGTTTTTAGCTAAGGGGTTATCGTTTGAAACCAGTTCACAAAGCTGCCTGAGATTACCTTTTACTAAGGAATAGTAGTAGTAGATAAGTCTTAAAGGGGTGGTCCACTACAATATCATATGTTAAGCTTTAGTTGATGTGTAATGTAGCTGTGTGAACATAAACAACATCTCTAATTGTATTACACTCAAAGTTCAATGCAAAGAGAGACATTGGCATTTACAGAGTTAGCTTAGCAAAGCCTACAGCAAACAAAGTTTGGGGACTACAAAAAAAAAATACATCCGGGTTAATGAAGTCATAAACCCTTCAGGTTATGAGCATATGCCCCGAGCAGCAAAGGGGCGTGGCTAGAGGTGATATAATGTTATAGCAGAGAATGTTAAAATGCTGTCCAAACACTGCTGTTTTCACAGAGCGTCTTCTGTTTCTGTATTTGGGCCTCCAAATGACACAACACAACGAGAGAAGTGCTTACAATTTAATTTTAATTATGTTCCAGAGCATTAAGAAAAGCTATAGCTCTAGCATTTGACAAAGGAGAACTTCCAGAATCTCTACCAGTTTAGTGCTGGATTTGGCTAAAAACTTCTCAAAGAAGAAGCAGTTCCAACCATGATGGAAGATGCTGTGAATTGTAAGCCACAACCTGTAAGTATTTTTATTTGTTAGAATTGATCTATTACATGCATAGTTTCTAGGGCATGTTGTAGCAAGGACGTAAACAACGGAAAATACTGTTTGGCACCATTTACAGTTTAGCTACAAATTCATATTTGTCCATCAAACCACTGTAAACACCAACAATATTCACCAGCGTTGCATTGTCTCTCCATGCTGCTCTCAAAGATACGTTTCATATTACTTACACATGCTTATAACCCAAATATATATGAAAGATTTCACCACATCGAAAAATGTACTCTTGATACCTTTAAATGTATATAGTAGTGTTAGTTTAAACAATGTATCTGTGCACTTTATTATTTTGTGAACATTATTTTGCCTCCATAATCTTTTATCAAATATGATAAACTTCCTTTCCCCTTGAAACAACATTTCTTCACGTCCTGGTCACTTCCATGATTTTTTGGACATCTTCTGACCAATCAAATGCTCTCTAGTATCTGACATGCCCAACCTCTTCTTCTCACTTGCCTTTTATTTAATGTGATTGATCTCAACCACTCTAACTGGCAGAGCTGTGATATAAACAAATGCTATTAGCTATTTTTTAATTAAGGGGAGGAGCTACTATATGTCCCATCCCGTCTTCATGTTTCAGTTGAGATTACGGCAAATTTCGAATCTAAAAATACACATTTCAATGCACTTCACAGACCTTTAATTTGATTATTTTTCTCTAGCACAACCTGACAATGGCAAAGGAAATGAGCTGCATTTCCATTTTTTTTCCTGCTTCTATTCTAACAAGCATCACATCCTTGTCCCATTTGTCATTATTCTTGCTACCCAGCGAAAACAAAGTCAGCTCTTGGATAGAACTTTTAATGTTTGTCTGAGATGCAAATGCTCGGGAATCCAGAGAGCCCAGTCAGGAGACTAATGCAGGGGTAAGCCCGACAGGCTGACAGAAGAACACAATCTTTCCTCTCTGATATGTGTTACATAATACATCACACAGACACGCACAATCCTCTCGGCACACTTTAAAACTTTGAATATTGTTGTGCTCGCTGGCAAAATTACGAATTTATGATTTTGCAGTTACTGTAGCTGGCTTCTTCTGAAAGAACTACACTGGAAATGTATTTTTGTATCTAGTTTCTAGTCCAAACATCTAAAAAGTCTTCAATCAAGAAGCATATTTTAGACAAGCAAAAGACTTTTGTTTTCAGAAATAATAACCCAAAATTAATGAGTTTTTTTTTTTAAAGTAGCACAATAATCTTCCAATATGGTAAGCAAAATAATATGTTTTTTTTTTTTAAATAAGATAAATTTTTTAAGGGAAAACTCAAATTTTGACATTATTTCTAAAATCAAACTTTTCTGTTTGTAGTACCTGTGTGTGCCTGGAAGGCTTGAACGCGTCATGCCCAAGTGTGCCTGCTTTTGAGTGACGCTTCCAGCTATCAGATTGCCCCCTGGGGGCTGGCTGCAGTACAAGTTATAAAGTCTGCCTCCTCCATGTTTTCGAATGAGACTTTAGTCCAAATTAAATTTATTACACTTGCAATAAAATTTCCCGAAAGCTGGTTTTGGTCAATTAAGGCACAGGTTATCAACCTGATATGGGTTCAGATGTAAGTTTTTGTAAAGAGTATGTTTGTAGCCAGTATTTTAATGCTATAAAAGGAAAAAAAATGTCAATTGGTGAAGTTTGTTCCTCGCCGCTGTTGCCACTGGCTTGCTTGGTTTGGGATTTGTGAAGCTGCGCATCAATGGATTTGCTCTTCAGTGTTTGGACTTTCAGCAGTGAAATTTAAACCACACTGAACTGAACTTCAACTCTGAAAACTAGACTGACAGTTTCAATTTACTACAACTTCTGTGTTAAGCTGCTTTGACACAAACGACATTGTAAAAGCGCTCTAGAAATAAAGATGAAATAAATTGAATTGAATAAAAACGGGGCGTCATCATGTTTTGACAGTTGTGATTGACAGCGTCTCTAAGCAGACCGTCTGAGCTTCGGGAGGAGATTGAAATATCAATGTTTGATTTCTGTGTTATTTTACCATGATAAAATGAGTGGTTCAGCAGTAAACTATACTTTCTGATCTACAGGATCTGATGGATCACTGTTTATTTGGTAAAAGTGTGTGCTTTGATGGGCTTTATCTTTAGTTGTTTGCTGATACATGCCTAACATTAGTCATGACGGGAAAAAAACAGGTGATTATCTAACAGTTACAAATTGTTCTTATGGGTCTGAAATAACAATTAGAAAGTCAAAACTAACGTTAGCCTAAGTCCAGAACAATCTCCTGTAACTTGATTTAAAGACGTCTCTGACATTTTGAGTTTCGGCACTTTATCGATTTAATCTACTGAATTTGCCGTTTAAAATATATTAATGTTCTAGAAACAGAACTTTATATGACAAATAGAGCTGTAAGTGATAGTAAACCTAACAGAAATAATTAATGATTTCTTGTGCGGCCCAGTACCAATTGATTCACAAACTGGTACCAATTCGCGGCCTGGTGGTTGAGAACCACTGACTTGGGCAAGTCTATTTGAATTGGCTTTTGTATTTTAAGCACAAGAGCCAGTTTCTGACGATCGGGTTGTCGTGGTCCTAACCTTCGACCACCACCCGTTCTACAATGCACCAGCCCCTTACGGCTCCCCCTGCAGGTGGTGGGCCTGCAGGAGGATGGTCCCACATCGCTCCTTTGGGCTAAGCCCGGCCGGGTTCCGTGGGAAAAAAACTCGGCCATCAGGCGCTCGCATATGAGCCCCAACCCTATGCCTGTCTCCAGGGTGGGGCCCCAACTGTGGCATACTGGGCGACATCATGGTCCTCGACGTTAATGTACTCATAAGGGGTACTCATAAGGCAAATCTTTCGATTTACCGGTCAATCTACGTTCCTACTCTCACCTATGGTCATAAGCTTTGGGTCATGACCGAAAGGACAAGATCTCGGATAAAAGTGGCCGAAGTTTCCTTTGCAGGGTAGCAGGGCGCACACTTATGGATAGGGTGAGTAGCTCTGTCACCCCGGAGAAGCTCAGAGAAGCTCATGTGTGCTGCTCCTCCACATCGAGAGAAGTCAACTGAGGTGGCTCGGACATCTGTTTCGGATGCCTCCTTGACGCCTACCTAGGTAGGTGTTCCAGGCATGTCCCACTTGGAGGAAGGCTCGGGGAAGACCCAGGACATGCTGGAGGGACTATATCTCTCGGCTGGCCTGGGAACACCTCAGGATCCCCCCGGAGGAGCTGGAGGAAGTGTCTGGGGAGAGGGAAGTCTGGGGTTCTCTCCTAAGACTGCTGCCCCTGCGATTCGGCCCCGGAAAAGCGGATGAAAATGAATGAATGAATTTTAAGCACAATAAATAAAAAAAAGAAACCTCAAGTAGCACAATGAATTAAATGTGACATTTTGAAGTAAAAAGACAAAATAGGATTAATTAGTAAAATGTACTTGGGTTATGCTAACCCTAACCCTCCAAAAAGTCCAAAAAGCACTTTTTACAGTGTAGTGTAATTATTAGGGATGAGACTGAAATACAGAATTAGACAGATATTGACTTCAAAATTATAATGAGTAACATAATAATAATAATAATAATAATAATAATAATAATAAGTGATGTAGCTACTTTTGTGCTTGCTGTATAACAGGTCAGCACATATTTCTAACTTGATTGTAACATTAAAATGCATCAGCCGAGTGCATGAAGTGAGCGAGAGTAAACTATAGGAATGAAAATGAGAGCAGCACGATCAAAGCCGCATTGCAGTTTCTGATGTGCAACAGCAAGCCTGTGAATTTGTCATGGCAACCGGATATATTTCACACTGATTTCTTACAAGGGCTACACTGTAAAGGTAGCTAGAAGCAAAGAGATGTGTAACTAGAAGCCTCATTTGTTAAGGTGTACGTATTCGGCATAGTCAGGGTCAGTTCTCTCTCTCTCACAAACACACACACCTGTGTGCGGCAGCGGTTGTACAGTACAGCGGCTGTCATTGGATGTGTTTAAACAGGCCAACCATTAACTACACTCCAAAATGTTTTAATATGAGTTGAACCAACACTATTCATAAGGTTTTTTTGGGACAACTTAATTGTTTTATGTTCATTCATTCATTTTCTTTTTGGCTCAGTCCCTTATTTTATCTGCGGTCGCCACAGTGGAATGAACTGCCAACTTATCCAGCATATGTTTTATGCAGCGGATGCCCTTCCAGCTGCAACCCATCACTGGGAAACATCCATACACTCTCATTCACACACACACACACTCATACGCTACGGCCAATTTAGCTTACCCAATTCACTTATAGCACACATCTTTGGACTTGTGGGGGAAACCAGAGCACCTAGATGAAATCCACGTGAACATGGGGAGAACATGCAAACTCCACACAGAGATGCCAACTGACCCAGCCGGGACTCGAACCAGCGACCTTCTTGCTGTGAGTCGATCGTGCTACCCTATGCGCCACCGTGACAGGTTTTTGTTTTATGTTCAGTCCACTTAAATTTGTAAAAATGATTAAGTTATCTTAATCAGATTGTGTTGGGACAACAAGAAGGGATTGTGTGGAAGCCGGCATTTTAAATCCTCAGTTGCACATGTTTTCCACACGATAAAACAACGTTGAGGATGTTTTTGTACCCCCAAGCTTTTTAATTGTTGTTTATATTTGTTTTAGATTTTTTTATTCCCCTCACACTTGCCCCAAAATATTCAAACCATTCCTATTTTGAAAAAAAAATAAATAAATAAAAATAATAAAAGCGTCAAATTAGGTTTTTATATTTTTTATTAAAGGTGTACTCACACTAGACTTTCCGAACCATGCCCAGGCATGTTTAACCCCTATTTCTCGGTTTGTTTGACAAGTGTGACTGCCCTGAATCGGGCTCAGGCACGGTTCAGTTGGCCAGCCCTGGCCCGGTTGGAAGAGGTGTGGCAGAGTGCGGTTCAGTTGGGCATATGAGCGGTACGCTTGTAGTGTGAGTGCAAAGCGTGCCTGAGCATGAAACTGAAGACGCAACGTCACTTTTAAGGGACTGTTTCATATGGATTTATTGATCATTCTTACTTTTCAATGAACGTGAACTGTCATAGTTTATCAAAGAGTGCACCCCCCCCATGGCATATCAGCTGCACCTTGAGCAAACTAAAGCAATCTCCACTGCACTGAGTGAGAGCACTTCTCTTCTGTTAAACTGAACAGTCGCATCATCAATGACGTAAGCGTGCTCCGGCTCGAAAGGTAAAATTGCAGTGTGAGTGCAGGCCGTCGGAAGAGAGGGGAGGGGGGACAATCGTGCCTGGGCACGGTTCAAGACAACCGTGCCTAGTGTGTGTGTGTGTGTACACTCTAAGTGTTGACTTTGGAGTTTGTAAGCCTAATCTAGACTGTTAATGAATCTGATTGTTTTGCAATCTTAGGACAGGGTTGTAAAAAATACACCATAATCTATTGTTATTATTAGACTATTAGTAATTTTATTTTACTTTAAAGGGATAAGATATTGCACACTACCTGACAAAAGTCTTGTCATAGATCCCAGTTGTAAGAGCAACAAATAATAACTTGACTTCTAGTTGATTTTTTGGAAAAGTGGCAGATTTTTCAGATGAATCATCTGTTGAACTGCATCCCAATCATCACAAATACTACAGAAGATCTAATGGAGCCTTCATCAACCCACGATTCTCACAGAAATCAGTCAAGTTTGGTGAAAGACAAATGTCTTCAGTGGAGTGCATACAACAACATTTCCTTATCCAGGAAAGTAAAGGAGTAAAGTAAAGAGTAAAGTAAAGAGAGGGTAAAGAGACTGAATGGAGGAGGCTTGTTCTTTATCCTCGCACTGCAGATGGTCTGTTTAATTGTTTTCTCGCAAGTGAAGTGTTCAGCTTTTCCACTTACGAAGTGAGCCATGTAAATAGCAAATGTGCCATGGTGCAACGCAACTGACTCTTAAAGGAAATGGGAGATGAGTCTCTGATTGGTTTAATGCAAGTTATACTTAAAAACACACCAATAACTCATTGACCATAGGTCGAGGTGGACACTCATGACATGTGGAATCCCACAAGGTTCAATTCTGGCACCTTTCCTGTTCAACCTTTATATGCTCCCACTGAGCCAATTAATGAGAAGGAACCAAATCTCCTACCACAGCTATGCTGATGACACTCAGATATACTTAGCCTTACTGCTTAATGACTACAGCCCCACTGACACCCTCTGCCAATGCATTGATGAATTGAACAGTTGGATGTGCCAAAACTTTCTTCATTTAAACAAACAGAAAAGTCATTGCATTTGGCAACAGAGATGAGGTTCTCAAGGTGAAATGCGTACCTTGGCTCTAAGGATCAAACAACAAACAATAAGGTCAAGAATCTTGGTGTGACTGGAGTCAGATCTGAGTTTTAGTGGTCATGTCAAAGCAGTAACTAAATTGGCATACTATCTTCTCAGAAACATTACAAGAATCAGATGCTTTGTTTGAAGTGAAGACTTAGAGAAACTTGTTCATGATATTATAAGCGGCAGGTTGGATTACTGTAACTCCCTCCTCACTGGCCTTCCCAAAAAGACAGTTAGACAATTGCAGCTCATCCAGAAAGCTGCGGCCAGGATTCTGACCAGAACCAGAAAATCAGAGCACATCACACCTGTCCTCAGGTCTTTACACTGGCTCCCAGTTACCTTAAGAATAGATTTTAAAGTATTACTACTTGTCTGTACATCACTAAATGGCCTAGGACCTCAATACATTACAGATATGCTCACTGAATACAAACTTAAGAGATCACTAAGATATTTAGGATCATATAAACTAGAAATTCCAAGGGTTAAGTCAAGTCAGGGTGAATCAGCTTTCAGCTACTGCGCCCCCTGCCGCTGGAATCAGCTTCCAGAAATGATCAGATGTGCTCCAACATTAGGCACATTCAAATCCAGACTGAAAACACATCTGTTTAGCTGTGCCTTTACTGAATGAGCACTGTGCTACGTCCGACAGATCGCACTATTGTCTTTTTTTTTTTCTTTTCATTCTTTTATAGCCTGTTTTAACACATTTTAATCATTAAAATAGAGCCCAAAAACTCTAAGTAAAAAATGTAAATTTTTGCAGTGTTCTGCTGCTGGAGCTCTTCTGCTTCAAGGTTTCATTTTCAAAGACATTTCCATCTATAGAGCTTTTAACTTTTGAGAGTACCGCATGTCTCATGAGAAACACTATTTGTGTGGTGCGAGCAGCTGCTTCCCAGGCAGATTGTTCGAAATCAATCATTTATGAGATTCCATTTCATCTTGGATGCTATTTTCGAAAGTAGCTGCAGTACCTAGACAGTTCAACAGCTCACTGATTTGAAGATTCATTATCTACACTGTAAACTGTAAAAATAAATGCGGAGCTCCACACAATCGATTTGTGTTGGGACAACATGAAAGAATTAAGTTAACTTATTAGTTTTTCCAACTTTAGGTGGATTGAACATAAAACAAGTAAGTTTGCCGCCTTCAAAGAACTCAAGAGTTGTGTTGTTTCAGCTCATTTTAAATAAGTAGCTTAAACCAACTTCATTTTTCAACTTCATTTTCAGTTCAAAAAATGTTGGGTTCCACACAATCAATCTGTCACGATCACCAGCGATCTAAAATTCGAAGATCACTGGAGAACTACAATTCTACCACTGAACTGAACTACAACTCCCAGAACTCATTGCTCCAATCACTCCTGCCACAGCTGACAGTCATCTGAACACTGATTGACACACACAGGTGAAGTTCGTCATTGCACGATTACATGG
Organism: Danio kyathit; assembly: GCA_903798195.1. Lineage (NCBI taxonomy): Eukaryota > Metazoa > Chordata > Actinopteri > Cypriniformes > Danionidae > Danio > Danio kyathit. The sequence continues at coordinate 52,067,599 of LR812539.1, forward strand.
ACTATATATACACTGCAGTTTCACACACTCTTTACTGAGTCTTGTTTCTGCTTAGATCATCACGTAAGTGTTATCTTTGTCTTGGCTTCTCATGGTTTTGACATTTGCTTTGTTTTACTGTTTCCATTGTTTTGACTTATGTCAGATGTTTTCTTGCAAAGTTTGATGTTGGACTCTTGAAAAAATGCATTGGTCAAAACTGATTAGCTAAAGTCACACCAGGATTCAGCTTGGTCTTAAAGCCTTTTTTGATGGGTTATGTTTACAATATATGATGGCATAGCAGTCAAAATAGGACAAATGAGCTCATGTATGGGACAAATTCTTGACCTTTGTCAGTGAGGGGTGGGTCTTCTGAACCACCCAACCCCAACACCCCCCTCCACCCCCCTGTTTTTGTACTTGTTTTTTATTGACAAAATACATTCGGTTTTGTTTTTTCTTGAGTACTCTTCAGTATTTTGAGAAGCAACAATAAATAATTTTGCAATGTAACTACTGCCAATCTTAATTTGACAGTTTAAACGCTTTGCTTAATTTTAAGACTGAACATATACAGGGTATATGCAGGAATCCTAAAGGAAATTTCAATACCTTTTTAAGACTTTTTAAAGATCTTCTCAGAATATTTTAAGACCTCGTCGCCACTTCAAGTTCTAATCCGTATCAAATCTTTAACTTATTAAACTGTTGCTAATAAACAGTTGTAGTAAAATGAATGAATGGAGCACAAACGTGCAACAGAACTTAAATAAGCTTTGAAGAAACAAACCTTGAAAGAAAATACGTGGTTGTTTTCAGCGACTGTTTAAACTCGTCTTTCTCCGACCAGGAGTACACAAACTTGCATTATCCCATTTTGCCGTCTGTTTTGCGCTATGGCAAGGATATTCAATTAGTTTGCCATGGGGACCAGTTCATGAAAAGCATGCCAAATGAAGGGCCAGAGATATGACTTGCAATATAAGTGATGACACAACAGCATATAAGAGCCCATATGTTGTATTTTGCTCCTTAAGACACCCACAGAAAAGATACGATATGTGAATGTCTCGCTGCTATAGTTAATCCAGTGTGCGTGCGTAGCCTTGGTGTATAAGCTCGAAACTAGTGCACAGGTGGCATAACTTTGTTTAGTAGCAGCAGTTTCATTCTGTGCAACAGAAACGCGGTGTTGAGAATTCTTTAAGCTTAAGTATCCAAATGTTTTCGGCTGCTCGCGCCACTCACTTGCTTAATGTCAGGTGACTCCCGCTCTGCGCAGCCTTCAACTGCAGCTCGTGCTGTATTGAACAGACGCACGTCACTCCATAACTATAGCGGCTGCTTTTCGACTGAACTAAATTAATTTTTGATGTCTTGGTCACACCATGAGGAGGACCGGAACAAATTGCCTCGTGGGCCGCCAATTGAATAGCCCTGCTCTAGGGTTTCGCTACATGTGGAGAGTGTCAAATCACCTTCCCGCATTTGTCGCAAATGACGTAACATCACCTGCACAAGAGGAGCTTGGCCGGAGACACCCGGCTTGAACCAATCGAGGAAAATAAATATATTTATGCTTTTTTAGAGTCAAACACTTTGGACAACGCGTGAACAAAATTTAAGACCTCCTAAAAAACGGGATTAAGACTTTTTAAAACCTTTTAAGGGTCTTAAATTTCTCATAATTGATTTATCAACTTTTAATACTTTTTTAAGACTCTGCGGACACCCTGATATATAATGGTTATTCTTAAAGATGAATTGTCATGTTTAGTAACTCTAGTTTTAAGACCTTTTCACACAAAATAAGAAAAGCAAACTGCTTTAAAAAGCTATTAACATGCTAGTTTTAGGATTGTTTGACTAAATACACTTTTTACACCACTCTGGGTTAAGTCTATTGCCTCAAATTGGGTTGCCAATAAATTTACTACAGCCTCTGATAAAGCAAATACACTCCTACTTCATGTTGTCATATTTTCTTTTTTCCTGTTTATAGCCTAATAAAGAAGACAATTCAGTATGAAAATTTGTATTTTTGCATTCACATTGTGAATGATAAGATCTGCTTTCTATGACAAAGTGAATGATTTAGCACTCTGGATACATATCAGCTCATACTTCGTTAAATCAATTGCTATATTGATAGATATATAAATCTAGTTATTATACACTTAGTTTAAAAGTAAGTACTGAGGCCCACCCTATTTCCCCAAGGTCCACTCAATTACAAATGTCAGGCCCTGCTGCTGTCTCTAAACATTATTCAATTCTTACCACACAGTTGAGTGGCTTTGACAAACCACCTGTAGAAAACAAACTCTTTCAGCGTTCTGTCATTTTAACCAACACTTGCACCAGATTTGCACCAGACACTTTCTTAAAATCACTCAACATCTCAAAAGAACTTGCATTTATAAAGTGTGCCTCACACAGGTGAGTGGGTTTGACAAACCACCTGTAGAAACACTCTTCTTTCTCTCTCCCTCCTTATTCTAGCACTTAATGCTCTAAGCACAAACAGTTCCTTTGTAAAATTAGCACTTCTTGTGTGTATTGCCTCTTCTTATTGAATCGCTGAATGTCTCCTCAATTGTAATTCGCTTACAAAAGCATCTGCTAAATGACTAAATGTTACCAAGTATTATTATCTTAAAGCACTGGCAGATCACTTGACTTGTTTCTAGTCTGAATCTTTTTAAATCAGTCATTTATTTCTCATGTTATAGATGGTTATTTTGTGCAGTGTAGGAGCTCAAAGACACTTAAAGACACTCACCAAACACAGTTCTGGCAGGGACCGATTCCCTGTTTAACCAGAAGGACACCTGGGACAGGATCACAGTCATGATGCATGGCAAATACGTCTGGATGACGAAGTAACCGATCTTCCTTTTGAGGTGAAAATGTGTTGTCATGACAACATACTCTCCTGAAAGTAAGAGAAAGAGATCGAAGTGAGGACTTTTAGAAATAAGGCTTATATACACTAACAGTGTGCATATCACGACAGTCGTTTTAACATGATAATTGACCGTGGTAAATTAATAAGTTAATGAGCTGACTCAAATATAGATTACTTAATGACACTGCAAAAAGTCTTACTTTAATTTTTGGTCATGTTTCTAGTCCAAATATCTAGAAATTCTTAAAGGGGACCTAATATTCCTCTTTTTACAAGATGTAAAATAAGTCTCTGATGTCCCTCTGATCCCCTCTGATGTTTTATAACTCTTTGAAACTCCCCCTTTCAGGCTTTGATCCTAATTGTGGCGTTTTGGTGGCTGTCGCTTTAAATTCAAATGAGATTGTGCTCTTTTCAAAAGAGGGCGGAGCTACAAACGCCTGTGTGTCAGCATAGTGGCAGATTCAAAGACAAGACTAATGTCCTATGCTAATGAGGGAGAGATTGTCACTAGTGGGCGGGGCTTTACCCCCTCTGATGACACGTACAAAGGGAGAATGTCAATCAACGTGTTTCTGCAGACTGTTTATATCAAGTGTTATTATAAAAAAAATAATTAATACATTTTTACTATTAAAAGCTGGTTATATTCATAGACTATTGCCACACAACTGTGTTTAAACCCCTTATAAAAGTGTTTTTCGCATAATAGGTCCCTTTTTAATCAAGAAGTATTTTCAGAAATAATGGCAAATTTAAGATATTTTTTCCTTAAAACAAGCAAAATGATCAGTTTTTTAAAAAACAACACTTTTGAACTGACAATAAATATCTTCATGTTAGTTCACAAAGTATTAACACAGTTAAAAAATACACCTCTTTAATATATGCAATATATATAAAGAAAAACCCCTTACTATCCTAAACACTGTCATCCAGTAAACATCCACTTTGGACCCTTTTTGTTACACTACCTGTATTGATTGTTCAATAAAGGAACAGAACAGAATAATAATGTGTATATCCACATGGGAAATTATAAAAACTGGGGCATGCTATTTTGGCTAAACTTGCTAAAATATAACCATAGTAAGGAAGAGTAATCCTTCTTTGTTTCCTTTTTAAAAACTTGGGTTGTAAATAGTGCATCAAAAAATATTTAATTAATTATTTATTAACAAAATGTAAAAAAAAAAGAATAATTAGGACTAATAAACACATTAGTTTAGAATAAATTTGAATATATTAAAATAATATTTAAGTTATAATCTTAAAATAATATGATTTTATAAAGCATTATATATATATATAAGTTTTAACATTTGCTTCTGCATTTGGAGATATGGTTTTCTCTGTTGACATCAGCTTGACCATGCCCCTTTTACTATTAGGGTGCTTTCACACTAGCACTTTTGGTCCGCACCCGTGTTCGTTTGACGTCATAGTACGGTACGTTTAGCTAGTGTGAACGTGTCTTCTGAACTCGGGTGCGCACCCGTGAACCGTACCCGAGTCCGCCTAAATGAGGTGGTCTGGGGTACGGTTCATGCGAACTCTGGTACGGTTCACTTCTGGTATGAATGCAATCGTACCAAATAGCGGAAGTGAACCGCCAACTGTACAACAAACTATCGTTTTCATAACGTTCATTCGTGTGTGTGCGCCACGTATTGTGCCTTGGTGACAAGCGGGACGTAGCAAAGCACAGTGATACACAGTGATGTCTGCTTGTCTCCTCCAGAAACAGCTTCTGCAGACACTGTGTGATGTTCTGAATGTTTATAATATTTTTGCAGCAGACAGACGCGAGTCGCTTTCTGTATGTCCAAAACTTATGATTCAGTAAAAGCAAATCGACCGCGAAGTCTCCATTTTGGCGCTTTGCTTTCGAGACCGTCACCAAGCAACAGCAGTAAACAAAACAGCAGCTCTATGACGCAAGCGTACCGGGGTTCAGAAGGAAAAAAGACAGTGTGAACACAAACCAACCGAGAAGGTGGCAAGGGGGGACAATCGAACTTGGGTACGGTCCAGGCAATTGATCCAAGTGTGAAAGCACCCTTAGTGTGCTACAAGCAAGTGATTTACAAAAAAGAAAGCCCTGCCCCCTACTCAATATTGCATTTCAATTAAAAGTACATCAACACACATAAAATAAAAAGTTTCCAGTTCCCACAGATTTTAAATTGAAGATATACTACTACTAAGAACTAGTAGTTTCAAATTAAGTTTTGCACATGCTGTGGTTAAAACAATGCTTTATTAGTTTAGTATATGCATACAGTACCATATTGAAAAAAAAAACATATTTGTGGTAGAAATGTGCACTGTTAGAGTTCATTCACATGCTTCAGAAAACAAGAGATGCAACACTCAGGAATTCTTTGAGTAAAAAGCGTAGTATAAAGCTTGGGGGTATCTCAGCCTGATCTTACAAGGAAACGTAAGTATTTTACGCTTTGTCAGTTGCTAATTCGTATGAGTTCAGTTGTACATAAATGTACGATGTTAAAAAGGAGGCGTGACACCCAACCTCACCCCTAATCCATCCGTCATTGGGGGATGAGCAAATTGTACTAAATTGTACGAATGAGATTGTATGAATTCATACAAATAAGCCAATAAATCAAATAGTTACGAATTGTCGTGAGATTATGTTGGGTATATAGACACAATCAGCCACTGAACATCTGTAAACGGTAACTTGCAACGATTGTCCTGCCTTCGAGTTCTGATTGGTCCACTGCTTTGGAACTGACAGAGATGAGCAGCACTGTGTGTAAAAGTTGAAGTAATATTACCATGACATGCCATCTAAAAAAACGTTGCACTCATGTGCGTAATGGATGCGTTTACATTAAAAACAACGAAAATGTATGGAAGAAATGAAGAAACTTGTTCTGTGTGAATGTAAACACAGGTGCTTGACTAACATGTGTGACGTTATGCTAACATCTCTCATTTTGTGAAGCGCCGCGCACACACAAGCGCCACATTTTTGTCGACCTTATTTTTAATGGTAACACTCACTTAATTTTACCAGCCTGATCCAACAAGGAAACGTAACTGTTTTACGTTTTGTCAGATTAGTGGCTAATTCAGAGTTCAGTCGTACAAAAATATACAATTTTAAAAAGGAGACATGGCAACCAACCTCGACCCTCAACCCAACCATCACTAAGGGAAAAAGCAAATCGTACTAAATTGTACAAATGAGATTGTACAAATTAGCCACTAAATCGAAAAGTTACAAATTGCCGTGATGTAGCTTTGGTTTTTATAGTATTACTTGTGCTATTAATTATAATATAATTATTATAAATGTAACTTTTTTACAGTAAGGAATAGACATTTGTTCAGTAAATAAAAAATAAAATAAAAACAATCCATTGAATTTTAAAGCTACTTTTTGTCTCTTTAACTATTAATTGCGCCACGTTTATGTTTGTGCCTACGTCATTTCCAAAAGCAGTGGTCCAATCAGAAGAGCTTTTTTTTTAGTATTGATTGAGTAGTAAAAAAAGAAAAGAAAAACGATTCATTGACTTTAAAGCAATTTTTTGCTTCTTTAAATGTTAATTGCGCCATGTTTATTTTGTGCCTACGTCAGTTCGAAAAGCAGTGGACCAATCAAAAGAACTCGGAAGTGGGACAATCATTGCATTGTTTGCTTGTGTTTACTGGCGTTCACTGGCTGTGTCCATTTACCCTCATGCTTTATGGTAAACTTTTTTTTCCATTCCAAACCATACCAAAGAGTTGCGTCTAGTGCAGGGGTGCTCAACCCTGTTCCTGGCGATCGACCTTCCAGCTGATTTCAGCTCCAACCCTGATCAAACACACCTGAACCAATTATTTAGAACGTGAGGAGCACTTGATAATTACAGGCAGGTGTGTTTGATAAGGGCTGCAACTGAAAACTGCAGGAAGGTCGATCGCCAGGAATAGGGTTGAGCACCCCTGGTCTAGCGTTTTTATAAGCGAACATGCATTCGGTGTGAATAAGCCCTTGCGCCCCTAATAAGAACGAAAGGGTATAAAAACGCACCAGTGCTGGACTGCACCACGCCCGAGTCTACACTCTGTCCCATCAAGTCATACTGGTTGAGACGAGAACCATCGTCAGCCACGACCACAGACTGCGCCGCCCCTCGAGTCCAAACGTACACCACTTCAGCTCTGGTGTAGGCATCTGCCGAAAACAAACAGAACACAGTATAAACTGTCCAAAGTCAAGAAGTCACTTGTCAGATGTCAATGCTTCCCGGGGTCATATACTGCAGTGGATTCTCAAGCGCAGCAGACACTGAAATATTTACAGCCTCGTGGCTTTGAGTCACAAGCTTGTTTTTTATTCATGCGTCTTTCCCCCCCACCCCTCATTCTTCCTACAGCGCAGACGCATCTGTTCTTTCTTTTCAAGGATTAGTTAGGTCAGGGTAGAGCTGGCTAAATCCGTCCGGCTGCTTGTGTGGACTCGGGTATGTGATGTTCTATGTCAGAGATGATCTCTACTCTCTGCGGACCTAATAGAGAGTCCCTCACTCACAGATACTCAGTTTTGGTGACTTGAAGTAGGATCTGAACTTTCTATGGGAAAATTGAAACGGCACAGTACTTACAGCTGCCAAATTTGAGAGGGCAAGCATGGGCATCCATTGGGAAGTCTTCTAAGTGCATTGGACATTCAGCTCTGACTGTAAGCCTGAGGCGGGAAGAGAGAAAGCAGGATACAGTGTTTAGGGCAGTTGACAGTTAATTGCAATTTTACCCACGATTTAACCCTCCAATTTCAGAACTGACACTTCGATGGTATGATGTATATTACTTGTTAAATAGTATACAATTCAACTCACGTGTGGTTATAGGCAAAATGTTTATAAGTGAAGTTTATTTATAAACTAATTTCGAGAGGAGCACGTGATTATGATTGAACACGGCTGGTTACGCATTAACCATGTATGACCAACCAATCAGACAATCCCTAACCCACTATAAAAAGCCAGGGTTTCTTACTACAGTCATCTTCGATTTGAAGAATCCCCCCTTCCACCCCTACTCCTCCACCTTTCCTTTCATAGGGCGGCACGGTGGCCCAGTGATTAGCACTGTTGCCTCACAGCAAGAACGTCACTGGTTCTAGTCCTTTAACAGACTGGCTGTCGTTTCAGTGCGAAGTTAGCATGTTCTTCCCGTGCGCGCGTGGGTTTCCCCCGGGTTCTCCGGTTTCCTCCCACATTCCAAAAACATGCACCACAAGTTAATTGATCTATCAAAATTTAGCACTAGTCAAACTTTTATCCATCAGCATATCTCTTTATAGCAATTATTTTCTGTCATCAACTCTTATCAAAAAGGGGGGAGTTCTCGAGATCTACCTGAGCTCAAAGCTCCCCTCTCGCCCTGCAAACGGGAGGGAGCCCAGGGCTCAAGGACCTTTTGGGCTCAGGGCTCTCTCCCGGGACAGCATGCCAAACTTGCTTTAAAATCAATCATCAGCTAAGTGTGAACTCTTGAATGTTTATGATGTTTGCACGTAGAGTGTGTGAAATCAAAATGTCCCCTTTTTTAAATGATTTGAATAATTCCTGTGGATGCAAATACGATTTTTTTTTTTCGTCCGAGAAGTTTCCCTGGATGCATTGTGGTTTAATTCATATACAGTTTCATACACAAATTTATTAGTTATTTTGTTTAATAAATTGTTTAACGGAATAATTCCTATCATTTTTATATTTTTAAACCATTTTAAGGTCAGTAATATTACCTAATTAACCAATAAGCCATTTACTAAATTCAATCATGTTAATTCAATTGTCAACACGCAACAATTCTTTCTGTCTTTCTGGTTTTTGAATCAGAATCTGGCAAATGTCGCTGCTTTGTCTAATGATGTATTTTAGGTGAGAATGTGGTTGTTCAGCCTTCAGTTATGCTGTTTATTTATAAGGATTGCACCTATTTGAGTTCCTGGTCATCACCGCTCATGTTTCCCCCTAAGAGCAGCCTTACCACGGACACTTCTTCTGGAATCTGATGTATACCTCCAAAGTGGTGAAACATGAAAGATATATACAGTTGAAGTCAGAATTATTAGCCCCCTTGTTTATTTTTCCCCCAATTTCTGTTTAACGGAGAGAAGATTTTGTCAACACATTTCTAAGCATAATAGTTTTATTAACTCATTTCTAATAACTGATTTATTTTATCTTTGCACTGATGACAGTAAATAATATTTGACTAGATATTTTTCAAGACACTTCTATACAGCTTAAAGTGACATTTAAAGGCTTAACTAGGTTAATTAGGTTAACAAGGTAGGTTAGTTTAATTAGGCAAGTTTTTGTATAACTATGGTTTGTTCTGTAGACTATCGGGGGGAAAAAAAAACTAAAAAATGGTTCTTGAAAAATTACAAACTATAAAATAAAACGCATACGATTTTTTCAGAAAGAAAAAATATTATCAGACAGACTGTGAAAATTTCCTTGTTCTGTTAAACATCATTTGGAAAATATTTTAAAAAGACAAATAAAAATTCAAAAGGGGCTAATAATTCTGACTTCAACTGTACATATAGTATATTTGGGTATATCTAACATATTCAGTTGTTTTCAGGCAGCTTTTAATTGTTCAAGAGCAGATAGATTTGACTGAGGGCAATGTGAAGTTTTAAATTATAGTAATTAAATGCTATACCAAAAGCACCCTTTGTTCAACTAACTGATTTGCTCAGTATCATTATATTGCGGTTTGTTAAATATTCTCAATAAATCATATTTCATATCATTAACAGTAATATTTCATTCAAATATTGTGTATCATAAAACAGCGTGTTTGTGAAGGTAATTTTTTAAATGATACATTGCTTTGCAGAGCTGATATTCAAACTAATGCAGATTAGATTGATCTTATGAGGAGTTTAACTTGAAGAATGAATACAGAGATAATGGTAAATCACTTATATAAAGTCATAATACTGCATAACTGCAGTATATGTATATAACTGGATTTAGAACCCATTTTGAATCCCATTTTGTCCTTAAAACACTAAAATACTATACATAATGCAATAAATAAAAACAACAAATAAGTAATTTTCTAACATGAATTAGAAAATTACCAACATAAGCTTTAGCTCAGCTGTTAAAACTGACTAACTTAAAGGTGCTGTATGTAAGTTTTTGACTCTTCTAAAGCATAAAAATACCATAATATGTGTGCAGATATTTAAGAAACATCCCAAGTGAACATACTTGTTTAACTGAAAAACAATGCTGAAGTCAGATATTTTGCTTTGAAAATGGGTTTTCCGTGCCGGAACGCTGTCTTTGTTTAGATAAATTTCATATGCACGATGCCAGTTTAGCCAATTATATGTCAGCACCCTGGGTTGCCTTGTTGGAAAACAGCGTATTTCATTCATTCATTCATTCAGAAAGACTCTGAAAGCATGCGTCCGTGACCAAAAAGAACAGTATGGGAGACAGATGCAGTTCCACATGAGGTTATTAATTAGCAAATTACATAAATATTACGAACGTAAACATTAGGTGAGCAGGTTACATTGTAACCGCGTGTCCTAACAACATGCTGTGACGAGAGAGGCAGTGATCAGCTATTTGGCTGTTTGCACCAGACGAAACACGGCAGAAATGTAAATACAGCCTTTCAGAAGCACAGAATATGCACTCGCTCACGAAACGGTAAGGTTTAGAATCTATTTAATACATGTTAACCCACTTTAACATCAATGTAGATGCTGAATCACTCATATGTGTTTAGTTCTAAAGTTCAATTTCAGACGCTTTATTGTATTTTCCAGATCTGAGGTAAACTTCCTGCTTTCAGTATATGGCAACAAATGTCATGTAAAATGCATTCAAACTCGCATTGTTAGCATTTAGCACAGAATAAAGCACACAAGGCTTACCTGAGGTGATCTAGCTGTCATAGGTTTCTGTTGTTCAGCTGTGAGAAATAGAAGCCATTTCTAATATATCAATTCGAGGTGTTGGTTAGGACAAAAACTCCTTTTAATATGGAAAATATTTCCTCTATCACGTGTCGTTGCTTTTATTTAGAACACAGTTTAAATCACTCGCTCCTGTACACAATCTGGCATCCCAGCGTACTTTTATTATGATCCAGGAGTGCAATACCTAGTTCAACCACTGGGTGTCAAACTTACATACTGCACCTTTAAGATTTAAATCAGTGGAAGAATAAAATTCTTCAAACAAAAGTGTTTTTTTCTTTTTGTTTTCTTATGTTATTCCATTATTTTGTCTTTTTAGGTTTTGATTTATTCTTTATTTAATATTAAAAGGACGTTATTATTTTGTTACCTGCATGAGAGGCAGACGTTTAAATATAGTACAAACTTATTTTAAAAATATAGAATATTTGTATTGTTAAATATATTTCAAATATGGGTAACACTTTATTTTGATGGTCCATTTGAGTATTAGTAGACTGTCTGCTTAATATCTATTGATATTGCTGCTAAACAGACTATAAGAAACTTTGCAACTACATTTCAACTTACACTAACCCTATCCCCAACCCAACAGTCTACATATAATCTAATGAGAATTAGTTGGCATGTAGATGCAATGTAACTTAAATTCATCAAATGGACCATCAAAATAAAGTGTGACCCAAATATGTTTTAAATATACATATCTAAAAAATTGAAATATGAAAAATGCTATTCAGGTGTTCTTGGCAAGTGAAATGACTTCACGTCAAACACAGACACCAACAAATTGTGATCAAATCCAATTCTGTCCTTGTAGACAGAGTAGATGAAAAACAAACAGAGGAGATTCACCTCATGGTGTAGAGCAGAGTTCCTTCCTCTGTGATCCGCAGAAGTTTGTTGGGCATGGTCATGTTATGGGCAACGGACTTCTTGCCGTTGTGGAAGAACGTGTCGGGGGTCCAGATTTTGCTAGCCATGAGGTTGTTGAGACGGAGCACAGCCATTGGGCCTTTAAATTTCAGCCTCTCATCTTTCCAGCTCTGCCTGAAGAACACATCTATGGTGTACTCCTGCAAAACCGCAATAAACATGTTCTCATGATGCATCATCGCTCATGTTTTCCTGCTGAGAGCAGACATACCACGGACACTTCTTCTGGAATCTGATGTATGCCTCCAAAGTGATTAAACAGTATTTTTTTTTGTATAACTAACAGCATTAATTGTTCTCAGCCAGTGCAGAGGAACATTAGCATGCTACTTAGCATTAGCATTTCACTTCAATAACATTCTCAAATGTAACTTAAATTTAAGTGTAGTTTTAGTTTTATGAAAAATGGAAAGATGGATGGTAAATAAGTATATTTTACAATCATACAATTCATATTGATCACTGTATATATTGGTTGTTGACTTGACGTTGCATTTACACATGACAAAATTAATATAATTAGTATTGTCATCATTTAAAATGCAATAAATGGTTAAACATTTGTCTTATTTCTTCAACATATTCTTTCGTAGAAAACTAACGCAAATTTCTAATCAGCCAATCACATGGCAGCAACTCAATGCATTTAGGCATGTAGACATGGTCCAGATGATCTGCTGCAGTTAAAACTGTGCATCAGAATGGGGAAGAAAGGTGATTTTAAGTGACTTTGAATGTGATATAGCTGTTGGTATCAGACGGGCTGCTCTGAGTATTTCAGAAACTGCTGATCTACTGGGATTTTCACGCACAACCATCTCTAGGGTTTACAGAGAATGGTCTGAAAAAGAGTAAAATTTCCAGTGAGCGGCAGTTCTGTGGGTGCAAATGCCTTGTTGATGCCAGAGGTCAGAGGAGAATGGCCAGACTGGTTCCAGCTGATAGAAAGGCAACAGTAACTCAAATAACCACTCGTTACAACCAAGGTATGCCGAAGAGCATCTCTCAATGCACAACAACTTGAACCTTGAGGTGGATGGGCTACAGCAGCAGAAGACCACACCAGGTGCCACTTTTGTCAGCTAAGAACAGGAAACTGAGGCTACAATTCGCACATGCTCACCAAACTTGGACAATAGAAGATTGGAGAAACGTTGCCTGGTCTAATGTCTTGATTTTTGCTGCAACATTCGGATGGCAGGGTCAGAATTTGGCGTCAACAACATGAAAGCATGGATCCATCCTGCCTTGTATTAAAGGTTCAGGCTGGTGGTGGTGGTGTAATGCTGTGGGGATATTTTCGTGGCACACTTTGAGCCCGTTAGTACCAATTGAGCATCGTGTATGCATCTTCTGATGGCTACTTCCAGCAGGATAATGCGCCATGTTATAAAGTGTGAATCATCTCAGACTGGTTTCTTGAACATGACAATGAGTTCACTGTACTCAAATGGCCTCCACAATCACCAGATCTCAATCCAAAAAAGCACAATTGGCATGTGGTGGAACAGGAGATTCACATCATGGATGTGCAGCCAACAAATTTTTCAGCAACTGTGTGATGCTATCATGCCAATATGGACCAAAATCTCTGAGGAATATTTCCAGTATCTTGTTGAATATATGCCATTAAGGATTAAGGCAGCTTGCCGGTAGCTAGCTCTCTGCAACTCTCACATGGTCACCCACTGAAGCTAAGCAGGGCTGCGCCTGGTCAGTACCTGGATAGGAGACCACATGGGAAAGCTAGGTTGCTGCCGAAAGTGGTGTTATTAAGGCCAGCAGGTGGCGCTCAACCTGTGGTCTGTGTGGGTCCTAAAGCCCCAGTATAGTGAAGGGGACTCTATACTGCCCAGTGAGCGCCGTCTTTCGGATGGGGGTAAAACCGAGGTCCTGACTCTCTGTGGTCACGAAAAATCCCAGGATGTCCTTCGAAAAAGAGTAGGGGTTTAACCCCAGCATTCTGGCCAAATATGCCCTCTGGCCTCTGTCCATCATGGTCTCCTAATCATAATCATATCATAATTGGCTTCATCACTCTCCAATCAGCTGGTGTGTGATGTGCGGTCTGGCGCAATATGGCTGCCGTCGCGTCATCCAGGTGGATGCTACACAATAGTGCTGTACCTAATAAAGTGGCCGGTAAGTGTATATCTATTTTTTTTCTTTAAAAATGGTGCTTTAAAAAAGCTGTTTGTTTGTCAACTACCATATTTTTTACATTTAATTTTTTTTATATATATATTTTTTCCTGCAAGCACTGTGAGGATTCTAATTGAGACTTGTGGAGTAGCTCTCCTGCAGTGATTTCAGTCATAAAGAGGAGCCGTGAGCTTTTTTTGAAGCATTGGTGGCCATAATTAGCTGCATGAATCATTCTAACAACTACTGATTGTCATAGCTGCGAGCATTTTTTTAATTTTCGCATGATCATCCATTATGACACACATACAGCCCAATGTTCCAGGCAGAGTCGCTTAACTAAGTGAATGAAATCTAAACGCTTACAATAATTTCTATAATTATAATCAGTAGCGGCCCAAAAATAACTAAAGCATTCAGACCCTTTTGGCTACTGTTATGATATGATATATCTTTACTGTCAGACCTGGATCAGAAATTTTTCTTGCATAACACCATATATATATATATATATATATATATATATATATATATATATATATATATATATATATATATATATATATATATATATACTGTATTTACACAGTGTCTCAAAAAAATCCAAGAAAATTATGTCAGAATTTCGTCAAAAAACCTCCAACGTTAATTATATTTGGTAATTAGATGGAAAATAGATTAAATTATATAATATGTATACAATTTTCCACCTCACCTGATTTATATCACGACATTACCTTGTTAAACAATGATAACCCAATTATTAATTCAGCTAAATTAGCATGCACAGAAATGAAGCAACGTTTACACATCAGAGTCATTAATTGCCAGACTCCCGTGCAATCTGTCGGACAGTGCGATGGGTGCATGGTACATCTTCTTGGCTCAGTACCATGTCTTCGACAGTGGTTATATTTTTAACAGTGCGGGCAGTGCGTGGATGATCACTCCCTGCCACACGACACGACATGCATGTTTTGCTTTCTTTAAAGAAACATAACTCGATATTTTTCTGCAAGACATTCATATATTTTTTAAATATCTCAATGCTGCTTCTTTTTTTTTTTTAGTTACAGCACATTTCCAAGTACTTGATCTTTTTCTTTCACATTTCCAGAGTATATCGTCACATTTCAATAAAAACAAAAATTGATTTCATGTAAATGACATGCTTAAAGTGTTATAACAAAAGCAGTTCAAAACAACCTATGACATTTAAAGAATGTTTCAAATGTTTTACCATGTCGTGGTCTGAAACTGGCCCGATACTCGTCACGAAAATGTCAGTCTTGACTTCGGTTACACGCTCTGTTGAAGCAAGAAATTAGCAGTTTGAGTGTCAATCAGTGTTGGTCATTAGTTTTAACAACCCTTTAATCCAGAGATTCAACCTGCCTGACTTTGATCTAATCGAGGTTCAGCAAACTCTACACACTCACATTACACAGCTTCTGTCTCTCTCGCAACATATTTCTACTAATTCCTGACATGTTCTATATTACATCAGGGGAAATAACTATTTAAAACATCATGTTTGGTAAAAACCCAAACAATACTAATAAAAAAATAAAACAAAATCTGAAAAAAAATGAGTTTTGTGTAATAACAATGAAATAACACAAGGAGAAAGTTCTGAACTACTGAAATGTATTTAATACTTTATATAAAAGGCTTTTTTAAGGATGTCAGCTTAAAGACGCCTCTCATATGGAGAATGAAGTCACATGCATTGCTCAGGTGTGAGTTTCTCACAGACTTCAACAGAGTGGAGAAATCTTGATGGTTCTGTGGGTCTCGTCTATCAAATCTGTTCTTTAATTTGTATTTTCCATTGGATTCAAGTCAGGTGATTTGGCTGGGCCATTCTACAGCTTGGTTTTCTTTCTCTGAAAGCATTTGAGAGTCTCCTTGGCTGTGTTTTGGATCATTGTCTTGCTGAAATGTCCATCCTGGTTTCATCTTCATCCTCCTGCTAATGAAGATGTTGGTCTGAAGCAGCTGATATTCATTTACACTGAGGAAGGGCTGAGGGTTGCTGAAGAACTACTGAGAGATTTCAGCTGCTGTCTGGGCTTTCACTGCCTTTCTACACCTCCCATTCTTCATGTTTTTTTAAATACTTTTTTTCTGTGTCATTTCATTTTATTACAAGTAACTTAATTTGTAGACTAATTAGTTTTGATTTCTTTGCATATATGGATTTATTTTATTGTAAGTAACATCCAATAAAAAATTCAAGTCAATTCAAGTATCGTTTTAGCTTGATTTAATTACTTACAGAATGAAGATTATACAACTTTATTGCATATATGATTATTTTATTTTGTGCCTAATACTGTTAAACTTATGTCATTGCTCTACTTTATTTATCTGTACAAAATTTTCCCAATCAATATAAAAGTAATATTTCATTAAAAAGTATTAGTTATTCATTATTTGGTGAAATATTGCAATATAAATATCTTTTCTTTATATATATATATATATATATATATATATATATATATATATATATATATATATATATATATATATATATATATAATCTTTTCTTTACTTCTGTCCTTTAATTTCCTCTTTGCTTTTTACAAAATACTCAAATATAATATAATATCAGTGCTCTGCCTGAGTAGTTAAACATAGCCACAATCACATATTAAAGGACCACTTCACTTTTTTTTGCATATATACACGTTTTTCAACTCCCCCAGAGTTAAACAGTTGAGTTTTATATATGTTTAATCAATTCAACTGATCTTCATGTCTGGGGGGAGCACTTTTAGCTTGGCTTAGCATAAACAATTGAAACGGATTAGACTGTTAGCATCTTGCTTTAATAAAGGTTTATAATTTTCCTATTCTATCCTTCTGTAGTTGCATTATGTACTAAGACTGATGGAAAAAATGAAAGTTGCTAATTTGTACGTCTAAGAAATCAGCCTGATCTCACGTTTTGGCAGTTTAGTGGCTAATTCGTATGAATTCGTACAAGTTGTGAGTTGTGTCGTACAAAAAATGTACGATTTTAAAAAGGAGGCGTGGCACCCAACCCCGCACCTAAACCCAACCGTCATTGGGTGATGAGCAAATCGTACTAAACTGTACGAATTAGATTGTACGAATTCATAAGATTTAGCCACTAAATACCAAAGTTCCAAATTGCTGTGAGATTGCGTGAAGAAATATACTCTTACCCTGGCTGATTGATGATATAACGCAGTGCTATTACCTTGTTACTTAGCTGGGGACTATTATCATTGTGTCTACAGTACATGATGAAACCACAGAAGAGTCAAGCTTTAAATAGGAAAGTTATAATAACTCATTTTTTTTTTTATGCTAATGGTCTAATCCGATTCAATGATTTATGCTAAGCTAAAAGTGCTCCTGCCAGATCCAAATCAGCTGAATCGATTCAAAAATGGTAAAAATCAACTGTAAAATGTTCCTTTGTTGTCTATAAGAATGAGCCTGGGTTGAACATTTAGCTTCAAGAAAAAACAACAACAGAGCGTTCGTCTTGGAATGAAGACAGATGTGGACAGAAGTTGTTAGTCAACATGACTTGCTATTTATGACAAGTTGTCACGTTGTAGGTGCTCAGGTAATGCGAGTAAGGTCAAACAAGCACATTGAAATGTAAAAATTATATGCTGCATGTGTGGGGAATTTCTTGCCAGCTCAATGAATCATTCAGTTGCGTTCAAAGCTAATTTATGTCAGGTGTTAAATGATCTGCATTTGTGTGGAAAACAATGTTCACTTGATGTGCTTTTGCCTGGCAGGCTTGTTTAAAACAAAACCGCTCTTCAGCCATCACTTTTATGATGTTTTTAACGGGGCATGCTTTTGCAGTATACTCCTAGTTCATAAATCCAATTTGATCGCATTTATATCACGTTTTCAAGCCCAGCTGCATGCTTTTGTTACATCTATGTATATTTTTGCTCAAATAATGATTGGTTTTTTAACCCATTATTGGAATAATGTAATTATTATAAAGCATTAGATATTATTATTTCAAATCAGTTTATTCTATTGCTAACAATACAAGATATGTTTCATATCACATTTGTACACTGAAAAAAATGATTTATTGGATTTACTAAATGTAAGTGGTTGCAAACAATTGAAATGTGCGGAATTTAAACCAGGGGCGACATGGTGGCACAGTGGGTAGCGCTGTCGCCTCACAGCAAGAAGGTCACTGATTCGAGCCTCGGCTGGGTCAGTTGGCATTATATGTGGAGTTTGCATGTTTTCCCCGCGTTCGTGTGGGTTTCCTCCGGGTGCTCCGGTTTCCCCCACAAGTCCAAAGACATGCGCTATAGGTGAATTGAGTAAGCTAAATTGGCCGCAGTGTATGTGTGTGAATGAGTGTGTATGGATGTTTCCCAGTGATGGGTTGCAGCTGGAGGAGCATCCACTGCGTAAAACATATGCTGGATAAGTTGGCGGTTCATTCCGCTGTGGTGACCCCAGATTAATAAAGGGAAAAGCCGAAAAGAAAATGAATGAATGAATTTAAACTAATTAAATTAAGTAATGTTCAACTTTAATTTGTTAAATTTTAATTCCAGTGTAGGTGAAATAACAACTTAGATGCAAGTAGTAACCTTTACCTTGCTATTCTACTGTGTTACTACAGTTTTAGGTTATACGCCATATTTAATTCGTATATACATTTTGGCTAATGTCTGAAAACAAATTATTGATTACAATTTAACTTTATTTTACTGATCTGCAAAACATTTAGTTTCTTTTGCAAGTTTGATTTCAATTAATGCAATTTTGTGATCTGCTATATTCTAAATAAACCACATACGGTAAATATAATTGACAGAACAAAAAATAATATAAGTAATTAAATAAAATAAGTAATTCCTAGCATGTTTTATTGGACATATAGGGACTTGAAATGACTGTCGCAATTGAATTGAATCCTCAAAGCTGCAATTATCATGCAAAAAAAAAAAAAAGGTTTTTTTTTTTTTTTTTTTTTGGAAATCTCCATTGAAGGCTAGAGGGCGCTCTTGCAGAAACCCACAAGCCCCTCCAAATACACATGAAGAAGCCCGGGAAATATTGGATGTTGCAAGAAGTCTGGAGTAAAAACATGTTATTATATCAATTTTAAAATAGAATTTCCTAATTCCTAGCATGTTTTTATTGGACATAAAGGTATTTATGTACACCCATACACACTCTCATTCAAAAAACACTCACATACTGTAGACTATGGGCAATTTAGTTTACCCAGTTCACCTATACTGCATGTCTTTGGACTACGGAGGAAACCAGAGCACTGGAGCATGCTGAAGGTTTACTAGAACAGGCTTTACTGACAAAATGCACATGAATATATCCTCGATTAACTCGCCCAGCCTTATGGGGAGTGTTTATTTTATTTTGTGTTCCTATTATCATGATTTATTTTTGTGCATATGTATGCTACATTATATTCCTTACTTAATTGCTTTGTTTATTTCTTCCATGTCTATGACCAAGTTTTATATGGAAGGCCTTATCAAATCATGTGTAATTCTGCCATCAAAACTTTAAGGCATAATTTCAACCATAAAATTAAAAATTACTCGCTATTTATTCACCACTTAAGTTGTTATAAACCTTTAGAAATTTCCTTTTTTTTTTCATTGAACACAAAGAAAGATAGCTCAAAACCTAACATAACCATAGTCCTAACCCTAACCTCAACAAGTACTATGGAAGTCAATGGTTACAGATTTTCAGCTTTCTTTAAAATGTCTTCTTTAGTATTGAAATGAAGAAAGAAATTCAGACAGGTTTGGGCCAAATAAAGGAAGAGTAAATATTGACAATTTCAATTTTTGGGTGAACTACCCCTTTAAATTCCTTTGAAACACTGGAATCCCTGCTGAAAAAACAGCTTAAACCAGCCTAAGCTGGTTGGCTGGCTTTAGCTGGTCGACCAGCCTGGTTTTAGAGGGGTTTTGGCCATTTCCAGGCTGGTTTCCAGCCATTTCCAGCCTGGTCTTAGCTAGTCAGGCTGGAAAATGACCAGCGTAAACCAGCTAAAACCAGCTTGACCAGCCTGATCTAAGCTGGACATAGCTGGTTATGGCCCGTCAAACTGGTTTTAGCTGGTCAACTCCCAGCCTGACCAGCTAAGACCAGGCTGGAAATGGCTGGAAACCAGCCTGGAAATGGCCAAAACCCCTCTAAAACTAGGCTGGTCGACCAGCTAAAACCAGCCAACCATCTTAGGCTGGTTTAAGCTGGATTTTTCAGCAGGGATATTATTGATTACTGATGTATTAGTGCAGACTTAAAAGAGCACATTGACAATATACGTTTAGAAACATCGCTCAAGGCTGAACCCAACTTTATGAAGCAAATGATTAGTGAAACTCAAATACTGACCTCCGAGACCGGGCCTAAGACGGTTGTCATAACCATCGAGGAGGCTGTCCAGAATCCTGGTGAACACTGTGGTGTTGTCCTTCTGCTCATCTGCATTCTGACTAGAGCTGACAATGCAAAAACAGAGGATTTATTCAAAACCCAACAAAAAAGCAATAATCAGCAACAGCGAAGGGTGGCCAGAAACACACCCTGATGTGTTCAAATCAATGCAACACTCCTCAGGGTAACTCCAGCCTGTTTAAAGAGAATTTGCAATGTAATGGCCTGAAGACAAACAACAAATCTCCTTCCGTCCTAGAAGCAAAAGAAGGGCGATCTACACAGGAACAATGCATTATTAATTAGCCAAAATACTCTTTTTAGATGGAAATAACCATGTGCTTATTCAAAAATCTGGCAACATGGAGCAGCCAGACGCACAAATGGTGGCAAACACCTCATGAATATTTCAGACAGATCATTAGGAGGAAAATGCAGTTGAATCATATAGTGTAAAATGGTATTTTACGAAGAGCTCAGTGAGGATGGTGGCCAATTTGCCCTCCTCTAAAAACAATCACTGACAGGCCGTTCATACATAATGGCTCGCTTTTTTTTTTTTTTTTTTGGTAATCATTGGCATTCTGTTCCCGCTGGCAGGTAGACCACAAGTGCGGCTGCAGACTCAATAAACACTGTTTGGGCTTTCAAAAATACGCTTGGCGTGGAAACAGATTTCAAGGAGAGGATGAGGTCATCACAATTAGTTAGCATGGACCGTGGATGGGGGTGTTTTGAAATGGCAAAGCGAGAGGGAGAGAGTGTGACAGACAGAAGGAAACACGCACACACACACACACACAGATAGAACTAGTCAGATTCATTATTACAAACCATCTGCATGGATGCACAGTTGTGTATTGTATTTTAGTATTATTAATATATTTTTCTTTTATTATCTTTTTATTAATAATATTATTAGTCTTTTTTACTCTTATTCATGTATGTACTTATTACATTTCTAATTGTATTTGTGTGTGCATATGTGTAGCCTATTATATATTCACTTTACTAATTTATTCATTGTTTATGGAGAGAGAATAGTTAGTTGTTGTATGTCTGGTAGATATTATTTCGGTAACACTTTACAATACGGTTGTATTCGTTAAGTTGGGGATAAAGTACATCCAAAAGAATGTTATCACAGAATAAATCCCGACAGGCTTATCAGCTATGAGGCGCCAGAGTGGACAAAAGTCAAACGAACGCAGAGAGACTGTGTACGGCCAAGAGAGACCGAATGTACACGTAAAGCCTGGTTATACTTCTGCGTCAAGTGATCGGTGTGACCCACGACGCAAGTCTTACGCGTAGCCGTGCATTTATACTTCTGCGCGCTGTTTTTGTGTCTCTGCAATAACACTTCCGAAACACTAGCTGGCAGTAGGTGCTTGTTCCTCTGTGTCGAGTTTCTTCGCTGGTGTTTTGTGTTTTCTGAACACTTCCTTAATGTACAAGTGGCTCAAATTCGCTCATTTTGAGGCGGGAACCGGCGGACGTGCAACAACTTTAATCATGAGGTAAACACAAAACAACAGTTTCCATCCGGAGCTCCTTCACGGGACTCCACACTTGTAAACACTCGCTGCATCATGCTCACGCGGCTCTCACCTCCGCCCACACTCGTCAGCGCTACCAAGCCGACCAATCACAGAGCTTATAAAAATGATTGGAGCTGTCATCACATCAGCGAGTTCACAGAATTTCCTCTTCCGTTGCAATTGATTAGTAATTGGATGATTGAACACTTTTTTTTTTTTTTTTTTTTTTTTTTGTTTAATTTATTTACATTTTTACATTACATTTTACATTACATTTATTTACTTTCAGTATTTTTAGGAGACACCCGAGTAATAATTAGCATTTTAAAGTCAACAAACCTGCTCAAATTATCTTAAATAAAGTGCAAATTATAACTTCACAAACGTTACACTTGTATTAACAAAACGTGTCATCCTTACATTAAATAGAACCCATAGAAACAAATTAGTAAACATAGTAGTAATAGTAATTAATAATAGTAACTTTAATAGTCTCTCGGTCTCTTTTTGCATGACAATACTCGGCCTCTCTCGCATGCAATCGGTCTCTCTCCCGCACCAGCACTCAGTCTCTCTCGCACTCATTCAGTCTCGCGCCACATTCGGTCTCTCTCACCCGCACGTTCGGTCTCTTTCGCGCGCACGTTCGGTCTCTTTCGCGCGCACGTTCGGTCTCTTGCCCGCACGTTCGGTCTCTTTCGCGCGCACGTTCGGTCTCTTTCGCGCGCACGTTCGGTCTCTCTCGTGCGCACATTCGGTCTCTCTCGCGCGCACATTCGGTCTCTTTCGCCCGCACATTCGGTCTCTTTCGCGCGCACATTCGGTGTCTCTCGCGCACATTTGGTCTCTTTCGCCTGCCCACACATTCGGTCTCTTTCGCCCGCCCGCACATTTGGTCTCTCTCGCGCGCACATTCGGTCTCTTTCGGCCGCACATTCGGTCTCTTTCGCCCGCCCGCACATTCGGTCTCTTTCGCCCGCCGGCACATTCGGTCTCTTTCGCCCGCCGGCACATTCGGTCTCTCTCGCCCGCACATTTGGTCTCTTTTGCGCGCACATTCGCGCGCACATTCGGTCTCTTTCGCCCGCACATTCGGTCTCTTTCGCCCGCACATTCGGTCTCTTTTGCGCGCACATTCGGTCTCTTTCGCCCGCACATTCGGTCTCTCTCACCCGCACATTCGGTCTCTCTCGCCCGCACATTTGGTCTCTTTTGCGCGCACATTCGCGTGCACATTCGGTCTCTTTCGCCCGCACATTCGGTCTCTTTCGCCCGCACATTCGATCTCTCTCACCCGCACATTCGGTCTCTTTCGCCCGCACATTCGATCTCTCTCACCCGCACATTCGGTCTCTCTCGCCCGCACATTTGGTCTCTTTTGCGCGCACATTCGCGCGCACATTCGGTCTCTTTCGTGCGCACATTCGGTCTTTCTCGCGCGCACATTCGGTCTCTTTCGTGCGTACATTCGGTCTCTCTCACCCGCACATTCGGTCTCTCTCTCTCGCCCGCATGTTCGGTCTCTCTCGCCCGCACGTTCGGTCTCTCTTGCACACATTCGCTCTCTCTCGCCCGCACATTCGGTTTCTCTCGCACGCACATCAGTGTTGCCAGATTGGGCGGTGTCCTGCCCAATTAGGCGGTTTCGAATCCCATTGTTCGGGTAAAAAATTACATAGGCCTGCCCGCGATCTCCCCTATCCCTCCCACTTTTCGTGAAAATTGCGACCGTCCAACGCCCCCCCACTTTTCGTGAAAACCAGGACCGCCAACCCCCTGACCACCCCCCCCCCCCCAACTTTTCGTGAAAACCGGGACCGTCAACACCCATCCCCCGACCCACCCCCCACCCCCAACTTTTTGTAAAATCGAAGTTGTTGGGCGAGTGTTTTTGCACTTTGGTGGGTTTTAGGCCTGGAAGGAGTCAGCTACATCTGCCATCAATGCCACACATTCGGTCTCTCTCGTGCGTTCTCGGTCTCTCTGCGTTCGCTTGACTTTTTTTCCACTCTGCGTTTGCTTGACATTTGTCCACTCTGGCGCCTCATAATCAGCAGCCTGGCGCAAAGTGAAGCACTGTCATATAAGACTGAAGGGCTGTGAAAACAATCATCCTGGATGTATTTTATTCTGCTTATTACACAGCATACTTGCCACAAAACATAAAATTAGACATATTGTTCTGAGCCATAATAGTTTATTAATTCTTTAATTAAATGCAAAGCTGACAGAAACTAAACCAGTTAAGTGAAGCTGATGATATATACAAAAAATTGCACGTTATTCAGTCACAAGATGGCGCCAAACAGTCAAAAACGCAAAGCTGACAGAAACGAAACTGCCCTAATAAAGCACATACTAATCTACATATTGTTCAGTCACAAAATGGCGCCGAACATTCAAAAACAACCCAAAATAGTGGCGTGACAGACAGATGCATATGAATGTAAACATAAGTATATGATGGTGAGTCGATGTTCCTGATTGAGTCTGTGCTTTTTAGCAGTTATCATCATGGGGATATCATACCTCAGAATGTTGTGATTGACCAATCAGAATGGAGTATTCCAGACAGCTGTGTAATAACTTATGTTAACAAGCAATTTGCTTTTTAATAATGCATTAGTAAATGGTGAACTATGATTAAGTATGCTGTACAAATATCATTCATTAGGTCATGTTAGTAAATACATTAGCTAGCATTAACTAATGAAACCTTATCGTAAGTAAAGTTAGTGTGACTATTTTTGCATACTAACTCATAGACAAATGACTATTGACCCAAAGCACTATTATTATATGTTGTGTTGTGAGCTACAGTGTACTAACATTTATTATGTGATACATCAGCCTTACTATGTACATACACGTGTTTACATTTTACTTGTATTTAAAAATGCTTGCATATAATTTCAACTGTAATTAATTCATATAAATCCATCAGTAATGACAGCTTAGCTAAGCTTTAAACCACCCTTAAAGAAGACCTTTTTTGCGAATATGCTCATTTTACAATAGTTAAACAGTTGAGTTTTACCGTTTTTGAATCCATTCAGCCGAGTCTGGCAGGGCTTAGCTTAACATTATACAGTGTTGGGCAATAGCGTCACTACAAGTAGTGACTCTACTAGCTAACTAACTACATTTCTCAGTAGCGTGGCGGTAGCGTCGCTACTTTCTTAATTAAATAGCTTTTCAGTAGCGAAAGTACTGGGTTATGCAAGTGAACTAAACGGGTTAAAGTTAGGTTTAGGGGTATGCTAGGGCATATTACCAAGTTATTACACAGTTTACATAATGCCTATTATAAGTTTATGCTTTGCAGAAGCAAAACAGAAATGTAAAATAAATTGTTATAACACTTTATTCTAGGGTGTCCCTGCTACATGCTACATGTACTTACTATAGTAATTACAAATAATTACAAGCATCTAACCCCAAAACAAAACTGTAATCTAACCCGTACCACATAGTAAATAAATGTAATTCCAACCCAGGCATTAATACGTACCCCTGTATACATTTCTGGACAGTGCAAATACGTCCCAGGAGGTAAGTTTTTTTTTTTTTTGCAGTTTTTGTTTTTGCACATCCAACAGAGGCCACTGTGTACGCTTTTTCAGATTTCCAATATCTCTCGCAAGTACCATTCGCATCTGCTGTTCTTACGTAAATCCACCAGAGGTGGTCGACTGACTGACTGACTGACCGACTGACTGATTACCACCCCATCCTGAAACCCAACGGAAAGCACAGATTGACTCACCCACGGCCTCCCCTAAACCAAAACATGTGTTTTCAAAAGGAATACAGAAAAACAAAAGCCGTTGTGGCAGCCTGATTTTTAACCACTTTTTCAGATCTTACCACATTGTCACCCTGTTATTTACTTGTTTATTTTTTTTGCCGTTTGTTTTTGTTTTTCCTGCTTTCTATATTCGTTCTTTGTCAGACTCGAACCTCGTCACAGTCAACTCCTCTCTGCAGAAAAAACAGAAGGCGTCGGTGGCGTCATACCGCCCTCCTAGCGTTCAATTTAAAGACAAAACGCAACCATACATAGGTTAAACTACGTAACTCGCGCTCTCCAGAAATGTATACAGGGGTACATTTTCACAATGAGCCTGTGTTGTGTAATTCATTAATATTACTTAGTAGTTAAATTAAAAGTTACATTGTTTACAACTAACTGATAAACCTAACCATAACTTTAAACATTTAACACCTCAACAGCACCATAAAATGTTCTGTATTGCAAAGGAAACACTGTAAATAACTAAAAATCTTTTCTGATTTCAGTGCTTAGTAATTAAAGACATAATTCAAAATTCAATCAAATGTGGTACGCTCACAATTGAGTCCACTTATTCAAAGAAATGTTATGATTTACAGATCCTATTTCTAGGTCACTATATCAAACGCTTAGCAAATATTAACATCAACACCCTTTAAAAGGATTGAACACTTTTTTTTCTCTCTCTCGATTCAATTCTTTCAAGTGTTTACAAATGATGCTGGCTTGCGCAAACTCTCATTTTTTATAATACATTTATTAATTTGTCATCAAGTTCTTCTTTTCACTTTCTTAATTTGACTCTACACCTTGTTAGTAAAGAGTTTTTGTCTTGTTTATAGTCCAAATATCTAAAAACTCTTAAATCAAGAAGCATTTTCTAGAGAATAAAAACATACAGTCTTGTTTTAAAAAATAATACGTCAAAATGAAGTGAGATTTACTTTTAAACAAGCTAAATAATCTGCCAATGGGGTAAGAAAAAATAAGACAAATGTTTAACCATTTATTGCATTTTAAATGATGACAATACTAATTAAATTAATTTTGTCATGTGTAAATCCAACGTCAAGTCAACAACCAATATATAACGTGATCAATATGAATTGTATGATTGTAAAATATACGTTTTTACCATCCATCTTTCTATTTTTCATAAAACTAAAACTACACTTAAATTTAAGTTACATTTGAGAATGTTATTGAAGTGAAACGCTAATGCTAAGTTGGCTGGCTGAGAACAATTAATGCTGTTAGTTATACAAAAAAAAAAACACTGTTTAATCACTTTGGATGGATACATCAGATTCCAGAAGAAGTGTTCGTGGTAAGCCTGCTCTCAGCAGGAAAACATGAGCGATGATGCATCATGAGAACATGTTTCAAAGTTCAATCAAATGTGGTACGCTCACAATAGAGTCCACTTATTCAAAGAAATGTTATGATTTACAGATCCTATTTCTAGGTCACTATATCAAACGCTTAGCAAATATTAACATCAACACCCTTTAAAAGAATTTAACACTTTTTTTCTCTCTCATTTTTTATAATACATTTATTATTTTGTCATCAAATTCTTCTTTTCACTTTCTTAATTTGACTCTACACCTTGTAAGTAACGAGTTTTTGTCTTGTTTCTAGTCCAAATATCTAAAAACTCTTAAATCAAGAAGCATTTTCTAGAGAATAAAAACATACAGTCTTGTTTTAAAAAATAATACGTCAAAATGAAGTGAGATTTACTTTTAAACAAGCTAAATAATCTGCCAATGGGGAAAGAAAAAATAAGACAAATGTTTAACCATTTATTGCATTTTAAATGATGACAATACTAATTATATTAATTTTGTCATGTGTAAATCCAACGTCAAGTCAACAACCAATATATAACGTGATCAATATGAATTGTATGATTGTAAAATATACGTTTTTACCATCCATCTTTCTATTTTTCATAAAACTAAAACTACACTTACATTTAAGTTACATTTGAGAATGTTATTGAAGTGAAACGCTAATGCTAAGTTGGCTGGCTGAGAACAATTAATGCTGTTAGTTATACAAAAAAAAAAAACACTGTTTAATCACTTTGGATGGATACATCAGATTCCAGAAGAAGTGTTCGTGGTAAGCCTGCTCTCAGCAGGAAAACATGAGCGATGATGCATCATGAGAACATGTTTCAAAGTTCAATCAAATGTGGTACGCTCACAATAGAGTCCACTTATTCAAAGAAATGTTATGATTTACAGATCCTATTTCTAGGTCACTATATCAAACGCTTAGCAAATATTAACATCAACACCCTTTAAAAGGATTTAACACTTTTTTTCTCTCTCATTTTTTATAATACATTTATTATTTTGTCATCAAATTCTTCTTTTCACTTTCTTTATTTGACTCTACACCTTGTTAGTAAAGAGTTTTTGTCTTGTTTCTAGTCCAAATATCTAAAAACTCTTAAATCAAGAAGCATTTTCTAGAGAATAAAAACATACAGTCTTGTTTTAAAAAATAATACATCAAAATGAAGTGAGATTTACTTTTAAACAAGCTAAATAATCTGCCAATGGGGTAAGAAAATTAATTATGTTATTCCTTTTGACATGAGATTATTTTCGTTACTCCATTTGCAGATTATTTAGCTTGTTTTAAGTAAAAACTCACTTAATTTAGACATTATTTATTAAACCAACACAATATTTTATGCTTGTCTAGAAAACGCAAGAATTTTGAGATATTCGGACTAGAAACAAGACCAAAAATCTAAGTAAATCATTTTTTGCAGCGTAATAGGCAAAAGGCAATGAGAAAATTGGCCATACAAGAGGCATTTCCCCCACACCCGGACCTCACTAGATTCAACAACAGACAGCCACAAATACAACAAACAGAAAAAAAAGGAGAATACTTCCACCCTTCCCCCATCTGCGCAGAGACACACACACGCACATGCACACAGACCCCATGAGCGACACGGAAAAGGGGTCATGAGAGGAAAATGTGGTCTCATATATTACGCATGCATGCCAGTGCAACAGTAATGCCGGTAATGTCAGTCTGACCTAAAATCACATCTCCACTATTACCTCCGCTATAAAAAAATACAATGAAATAAGAATGCACACAGACCAATAATAATACATCACTACTTATTTAGTAATGATTAAAATTTCAGATAAAATAAACAACATATTCGAGCAGATTTAGTGAATGAGAAAGCATACAGAGATGAATAACACATTGCGAAATCCATGTGCTGAATACAGATCCCCCTTTAAACATTGTACAGCATCCCCATCTACAGGTCATCCGAACAGCAACAGTGTCGAATGCATGCTGTCCAGTGCCACAGTGCTATGGGGTGTCTGCTCACACAAGCCAAAAAAGAGAGCTTGTACGCCTATGGCATTTTTAAAGGTATTGTTATAAAATATTGATGGGAATGTCAAGATAGTGTGCCTGTCACCTGTCTGAATGCATAACATATGCCTAAGCTAGCAAAGCATGTATCGTACACTGCAAAAAAAAAAAAAAAAGCTTTTCTTATTTAGATTTTTGCTCTTGTTTCTAGTCCAAATATCTTAAAATTCTTAAATCAAGAAGCATTTTCTGAATGAGCTTTTTTAAAGAAATAATATGCCAAAATTAGGTGAGTTTTTACTTAAAACGAGCAAAATAATAATGCCAATGGGGTAAGCAAAAAAAAAAAAAATATATATATATATATATATATATATATATATATATATATATATATTTTCATTTTGACTTAAGATTATTGGCAGATTATTTAGCTTGCTTCAAGGAAACACTCACTTAATTTTGACATTATTTCTTAAAACAAAGCAATATGGTTTGCTTGTCTAGAAAATGCTTCTTGATTTAGGAATATTTTGACATTTGGACTAGAAACAAAACCAAAAATATAAGAAAGAAAGTCATTTTTTTCAGAGTTTCAGAATTATTAGCCCCCCCTCCTCCCCCCCCCCCTAAATTTTTTATTATTTTTTATATATTTCCCAAATGATGTTTAACAGAGAAAGGAAATTTTCACAGTACGTCTGATAATATTTTTTCTTCTGTAGAAAGTCTTATTTGTTTTATTTCAGCTAGAATAAAAGCAGATTTTAATTTAAAAAAAAACATTTTTAGGTCAAAATTATTAGCCCCTTTAAGCTAACTTTTCAATAGTCTACAGAACAAATCATTGTTATACAATAACCTGCCTAGTTAACCTAATTAACCTAGTTAAGCCTTTTAAATGTCACTTTAAGCTGTATAGAAGTGTCTTAAAAAATATCTAGTAAAATATTATTTACTGCCATCATGGCAAAGATAAAATAAATCAGTGATTAGAAATGAGTTATTAAAACTATTATGTTTAGAAATGTGTTGAAAAAAATATTCTCTCCGTTAAACAGAAATTGGGGAAAAGAAATAAACAGTGGGGCTAATAATTCTGACTTCAACTGTACATCCTAACTATGTTAATAATAAAAATGTGACAGCTATCAGACAATGTCACAATTCAAACATTACATTAAAACTCAGTCTGACTCAGCAGAACATATCGGCTTTAAACTAAAACACTGCTGAAATGTAATGTTTGAATTGTGACATTGCTGATGCTTTTCTTACTTCTAGTAGTTTGTCTCATTTCTAGTACAAATATCTAAAAAAAAAAGCAAATCAAGAAGCATTTTCTGGACAAAATAATCTGTCAGTGGTGTGAGTAAAATAATCTGATTTCAAACCAAAAACAAGGTTAGTTTACTTACCGCATTTGCAGATTATTTTGCTTGTTTTGTCACTTAATTTTTAAGTTAATGTTTTTTAAAAAACATATTTTTACTTGTACAATTACTTATTAAATGCTTCTTGATTAGATTTTTTTTTTGGACTAGAAATAAGACAAAAACATGTACAATTATTACTATTATTTTCTTTTTGCAGTAAAATTTGCTGAAAAATATTTGTTTTGGTTGAAAAGCTCTGCATTGTGCCTTAATATTAATATCACTGCTAGATTTATATAAAAGCCAGTAACATTATACAAAAAGGGTTAATTTGTTAACATTAAATAATGCATATAACGTAAACTAACAATAAAAAATATGTAGTTTTGCAGCTTTTATGTATTTTTGGTTAAGAGTATCACAATGCAATTATTTATTTAAATACAACTGTTCAGTAATTCAATACAACTGTTTAATAATCATTAATGAAACTAAAATAATAAATGCTCTAGAAAGTTTTTTTTTTATTGTTAGTTCATGCTAACTGATAGAGTTAGTCAATGCTAACGTGTTGCTGAAATAGCTTACTAAATGTTTTTTTTTTCTTTTTCTTTCTGAACTCACATCATATGTCAGCAAAAAATCACTCCTAAATGAACACCACATCGTAAACCATAGAGTATGACAGTAAAAAAAAAAGTTACAGCAGAATTAAAATATTAATGAAAGCCTCATTAGCATAACATCCCCTTTGAAGTCTGAGGTTCTGATCTTGGTCGAAGTTAACGTTGTAGGTTTAGATCAAAGACCTAGGTTTAGATCAAAGTCCTTACAGTTTAAAATTGACTTTACAGTAACTACAGCAAAGAGAGTGCTCTGTATATATATATATATATATATATATATATATATATATATAGTTGAAGTCAGAATTATTAGCCGCCCTTTAAATTTTCTTTCTTTTTTAAATATTTCCCAAATGATGTTTAACAGAGCAAGGGAATTTTCACAGTAAGTCTGATAATATTTTTTCTTCTGGAGCAAGTCTTATTTGTTTTATTTAGGCTAGAATAAAAGCATTTTTTTATTTGGTAAACCCTTTCACGGTCAAAATTATTTGCCCCTTTAAGCTATATTTTTTTTCAATAGTCTACAGAACAAACCATCATTATACAATAACTTGCCTAATTACCCTAACCTGCCTAGTTAACCTAATTAACCTAGTTAAGCCTTTAAATGTCACTTTAAGCTGTATAGAAGTGTCTTGAAAAATATCTAGTCTAATATTATTTACTGTCATCAGTGCAAAGATAAAATAAATCAGTTATTAGAGATGAGTTATTAAAACTATTATGTTTAGAAATGTGTTGAAGAAATCTTCTCTCCGTTAAACAGAAAATGGGGAAAAAATAAACAGGGGGCTAATAATTCAGGGGGCTAATAAATCTAGAATATATATATATACATACAGTATAACAAATAAGACTTTCTGCAGAAGAAAAATATTATCTGACATACTGTGAAAATTTCCTTGCTCTGTTAAACATCATTTGGGAAATAATTAAAAAAGAAAAAAAATTCAAAGGGGGGCTAATAATTCTGACTTCAACTATATATGTATGTATGTATGTATGTATGTATGTATGTATGTATGTATGTATGTATGTATGTATGTATGTGTGTGTGTATACAGACACAGAGCACTCTCTTTGCTGTAGTTACTGTAAAGTCAATTTTAAACTGTAAGGACTTAGGGTCTTTGATCTAAACCTATATATATATATATATATATATATATATATATATATATATATAGAGAGAGAGAGAGAGAGAGAGAGAGAGAGAGAGAGAGAGAGAGAGAGAGAGAGAGAGAGAGAGAGAGAGAATGTGATAATCATTTCGAAGATGTGAGTGAAAAATATACCAAAACCAGGAACACATGCTTACCTTTTTCCAGCCAGAACATTGGTGACCAGTAAACAGGCCCAAATCCAAAGCCAAGCTGCTCCTCTTCCACCCCACATCATTCTCCGAAGAATGAATCCCCTCTAAAGAAGAGAGAACAAAAATCAGCTTCATAAAAGGGTTGGACAAACTTATTGCATACACTGTAAAAAAAGCTGGGTTCCACACAATTCCTTCATGTTGTCCCAATGCAAATCGATTAAGTTAACTTAACTGTCTTTACAAATTAGATTGATTGAACATAAAACAATTAAGTTGTCCCTAATATACCTTAAGAATGGTGTCGATTTAACTCATTTTAAATAAGTAGTTTGAACAAGCAGCACATTTTTTGAGTTTAAGTTTGAGACTTCAGTCAAATAAATTCCGGCTTTCCCTCCGGACCATAATAGGGGAATTGTAAAAAAAAAAAGTGCACATTATTATCAATACTCATATTTGCGTATAAAAGGAGTATGTGCATTAATATTAACACGTTTTACCTTGTAACATGATTACATATGACAAAAAAAGGTTTATATTGTTTTAGACAAAACAAGTTTCTTTAGTGTCAACTCTTATCTAACTATTTCTACACACTTTAACACTCAGTGTCTGTCGATGGGATACCAACATATAATTTTAGATTGGTTGCTTCACAACACATCGAAATAAAAACGCATGCAGTACAAAATGTTCATATTGCCATGTTTTTAACCCTTATATCCATTTCAAAGCGCTAACACTCGTGAAAGCTGCGCGTGGATGTGAATTAGTGCTTGCTCGAGCCCTTCTGTATATAGATAAATACAACAGCACTTATATACACCATCAGAATTATGTTCCAGCTTGCAAATCATTCCGTTATGTATAAAGCCACATGCTCTCCATGCAAACGCCAAGCGCCTTTTCTCCTTTTAGAATATCATTACGTGCTCGCTGTGCATTAGATGAACGTATATCACGCATTAACGCAAATCATTACACACAAATCGGCTCACTAATCCTCCGTAAACATCATACTAAATGATTTACAGCGAAAAAATCACTCGCCGAGGCACTCTTCGCGATGCCCACACGTTCGCACGATATTTGTTTAGTCGAAATTGCCTGAGTTCACAGGGATTATAACGCTCGCGCAGTCCATAACATCCCCGGTTTGGACTACAATCGTTAAAAGCATATGTCTTAAAGGCAACGAGTGTTGGGCGTGCGCCTCGGGGTTTGCTCCTAAAACATTCAATGAGAGTAATTAAGCAAGTTGACGGCAATCACGCACGACACCACACAGATAAAAGTACCTCATAATCCATTTTAGATTTCCAGGAATGTGCCAATATGCGGTTGCGATCCCCCAACCCCCGCAAGACACAAGCATCAAGTCTTCCCCGTGCACTTACGTTAAGTCGACTGCGCCTTTATCGTCAAACTTTTTTTGTTTTCTTGCAAACGCGTCTTTTCAGTGTGGATGCGAGGAGATGATGCGAGGAGATGTGAGCTGTGCTGGACTTGAGCTCGAGGCTGATGCTGCTGCCGCTGATGATGATGATGCTGAGCGCGCGCAGCTCTCGCGCACTCCTCATCGAAACTCTTCCCAGTTTACAGCAAATTAGTCATCTAGCAAAAAAATGCCCAGGAATAAAACGTTACTATAAGACAAAACACCTGCGCTATTTCGAATTGAAACGAGATGGCGATTGCGTTAGGGAACGGAAGGTGGTACCAATCTCACATCGAAAGACCAATCCGTCCCATTTTTATATGCAGCACAAATTCACTTGCGCTGCTGTCGACTTAATCTCTTTCAGTGCTTGGGAAATCAAATCCTCTTACATTTTTTACCCGGATCTCTTTTCCCCCCTCTCTCTCGCTCTCCTCCATCGCGTTGGAACATCAACACAAAGCGCATCATCTCCGTCACATTTAGCATGCCGTTAATTGTCAGCCCCGACGTTTAATGTTGAGCACAACACGCACGCATGCAACAATATGCATGCTAAAAAACCGCAGTGCATGCACACCAAAAACAGCCCTCAAATAAAGTGAAATGCATGCGTCTCTCACCGAAAAATCAGGATGGCTCGAACGTTTCCCCCAAAAATCACCTTGAAGAATAGTCTTGTCACTGACTCACCCGGAATGTATCGCACGGATGTGTATTTTTGAGTCGAATGCTTAGGGAAGATCCGCAGTCCTACAGCGCATCTGCAGAGGAGCTTTTCTAATCATTTGCGTAGCGAGGAGGACACAAAACTAAAAGCCGGAGGGTGTTTTAGACGTGACATTAACGAGGAGAAGAGCGCAGCTTATTAAGAGGCCACGTCGCCAGATTCTGGGGACGCTTGGAAACATTAGGACAGCTTTCACACAAACTCCACACAGCGTCTTGACGTTCATGTATCACGTCCGTGCACGCGCGAGACGGGATTTAACAATAAGCGACGATGCCTTTGTTTCTCGCGCGCGCTCTCTCTCTCTCTCTCACGGCAGGCTGTGGTTCAACTTTAACCTGATGCAGTGCGAGCAACAGCTGCATACTTTTAGTTTTAAAGTTTTAAAGGAGCATGTGACTCCACGACGACGTCTCGTATCTCAAATTCACCGTGTTCTCGTCCTGGAACTACCTGAGAGGAAAAAAGTCCGGATCTCGCGCATCACGTTTCGCACGTGACCGTGCAGACGGCGTCATGTGCATCGGGAAAGTTTTTATTTATTTATTTACTATTATTGTAATTTGCAGAACGTACCATTCTTCTTAATCGCCAACTCATAAATGATTCACGTTTATGGAGTGACATTAATTCCAATGCATGATCCCTATGACTCTGCTCGATTCAGCACCACGGACAGCCACGAGACTGCAGACAGCTTTTTTTTTTAAGGTTTCTTTCAGCAAACACGTGCACTGGTGGGTTTTGTACAGCAGGGGTCTATTTGTTGAAACCTTTGGTTTTATACTAGAATTTGAGACGACATGCTGTTTCCAAAATATCATAGACAGATTCTAAAAATAACAAATTTTGGTCACACTTTATTTTGATGGTCCTTTAGTTGAATTTAAGATACATTGCAACTAATTCTCAGTAGATTATAAGTAGGTTGTTAGGTTGGGGTTGGGGTTAGGGTTAGTGTAAGTTGACGTGTACTTGCAAAGTTTCTTATAGTCAGTTAAATGTCTGTTGAAGGATTGTTAAATGTCAGTATCAACAGATATTAAGCTGAGAGTCTACTAATACTCAAATGGACCATCAAAATAAAGTGTTACCCAAATTTCAGTACAAGGTAAACATTTATTGAGACTTGAGACTCCTCATAAATTGCAATTAGCATATTGTAAGTATAGCATAACTGTCCTGCTGTTCTATAAAGTGTACAATCATCATTCAGTTTGTGTAAAAGTTAGCATTCTCTATACTGTTTTAGAAAGTTTATTCATTCATTCACTTTCTTTTCGGCTTAGTCCTTTTATTAATCTGGGTTCGCCACAGCGGAATGAACCGCCAACTTATCCAGCATATGTTTTACACAGTGAATGTCCTTCCAGCCGCAACCCATCACTGGGAAACATCCACACACACACACACACACACACACACACACACACACACACACACACACACACACACACACACACACACACACACACACACACACACTATGGTCAATTTTAGCATACCCAATTCACCTATGCCACATGTCTTTGGACTTGTGGGGGAAACCGGAGCACCCCGGAGGAAACCCATGCGAACACGGGGAGAACATGCAAACTCCACACAGAAACGCCACCTACCCAGGCTTTTCATCGATATATTTAGTTGCAGTACATATTATATTAATATTTTTTTATTTTTTTTTAAGTTGTTGACTTTGACCTAGTTATTTATTATACTGGTTAAATTGTAACCCATGTGCATTCTTGAGTTCCCTTCACTTGAAATGTGATACCTCTGTAATAACTTTAAAATTCATTCAAAAGTTCACATTTAGATATGCTTGGCATTAATAGCAGATTTGGCATGCTGTCCTGGGGTGCATTTCCCAAACAACGACGTAACTCGCGGCTGAACTATCATAGTGCGATGCATCGTTTGGCAAAAGAACGATGTAGCAACGAGTGTTTCCCAAAACCCCTAGTTTCTCTGTCGCAGATCCATCGCTTGAACCACGTTAGTTATAGCGTAAAACGCCCATAATGATGCTCTAAACGGGGTGGAGTAACTTTAGAGAACAGCCCCATCATTTCTTTGTGCAAATTATATTGTTTTACACAAACACGCATTTAAAATAAAATCCAATATTAGTTTTGGTAAAAACATGCACTCGCTTTCCATAGGCCTATTAATTAAAATATATGTAAATGGCACATATAGTGCCAATGTTTGCTTTACCAATATTATTGAAAACTATTCTATTCTAAAACATAAAATCACTTACAAAAGCTAACACATATTCTAATATCATATATAAATCATATAAATAAATAAATAATGAGGCTATTTATTATAAATTTATTTACTTTAATAATAATATTAATAATATTAATGATGATGATGATGATGATTATTATTATTTAGGATATTGTTTATTTATTTAAAAAAAATACAATTTGACACATGCAAACCACAGCAGAAAGTTCTAACCAACAGACCCATGTCATATACAGCAGAGAAACTTAATAAATAACCCACAATAAAATAAAAGAATTAACGTATGCTATGTTTTTTATTTTCACAAGCTTTGGAGACGTAACATAATTTCCGCTTTTAAATATACCTATAGCTTTCGCCATGAGGCTGTGTTCAAAATGACATCAATGTTTTCAAAGTGCTCTGCAAAGGGAGCACAATTGTCAACATGAAGATCGCTAAAACTAAACTGTAAAAATACTTTGAAAGCAAATTACACCTAAGAGAGATGACCTTAATGCTTTTTTATTTTTAATAAATGCAACTTTGAATGTTAGAATGTTCTAAATGAATAGGGCATAGGGGGGATAAGTGGGAATAGAACACAGCCAGGAACTATGCTTCTAACTACAGCTGCCGAGGTGTCATTTCAAGTGCTTAAGTTTGCGACGCAGTTTGCGAATGTTCGTTGGAGCAATGGATTTGGGAAACAGCAAATCAACCAACTATGTTTGTAACGACGGAACTTGCGACCTTAGTTGGCTAACGATGGTTTTGGGAAACGCACCCCTGGGAGAGAACCCTGAGCTTGAAAATAATTGAGCCCAAGGCTCCCGCACGGTCAATGAGCATATAAAGGGGGTCTGAGATCAGGTAGGTCTCGAGAGCTCCCCCTAGAAAACGGAGGAAAAGGTGGAGATGGGGTGGAAGGAGGGATTCTTCCAAAACGAAGATAAGGCAGTAGGGTGAAGTCTGTCTATTTATTGTAAACTTGGATCAATCTGATTGGATTATTACTGATTACGGATGGGAAGCCAGGCATGATCAATTATATCACGTGCTCCTCTCGAAATTAGTTTATAAAACTTCACTTATTAATAATTTACTTGCCGTGTACACTTAAAAAAAACACTCATTAAAACTACTTATTTTTAAATGATCTGAATCAAGACAATTATTGAGTTCTTTTGGGGAAAGCTTAATTGTTTTATGTTCAATCCACCTAAATTTGTTAAGTTAACTTAATCAATTTGTGTTGAGACAACATGATTGAATTGTATGGAACCCTGCATTATTTACAGTGTATCAGTATTTAAAAATGCATATTCAATTCAATTCACCTTTATTTCTATAGCGCTTTTACAATGTAGATCAGGGGTGCTCAACCCTGTTCCTGGCGATCGACCTTCCAGCTGATTTCAGCTCCAACCCTGATCAAACACACCTGAACCAATTATTTAGAACGTGAGGAGCACTTGATAATTACAGGCAGGTGTGTTTGATAAGGGCTGCAACTGAAAACTGCAGGACGGTCGATCGCCAGGAATAGGGTTGAGCACCCCTGATGTAGATTGTGTCAAAGCAGCTTCACCTAGGGATTGTAGTAAATTGAAACAGTGTCAGTCCAATTTTCAGTGTTTAAGTTCAGTTCAGTTTAGCTCAGTTCAGTGTGGTTTAATAATCACTACCGAGAGTCCCGAACCATGCAAGCCAGTGGCGACAGCGGCGAGGAAAAAACTTCACCAATTGGCGAAAGTGAAGAATTAAAAAAACCTCGAGAGAAACCAGGCTCAGTTGGGCACGACCATTTCTCCTATGGCCAAACGTCTTGTGCAGAGCTGCAGTCTAGGCGCCGGAGGCTGGACAATGCTAGACCTCAGCGAAGACTCGTCTGTTCCTGGAGCGTCACAGGAATCAGTCTCATGCTCTCCACTCCACCATGACCACCAGAGCAGCTGCTCAGGATATGGCCTGGTCCAGGATTATGAAAACCTTGGGATCATCTAGTCGCTGGTCTTGGATCGCATCAGTGGCGCTGCATAGTCTGAGGGCCTCGAGATGAGTATCCCCAGGTGGAAATAGAGAATAAAGAGAATAATTAGCATATGTAATCAATCATACCATACCAATACACTTTAATCCAACATAGGCTCATTCTGAAAACGTACCCCTATATACATTTTTGGAGATTGCAAATTATGTAGCCAGAGGTACGTATGGCTGCATTTAGTCTTTAAAACGAATGATACAGTGCGGTATGACGCCATTCCTTTTCTCACTTACCAGCTGACCGATTACCTCCATATGGATGGCTTTTCTGCTGTTACCAGTTTGTCCAGTGGCTCGCTGTGTATTTCGGCAAACATGAGACACAGAGAGGAATTGACCACGAGTTGACCCAGTCCAGTGAAGAACGTTTCCAGAAAGTGGATAAGACAAAATCAGAAGCCAAAAAAATGTAATAAACAAGAAAATAACAGGGTAAAAATGTGGTAAAATCTGAAAAGGTAAAAATCAGGGGGGATTTTCTTTTTTTGGATTTGAAAACACTATTGGTTGGATTTAGGGAAGGAGGAGGGTAGGTCAGTCGATCGGTCAGTCAGTCAGTCAGTCGACAGGATTTACACAAAAACAGCAGGCGAAAATGGCATCTCAAATGAGATCTCAAAAAGCGTACACAGCGGCCTCTGGTGGAATCACGAAAACAACAACTACAAAAAAACGTGGGGCATGTTTGGCTCTCTCCAGAAATGTATATAGCGGTACGTTTTCAGAATGAGCCTGGGTTGCTTTAATCCTTAAACCTAATCATAATCTGAGCCATTTTCTACAATGTAAACACTACAAGTACATTATACCTAACAAATTATCTTTTTTTTAAATATACAATTCCATATTAGGTAATGCCTATATACATCTACACTATAAATTAGAAACCGGCGTTTTCATCTAAAAACACTCCATGTGTACATTATCGTTTTCTTTCTGTCATCCACACTAAAACTACTGAAAATGCTTTCGTTTATGTACTGCACATGCGCACAGACGTAAGATGCTTTTACCTGTGTCGTTTATTTACTTTCTGTCTCTTTGAAATGTTGCAGCAAAATGTTGCAACTGTGGTCTGTTTCCGTCGCAGGACAACAGCTCCCAGTTAACGTTCAGTTTCCTTTGTAGAGAGGCAATATGGCACATCGACAAACTGATTTTAATCTTTAATAAAGCTGTCAGAATGGACAGCATAAAACAAATTTTCTTTATAATGTCATCCAAAACCCAGACTCATTCTTAAAATGTATCGCTATACACATTTCTGGCAAGCGCCAAAAACATTCCAGGAGGTACGTTTTTTTTTTTGCAGTTTTTGTTTTCGCGAATCCCCCAGAGGCCGCTGTGTGCGCTTTTAAGATCTCAAATTTCTCTCGCAAGTGCCATTCGCGCCTGGTCTTCTTGCGTAAATCCACCAGAGGCCACTGTCGATTGACTGACTTACCGACTCACCCACCCACCCCCTTCCCTAAACCCAACCAATAGTGTTTTATAAAGCACGTATTGACCAGTGTTCACCCACCCTCTTTTGGCTTTTGTTTTCATCTTACCTGCTTCCTGGAAACGTTCTTTGCCAGACTCGAACACCGTCATTGCGATCAACTCTGATCCACATCACAAGTCCGCCGACGTACACGGTAAGCCACCAGACAAACTGGTAACAGCGGGAAAGCTGTCCATACAGAGGTAAGCGTCAGCTGGTAAGCGCGAAAAGGAACGTCGTCATACTGCCCAATAGTGCATGTTTTAAAGACGAAATGCAGCCATACATTCCTCTGGCTACATTATTCGCGATCTCCAGGGGTACGTTTTCAGAATAAGCCTATATTGGTCGTCCGTCATGTTCACAAAGCAGCACCAAAACAGC
The DNA here is from genome assembly GCA_903798195.1 of Danio kyathit. Classification (NCBI taxonomy): domain Eukaryota; kingdom Metazoa; phylum Chordata; class Actinopteri; order Cypriniformes; family Danionidae; genus Danio; species Danio kyathit. The sequence continues at coordinate 52,108,328 of LR812539.1, forward strand.
ATTTTTAAACGTATCCACTTTGGATAACATTTCTAAAAGATACGTTTTCGTTTCCTAAATATGCTGTTACAGTGTGGACGGTGTGTTGCACATGACAATCTTCTTTAGTTTTGCAGCTATACTGTTAAAAGTGGTTGAAACATATGATGCACACTTGTTTATAAAGAGCTGAAACACAATTCTTGATTTTTTTGGGACAACTTAATTGTTTTATGTTCAATCCATTTAAATTCGTTCATTTTCCTTTGGCTTAATCTCTATTTTAGAGGTCGCCACAACGGAAAAAAACACCAACTATTCCAGCATATGTTTTATGCAGCGGATGCCCTTCCAGCCACAACCCAGTACTGGGAAACACCAACTCATTCACTCATTTTAGTTTATTCAATTCACCTATTCCGCATCTGTTTGGACTGTGGGGGAAACCAGAACATGCAAACTCCACACAGAAATGCCAACTGATCCAGCCGGGTCTCGAACCAGTGACCTTCTTGTTGTGAGGCCACAGTGCTAACCACTGAGCCACCGTGCCGCCCCATCCACTTAAATTTGTTAACGTAATCGATTTGTGTTGGGGCAACATGAATTGTGTGGAAGTCTCCTCTTTTTTTACAGAGTACCAGTATTTAAAAATACATATGTAATTATTTTTGTATAATTACACAATCAACCGGGGGGCGTGGTGGCACAGTGGGTAGTGGTGTCGCCTCACAGCAAGTAGGTTGCTGGTTTGAGCCTCGGCTGTGTCATTTCTGTGTGGAGTTTGCATGTTCTCTCAGTGTTCGCGTGGGTTTCCTCTGGGTGCTCTGGTTTCCCCAACAAGTCCAAAGACATGTGCAGTAGGTGAATTGGGTAAGCTAAATTGTCCGTAGTGTATGTGTGTGAATGAGTGTGTATGGGTGTTTCCCGGTGATGGGTTGCAGCTGGACGGGCATCCGCTGCCTAAAACATATGCTGGATAAGTTGGTGGTTCATTCCGCTGTGGCGACCCCTGATTAATAAAGGGATTAAGCTGAAAAGAAAATGAATGAATGAATGAATGAATGAATGACACTGTCCGCCATACCAAATTACCTTAATCCACCCTTAAACCTAATTATGTTGTACAATGTCGGATGTTGCTCAAATTTTAACACATACTTCCTAAACCAACACCACCAACAACCACCTTTGTCCTTCGACTCACGCAAAAAAAGCTTGGAAAAATGCTTCATTCAGAGCGTGGCAAAGAAAATACTCCAAACGTCTTCATCTTTCGATATCATATAGGGCTGATGTTCACTGTTAGCCGTCAGGTTGGGCATCTAAGGGGGAGCAGACAGTGAGCAGTTTATGTAACAGTGATTACAAGCTCTGGATTTAGTAAACCGCTGCACACATTAATAGTTCTCAGGCCATCTGTTTCGCCTCTTGCTCGTCTTCCTTAACATGTAGTATTATTTAAAATACACTAACTGGCCACTTTATTAGGTACACCTCTTTAGACGCTCCTTTTTGCAATATTCAAATCAGCCAATCATATGACAGCAACTCATATAGGCACGCAGTCACGGAAAATATTAGGAAAGAAAGGGTGATTAAAGGGACAAATATATGGGTTGCTGGCATGATGTTACAGTGTCACTTAGTTTCAATTTGTATTGATATACAGTTGCAATCAGAATTATTGAACCCCCTTTGAATTTTTTTTCTTTTTTAAATATTTCCCAAATGATGTTTAACAGAACAAGAAAATTTTCACAGTATGTCTGATAATATTTTTTCTTCTGGAGAAAGTCCTATTTGTTTTATTTCGGCTAGAATAAAAGCAGTTTTGAATTTTTTAAAACCCATTTTAAGGTCAAAATTATTAGCCCCTTTAAGCTATATATTTTTTCAATAGTCTACAGAACAAACCATCATTATACAATAACTTGCCTAATTACCCTAACCTGCCTAGTTAGCCTAATTAACCTAGTTAAGCCTTTAAATGTCACTTTAAGCTGTATAGAAGTGTCTTGAAAAATATCTAGTAAAATATTAATGACTGTCATCATGGCAAAGATAAAATAAATCAGTTATTAGAAATGAGTTATTAAAACTATTATGTTTAGAAATGTGTTGAAATTTTTTTCTTTCCGTTAGACAGAAATTGGGGAAAAAAATAAACAGGGGGGCTAATAAATCAGGGGGTTGAATAATTCTGATTGCAACTGTAACTTAAAATGCAGGAAATGGTTAAATATTTCTTTGTCTCAACTTGACCTTGTTATAAAAGCTGATGTTATTGATTTAATTTTTATTTTTTAGTCTTTTTAGACATCTCAAATCTGCAACCCATGCTCATTCTGATTATGTACCCTTATATACGATTTTGGAGAGAGCGAAATACGTCCCAGGAGGGGCATTTTTGTTTTCGCGAATCCACCAGAGGATGCTGTGTACACTTTTTCAGATCTCAAATTGCTTTCTCGAGTGCCACTCATGCCTACTGTTCTCACGTAAATCCACCAGAGGCCGCTGTCAAATGACTGAATGACTGACTGACTTACTGACTGACCAACCGACCAATCCTCTCACCCTCTCCCTTCCATAAACCCAACCGCAGTGTTTTGAAAAATCCAAAAAAAAGAAAAGCTCCCTGATTTTTTACCACGTTTTTAGATTTTAACACATTCTCACCTTTTTGTTTACTTGTTTATTTTATTTTTTAGCTTTTGTTTTTGTCTTACCTGCTTTCTAGAACCATTCTTCACCAGATTCGAACCGCCGACATACATGTCGAGCTACTGGGCAAACTGGTAACAGTGGAAAAGCCGTCCACATGAAGGTAAGCAGTCAGCGTGAAAAGGAACGGCGTCATACCGCCCCGTAGCATTCGTTTTAAAGACTAAATGCAGCCAAACGTACTTCTGGCTACATAATTTGGGATCTCCATAAATGTATATAGAGGGACGTTTACAGAATGAGCCTATGTTGCAAATCTGTCCTGTGGTGTGACTGTCTCAAGCATAGTTCATTAAATGAGAGCTCTTATAAATTAAAAAGAAAATTGTTGGTTATTGTAGTAAATGTCAATCTTTCTTATATACATTTCTATAGGCCCTTGATGTGCACCTGTTTAGTTTCTGTCTCAGAATTGTTCACATATTTATCCAATATTTTTGGGAACCACAATAAAATTAAGTTTTGTAATTTTTCAATTAACTGAAAATGTCTAATGCTGCGTTCACACCAGACGCGGAAGAAGCGTCAAGCGCGAGTGATTTACATGTTAAGTCAATGCAAACGCGCGAATAGCCATCCTGCGGCGCGATACGCGCGAATGGCGCGGCGCGAATGACGCGAGTGGCGCGGCGCGAATGACGCGAATTGCGCAAATGGCGCGGCGCGAATGGCGCGATAAGCGCGAATTGAGCGTTTGACGCGCTTAACGCGCAAATCGCTCGAGTTCAAATATCTGAACTTCTGCGGACATTCGCGCCACGTTAACCAATCAGGAGCTTGCTCTTGTGGGAGCATGATTGTGACGTAGCCCCTGTTGTTGGTGTCCGGGGGAAATCCTCCAGCCGAGACCGACAACGGTTCATCAAACTGGGCTTGGCTCAGTCAGAAGCACAGCTGAAAGCCCCAGTCATCCAGGTTACGTTTCTGGAGGAGTTTATGAGCTCACAGCGCTGGGTGCACCTCTGAAAGTATCTAGTGGACTCAGACACTGCTCCAAACGTATCGATGCTGTTTTACAGCCTTCATAAAGCACATAAACACAGGTATTTTATCAATAAAATCCATGTTAGCCATTTAGCAACAAAGCTACATTCACCGAGCAGACAGAAGCCCTGCCCATGACGCAAATCCGTGTCTGTTCTGAAGTGAATTTGACGCGCGGATGAAGCGGAGTTTGACGCGCGAATGAAGCGGAGTCTGACGCGCGAATGAAGCGAGTAAACTCAAATGTTCACGCGTCTATTTACTCGCGAATAGCGCGATTTTGCCGCGCGTTCCACGTCTGGTGTGAACGCAGCATAACGAGTCATGAAAAATACCCAAATATCAATCATGATTTCATGCAAAATATGAAATATACATACAGTCAAGCCCCAAATGTTTCATACCCCAGGAGTATAAATAATTTAGCTCAGTACTGACTAATCTATTGTACAGTTGAAGTCTGAATTATTAGCCCACCTGTATAAATATTTTCCCCAATTTCTGTTAAATGGAAAGAATAATTTTTTTCAACACATTAATAAACATAATAGTTGTAATAACTAATTTCTAATAAATTATTTCTTTTATGATGACAGTACATAATATTTTACTACATATTTTCAAGGTACTAGTATTCATCTTAAAGTGACATTTAAAGGCTTAACTAGGTTAATTAGGCAAGTTAGGCTAATTAGGCAAGTCATTGCATCATGGCGGTTTGTTCTATAGACAATCGAAAAAAAATATAGCTTAAAGGGGGCTAATAATTTTGACCAAAAATGTTTTTTTTAAAAACTGCTTTTATTATAGCTGAAATAATACAAATAAGACTTTCTCCAGAAGAAGAAAATATTATCAGACATACTGTGAACATTTCCTTGCTCTGTTAAACATCATTTGGGAAATATTTGAAAAAGAAAAGAAATTCATAGGGGGGCTAATAATTCTGACTTCAGCTGTATGTGCACAAACATAATATTGCAAAGCTTCCTCTTGAAAATATTAATTTAAATGAGAGATTTGTAAGGGTGTACTCATATATGTTGAGCACTGCAGGTGAATTGGAGGAAATAAATTGGCCTTAATTGTAATATTATTGTGATAATATCATAATACTTTCAGTGCTTTAAAGGGCATCTGCTGCATAAAACATATACTAGAGTAATTGGCGGTTCATTCCGCTGTGGCAACCCCTGACAAATCAGGGACTAAACCATTCCTGTCAACCCTCCCGTTTTTCCCGGGATTCTCCCATATTTTACAGTTCTATCCCGCTGTCATCCCGTAAAGGTATTTTCCCGTATTTCTCCCGTATTTTTTTATCTTTCTGAGAAAAGCCGATCCTCCCTATATGCAACCCATACCGCCGAACCACCAGGGGCCGCCCTTGCTCTTAAATGTGATTCGGTTATGTCCTTTCATTTTATTTAGGCATGGAAACCTGATGGAAACACTTTGAAATAAACATAAAAACGGCGCGATTCATTTCCTTTTCATTACAGGCGCCATTGCCCCTATGCAATCCTCAAAACAGTCAGTTCATATAAAGATGCATGACTGTCAGCTGATGCTCTCCATAGTGATAATAGACGCTGTTTCCCAAGCGGATTCTGTACGTACGGGATTAGATGCTGAGCTCAAGTGGACACTGGGTTTTGGGTGCGTGTTTGAACAGACATATACACATCATCATCATAATGATAATAATAATAATAATAGTAGTTCATTCCGCTGTGGCCACCCCAGATTAATAAAGGGACTAAGCCGAAAATAAAATAAATGAATGAATGAATAATAATAATAATAATAATAATAACAACAACATAGACATGTTGATCTTGTTGGGTTTTCTTTTAAACACAACAAATTTTGTCTTGAATGAGCATAAACAGTTAGTAAAACAGTATCCCTTTTGTAAGTTTGTAAGTATCCCTTATTTTTACATTCCAATGTTGACAGGTATGGACTAAACCGAAAAGATATGCATCATGGAAGTGAAGCTAACAAATCTGCAAAAAAAACTGTGTGTTGCTATCATGTCCAGACAGATCAAAAGGTGCGAGGAATGTTTCCAACACCTCTGAATCTATGTCATGAAGAATTATGGCTGTAACAAGGTGTAACTTATAAAGCATTTAATGAGTGTGCATAAAAGAGTTTTCACAAACAACTGACTTTAAAAAAGAAAGTAAACTTTCTCAGGAATATACGAACTCTATTTATCACCGAATAACAAAATGTTTCGGCTTGTTCGCAAGAAAAGTACATTTCGGATTCCCAATTCGGAGTTCTGCCTGTGTCACTGTATTGGCCTGAGGTTCTGACAGTAGCTGTCAGCCCACGCTTGAAATAGGCAGAGAAGGATGAATCTCAGATTCTTCACGCCTGTAAATGAAACGCTGGCAGAGGTGACATAATCAACACCTATGCGCTTCAACCGTTCAAGACTGCCAGATCTGTCACTATTTTGGGGAGAGCCGGCAACCAGGCTTCCCGCTTTCTGAAGCATGAGCTACACCGAGGCGCACAACTAATCACATGACGGCTAGAGAGGCGTCAACAGGTACTCATATGATCTGCTTGCAGAGCCAGGTGTGAATGTCATCAGTCAGGACACCAACACATTGAATTCATTCTGAGAGCGGATGAGATAATACAGAGTATACCCTTGCTGCATTACTGTATTTTTGGTGAGCTTTCTAAAGAAGTGACATGGATGATGACATTAAATTGACAGGCTTACAATCCGTGTATGAAATATATTTGGAAAAGAACATTATTATATAAAGCATATAGCACTTATGATGAGTATTACGTAAAACAAAAGTGGAAAGTGTGTTTTATAGCTACACTGTTACAGCACACTTATGAATGTTGTGAATAATAAAAATAAACAGAATTTAAAATGTCGTTCTTGCCATCACCACCAACAACTTGCCTCTTTTGTCACAAAGAATCCTAAAAAGCTTCATGCAGAGTACGGCAAGAAAATTTGCCAAGTGTCATTTGATATTATATACCAGGGGTGTCCAGACAGTAATACTTTATTTTGATGGTCCATTTGAGTATTAGTAGACTGTCTGCTTAATATCTGTTGATATGCTCCTTCAACAGACATTTAACTGACTATAAGAAAGTTTGCAAGTACAGTTGAAGTCAGAATTATTAGCCCCCCTTTGAATTTTTTTCTTTTTAAATATTTCCCAAATGATGTTTAACAGAGCAAGAAAGTTTTCACAGTATGTCTGATAATGTTTTTTCTTCTGGAGAAAGTCTTATTTGTTTTATTTCGGCTAGAATAAAAGCAGTTTTTAATTTTTTTAAAAACATTTTAAAGGTCAATATTATTAGCCCCTTTAAGCTATATATTTTTTCGATTGTCTACAGAACAAACCATCATTATACAATAACTTGCCTAATTACCCTAACCTGCCTAGTTAACCTAATTAGCCTAGTTAAGCCTTTAAATGACACTTTAAGCTGTATAGAAGTGTCTTGAAAAATATCTAGTCAAATATTATTTACTGTCATCATGGCAAAGATAAAATAAATCAGTCACGAGTTATTAAAACTATTATGTTTAGAAATGTGTTGAAGAAGTCTTCTCTCCGTTAAACAGAAATTGGGGAAAAAATAAACAGGGGGGATAATAAATCAGGGGGGCTAATGATTCTGACTTCAACTGTACATGTCAACTTACACTAACCCTAACCCCAACCCCAACCCTAACCTAACAGTCTACTTATAATCTACTAAGACTTAGTTGGCATGTAGATGCAATCTAACTTAAATTCAACAAACAGACCATCAAAATAAATTGTGACCGTAAAAGCTTGGTCCTGGAGGGCCAGTGTACTACAAATTTCAGTTCCAACCCCAATCAGACAAACCTGGGCTAGCTAATCAAGCTCTTACTAGCCTTTCTAGAAACATCCGTGCAGTTGTGTTGAGACAAGTTGGAGCTAAAATCTGCAGCACACCGGACCGAGTTTGGACACGCCTGTTATATACAAACTGTTAAAATATAAAATCAGTCTTTACCTATAAAAATTATGGTAACACTTTATTTTAAGTATCCATGTTACACATTTTTCTGTGTACTTAATATAGTAATTACAATTAATTATGCATAAATGCATAGAACTAACCCTAAACCTAACCATACAATATACACTGTAAAAAATTAATGAATCATCTTGTTTTTTTTTCTCATTTATTGAAGATTTTTAAATTACATTAAGACAACTTTTGATGTTGTAAAGTTTGAAAAAGAGATTTTAGTAGATTTTAATCAGCTTGTGATATATTGCCTGGTAGATTACGATACAAAAACCTGGTAATAAACTGCTTATTTGAATATTTTCTACCTAATTTCCTATATATTTATTTCTTACACAATATATTGTTTCAAAAAGTCTCTTTATTAAACTGCACAGTTGAATATTCAACATCGAAATAAAAGTCCCACAATGCAATTCATATGATCAATGCAACTAATGATTAATGAATCTAATGAAAAATTGATGTCACTTAGTAGTTAATAGTATAGAAACCTGTTCCCACCAATGAAAAAAAACAAACAAAAAAGGTTAATGCGACTTATTCTATTTTTTTTACCCATACTCCTTCCCCTACCCCTCCCCTTGGCCCTTGAAACAGAGTGTGAAGGGGACGACCCAGGCTCGTTCTAAAAATGTACCGCTATATACATTTCTGGAGAGCGCCAAATATCTCCCAGGAGCTACGTTTTTTTTGCAGTTTTTGTTTTCGCGAATGCACCAGAGGTCGCTGTGTACGCTTTTGAGATCTAAAATTTGTTAGAGGCCGTTGTCGACTGACTGAATGAATAACCGATGGACTGACCCACCCTCCTCCTTCCCTAAACCCAACCAATAGTGTTTTCAAAAGCACCGATTGACCAGCGCCCACCCACTTCCCTAAAACCAACCGACAATTTTAAAAAGAAATCCTCATTTCAAAAGAAAAGCTCTCACCTGATTTTACCACGTTTTCAGATTTTATCACATTCTCTCCCTGTTATTTACTTGTTTATTTATTTATTTTTTTTGGATTCTGTTTTTGTCTTACCTGCTTTCTGGAACCGTTCTTCACCAGACTCAATCCTCGTCGTTGTAGTCAACTCCTCTCTGCGTCTCAAGTCCACGACATACATGTCGAGCTACTAGACAAACTGGTAACAGCGGGAAAGCTGTCCATACAGAGGTACGCAGTCAGCTGGTAAGCGCAAAAAAGAACGGTGTCATACCGCTCCGTAGTGTTCGTTGTAAAAACAAAATGCAGCCATACGTACTTCATGCTACATGATTTGCAATCTCCAGAAATGTATATGGGGCTACGTTTCCAGAATGAGCCTATGTTGGAAGGGGTAGGGCTTCAATTTTTACCCCTAAGAAATGGGACAGCACTACAACACCTGCACACGTCATCATATGTCGTCGCGATTTCTTACTTATTAGTTATTATTTTTTTGGTATTTATCTTCAGGAAATCACAGAAGACAACGATGTCATGTTATCATAACAATATAATGTAGCAATAAGCTCATAACTGTACTGCGTATTTACACTGTGGCCATATTCATCTATACGAAAACAACATTAGCAGGTATTTGAGTGAAAGATGTGAAAGTATGTTGCGGGACTACTATACATGAGTTATTATTATGGATTATAGATAGTGAAATTTAACGTGTTTTCTATCGTTTTTTTAAGCGTGATGGTAAAACACGAATGCTGTTATGAATGTATTAAAACATCTGCTTGTTTGTTGCAAAAATTCATAATAATGACAAAAATACTAATTGCATCTCCTTATACTTCCGTGTGCAGCCATGCTGCCATTCTAGATGGTGTATATTGGGAAATTTTCTTACCCCTTGGTTTCGACTGTGGTCCTGAAAAATCTCAATTTCAAGGGCTAACTAGCCCTTCCCCTTAGCCCTACGCCTTTAAGCTAAAAAGAATTGGGACAGGGATAAGGGTAATGGGAAGGGCTAATGGGTAGAGTTGGGATTTGGCCTTTATCTCAACAAGGGCCGTGTTAAAATAAATTTTCAAATATTTATAAAAAAAAGGGCTACAATCCATATATGATACACATCTAGTAAAACAAAACATTGATTATATCTATAATGGAACTGGGTAACACTTTACAGTAAGGCTGTATTAGTAAATGTTAATACATTTACTACTGCCATGAACAAACAATGAACAATACGTTTATTACAGTATTTGTTTATGTTAATTAACTTAGTTATGTGTTAGTTAACGTGTATGAAAATCCAGTTGTTTATTGTTAGTTTAACTCGCAGTACAATAACTAACGTTAACAAGCATGAATCTGGATGTTAATAATGCCGGCAGCTAGCTCTCTGCAACTCTCACATGGTCGCCCACTGAAGCTAAGCAGGGCGCCCGGTCAGTACCTGGATGGGAGACTACATGGGAAAGCTAGGTTGCTGCCGGAAGTGGTGTTAGTGAGGTCAGCAGGGGGCGCCCAACCTGCGGTCTGTGTGGGTCCTAATGCCCCAGTATAGTGACGGGGACTCTATACTGCTCAGTGAGCGCCGTCTTTCGGATGAGACGTTAAACCGAGGTCCTGACTCTCTGTGGTCATCAAAAATGCCAGGATGTCCTTCGAAAAAGAGTAGGGGTTTAACCCCGGCATCCTGGCCAAATTTTCCCACTGGCCTCTGTCCATCATGGCCTTCGAACCCTCCCCATATCATAATTGGCTTCATCACTCTGTCTCCTCTCCACCAATCAGCTGGTGTGTGGTGTGCGGTCTGGCGCAAAATGGCTGCCGTCGCGTCATCCAGGTGGATGCTGCACACTGGTGGTGGATGAGGAGATTCCCCTCAATATGTAAAGTGCTTTGAGTGTCTAGAAAAGCGCTATATAAATGTAAAGAATCATTATTAATGCATTAGTAAATGTTGACCTATAATTAACAAATGCTGTAGAAGTATTGTTCATAATTCATACATTAACTAATGAAACTTTATTGTAAAGTGTTAACTGAAACTGTTTAGTCATACTAATGCTGCAATCACACCAGACGTGGAAGAAGAGTCAATCGCAAGAGATTTACATGTTAGGTCAATGCAAAGATGTGAATAGACATCCTGCGGCGCCCGCAAATGTGGAGGCGCGAATGACGCGATTCGCTTGAATGAAGCGGCGCGAGTTGAGCGCTTTGTGCGATTGATGTGCATTTCGCACAAATCGCTCAAGTTGGAAAATCTTCCGCGAAAATTTGCGCCATGTTAACCAATCAGGAGCTTGCTCTTGTAGGGACGTAATTATGACGTATCGCCTGTTGTTGGTGTCTCAGAGGGAAAATCCCTTTGCCAACACCGGTCAACAGTTCATTAAAAAAGTGGGCTCGGCTCAGTCTGAAGCACCGATGAAAGCTTCCATCATCCAGGTATAGTTTCAGGTGGAGTTTATGAACTCACAGAGCTGGGTGCACCTCTGAATGGATCTAGTGGACTCAGACACGGCTCCAAACAAATCGACGCTGTTTATCAGCCTTCCTAACGCACATAAACACAGCTATTCTCTCAATAAAATCCATGTTAGCCATTTAGCATCAAAGCTAGAGTCACCAGGCTGACAGAAGCCCTGCCCATGATGCGAATCCGCGTCTATTGTGAAGTGAATTTGATGCGCGAATGAAGCAAGTAAACTTAAAATGTTCACGCGTCTAATCACGCATGAATAGTGCGATTTATCCACGCGTACCGCGTCTGGTGTGAACACAGCATAATGAGTGCATATTAAAAACCAAGGTATAGGTCCAATTAAATTAAAATAAAGTTTTTTATATCCATGAGCTATTGTGCTCCAAAACAGTAAAAGTATGAACCTGATATAAACATCCAAAGCTTGCATTTTGTCACTTCATTTTGTAAATTGATCAACATTTTTTCACATCACTTCAAACTTCAGTTTCTCATCAAATCTGGGCCAATCATATGCTCTCTAGTAGCTGACATGCCCCGCCCCTTTCAAGACCCTTCTCATTTGAATTTCATTTGATGCGCTTGAGCTCAACCACTCTCACTGGCAGAGCTAAGATTAAAAACAAGATGCTATTGTTTTTAAGGGGTTACCCTATGTCCCGCGCTCTCTTCTTGTTTCAGTTGAGATTGTCAAACATCGCATAAAAAATGCACCTTTCAAAGCACTTCAAGGTGGAAAGTGTGAGGTGTTTTAGTAGTGTAATGTTTGTCAGCCCTTACCACAGTGTTAACAGTGGCGTGGAGGTCTCTGATCGCTGAGCTCTGGATTCTCTGTCTCCGACCGTATGACTGTCTATTTCTGTTGGTTCAGGCTATGACAGAGTCTACGGCGAGCTGTCACACTGGAGTGGCTCATCTCAGCATGGGCTTGTCTCATCAACCTCCAGCGGCTCGAAATGCACCTCTAGACACGCCACTGAACTGTAAAGCCAAGCTTGTGCTGGAGACAGACAATCTGAGGGCTATTTCAGTCGAGTCTGAGTGCCAGCCACTGTCAGCTCAAGCTTAAAAGCCAGCAATCACGCGAAAGATTGGAGAAAGGAGAAAACAATTGTTTTGTTTTTACGTCATGTTCTATCCATATTATGGTTTCTACATAATGTTATAATGATTAATTGAACAGTTTAATAACTAATTTCTAACAACTGAGCTATGTTAAGCATGAAGTCCAACCCAGGCTCATTCTGAAAACGTACCGCTATATACATTTCTTGAGAGCGCCAAATATGTCCCAGGTGGTACGTTTTTTGCAGGTTATGTTTTCGCGAATCCACCAGAGGCCGCTGTGTACACTTTTGAGATCTCAAATTTATCTAACGAGTACCATTTGCACCTGCTGTTCTCGCCTAAATCCACCAGAGGTTGCTGTGTATGCTTTTTGAGATCTCAAATTTCTCTCGTGAATCACATTTGCGCCTGCTCTTCTCATATGAATACACCAGAGGTCGCTGTCGACTGACTGACTGATTGATCGACTGACCCACCCTCCTCCCTCCCTAAACCCAAACAATAGTGTTTTCAAAAGCATAGATTAACTCACCCACCCACTTCCCGAAACACAATGGACAATAGCTCCTTTCGCATAGCGATACCGGTAAATATTTAGAAAATTTCCAGAAAGAATTTCCTGGTAAACTCTAATAAGCGCTGTTCACACAGGCAAGGATGTTGCAGAGTTTTACCGGAAAAGTCCATTCACACATCCATTCCAAAATACCGGTAAATTCTGACATCATTAACCAGAAATGACCTCTCAATGGCTGTGCTTGTATTTGTAAACATAGAAGGGGTCAGGCTTTTGTTGATGGTTTCACTTTCATTTAAAGCTTTAGCATTCATACAGCTGCTTTTGTCCCAGAGATATTCAAAGGCAGAAGCGTGAACTACAGCTAATTGTTAACACATTTGACTGTTTATTTCACTGTAATTGTCTACAAATTCCAAACAAGGCTCATTCTGAAAACGTACCCCTATACATTTCAGCAGACCGCGAAATACATCCCAGGGTGTACGTTTTTTTTGCAGTTTTTGTTTTCGGGAATCCATGAGAGGCCGCTGTGTATGCTTTTTCAGATCTCAAATTTCTCTCGTGAGTGCCATTCACGCCTGCTGTTCTCGCGTAAACCCACCAGAGGCCGCTGTTGACTGACTGTTTGACTGACTGACTGATCGACTGACCTACCCTCCTCCTTCCCTAAACCCAACCAATTTTATCGATTGACCCGCCCACCCACTTCCCTAAACCCAACCAACAATTTTCCAAAGCAATCCAGAAAAATAAAAGCCCTTGTCTGATTTTTACTATGTTTTCAGATGTTACTACATTCTCACACTGTTATTTACTTGTTTATTTTATTTCTTGGATTCTGTTTTTGTTTTATCTGCTTACTGGAACCGCTCTTCGCTGAAATCGAACCCCGTCGTCGTGGTCAACTCCTCTCTGTGTCTCAAGTCTGCCGACATACATGGCGAGCTAACGGGACAAACTGGTTACAGCGTGAAAGCTGTCCATACAGAGGTAAGCGGTCAGCTGGTAAGCGCAAAGAGGAATGGACTCCTAGCGCCCTGTTTAAAAAAATATTCGTTTAAAAAAATGAAATGCAGCCATACGTACCTCTGGCTACATAATTTGTTTCTCCAGAAACGTATATAGGGCTAAGTTTTCAGAATGAGCCTATGTTGACAAATTATGTGGTTGGATAAGTATTATGAACAACTTTAATGAAAACATGGAGGAACACTTTCGCATGTCGAGATGTACATAATATGTGTGTGTGCTGGCACCACTTCACGCGCACACAACTGAAGCAGAGCTTAAAGGGTCACGAAACACCAAAACACATTTTTTGAGCTGTTGACAGTCATATATGTGTCCCACACTGCTATAAACACTATTAGGACACATATATTGCATTAAAAAGTGAAAATTGGTTGTTTTTTGCGTTATTTTGAGCAAATTCGTTCTTCCGGTTTGAAACGAATTTTTGAAGCTACGTCACGGCCATGAGATACTTAGGGGTAAATGCAGCCAGGATAGTGGCTGGCTGTCTTTTTGAGGACGTTCTGACGCATTTGAGTGAGCGGCATTAATTCATGAGAAGACGTGCTTCAAACCAATCAGCGCGCTCTATTGTGTATGACGCGAAACTTCATTAATATGCATGATAGCTCCGGAGACTGTTTACGCTGTATAGACGGCAGAGAGACGCCACGTTGTGTTGCTAAAACAAGTGAAAGAACAAGAATTTGGAGACATGGGTCGTCGGTGTGCTGCAACAAGGTTTTGTTTTCATTTTCCCTCTATGAGAGAGCTGCTGGACTCACGTGTGGATTACAGTGCACGCGACGCGCAACAGAAACGCGTTTGTAAGGAACATTTTTACCCGAGAGTTTTTCGCATCTGGAAATGGTGAAATCCGGATTTGCCGCGTGTCTCCTTTAAATAAAAAGACACAGCTCCAGTTTGATTGTCCTGTCGCTACAGATTAGGTAAGTGTGTGCAGTGTTCTTTGTTTAACCCAGATTGCAAAGTTTGTCGTATTTTCAGCAGTGCTTTATTAGTTTTTAAAGACATACCTCAGTCAAAATTATTTAGTTACTAAGTTTACAGTATGTTAATATCACTGCAATATTACAGTACAATATTATAGACTGAAAGATCCGCTAATGCTGCTCTCCGAGTGTAAACACGTAAACACAAACTATTCTCGTCGTGCAGGATTTTCGCCGCATTTGGTGACAGGATAGTCTATACACACACGGCTTTCTGAAGCTACCTACCTACCGAGTACATAAGTTACAGAGAAATGCGGAGGATTTTTTTTTCTCCCATTCGCCGTGCGGTATCAAAGCCTCTGTGTTTCTTTTGCCTGTGATCAGCACATGGCCAAATGGAAACTCCCTTCTATGCAAAACCTACCCTCTTTCCCTCCCCCGACACTCCCACACTCCCAGAGCTCGACACGCCCAACTTTCCTGACTTTTTTCAAACTAGAGGTGTGACAACACCCTGCTGAGACAGGGGGGTTTCATGGCCCTTTAAAGGTAAACAAACATCGGTTTATCATAAGCCTTTTATCGATATTTTTTTTCACAGTTGGCATTAATAATGAACATAAAAACATTTGACTAACAACTAGCAGCTAAATGTGTCTGGAAAAATATTCAAAGGCTTTTATTTTTTATAAACAGCGTAGACGTGAATGCGTCTGAATGTTCTGATTGGCTGGAGTAGACATCTCACGTTAGCACGTTCTAAACGAGAACGAGCTCTTTCCAGCAATTTTCCTTCTGTGTTAACACAGAACAGCATTCTGGCAATTTCTCATTCAGTAAAATTGCGGGAACTAATCTACCGGCATATTTAAAAAGGGCCTGTTCATAATCCCTTTCCGGAAAATTGCCGGTAATTTTCCAGAAAGGTCTGTATGTGTGAAAGGGTCTAGTGTTTAAAAAAGCAACCCAGAAAAAGAAAAGCCCTCGCCTGATTTTTACCACGTTTTCAGATTTTACCACATTCTCACCCGGTTATTTACTTTGATTATTTTATTTTTTGGCTTCTGTTTTTGTCTTGCCTGCTTTCTGGAACTATTCTTCGCCAGACTTGAATCCCGTCGTCGTGGTCAACTCGTCTCTGTGTCTACTGGACAAACTGGTAACAGTGGGAAAGCCATCCATATGGAAGTAAGCAGTCAGCTGGTAGCACGAAAAGAAACGGCATCATACCGCCCCGTAGCTTTCATTTCAAAGACGACATGCAGCCATACGTACTTCAGGCTACATAATTCGCGATCTCCAGAAATGTATATGGGGATGTTTTCAGAATGAGCAACCGGAAGGGGTAGCTTCCAGGGGTGTTACAGATTGTACCAAACACCGGAGGCCCGTGGGAAGGGGGTGAAATCCGGGAGTTTTCTGGGAGAAATGACAAAACGGGAGATGGATCTGAAATACGGGAGACTCCATGGAAAAACGGGAGTGTTTACAGGTATGGGTCGTTCCAGAGGCAACTGAATCATGTCTGCAGGACCG
The DNA here is from genome assembly GCA_903798195.1 of Danio kyathit. NCBI lineage: Eukaryota > Metazoa > Chordata > Actinopteri > Cypriniformes > Danionidae > Danio > Danio kyathit. The sequence continues at coordinate 52,124,592 of LR812539.1, forward strand.
TCGCAAGCTTAACTGGCTCTCTAGGCAAACGATGATCTTGCCGCCCTCATGGTGTTCATGCGGCCCTCTGAAGTGTGTGTGTGTGTGTGTGTATGTGTGTGTGGGGGAGGGGGGGGGGTGGTGTTGGGAGGGGGGGATGTAGGGTTGTTGTGGATAAAAGTGAAGTGAGGGTGGGGTGTTTGGCGGGGGATGTAGAGGTGTCGCAGACGAAAGTTAGACGAATGCCTACCCTAGCAAGATGCCACCCTGGGCGATCGCCCATATTGTTCATACCTAAATCCGCCACTGCATGTCTAAAATGCATTCAGGCACTAGACCACGCAAGGCTTTAAAACAACCCAGGGTCATTGGAAATACGTGCCCAGGGCTGCATTTTTTTGGGAACTGTGAAATACGTGACCGGGGATCTGCTTGCAGTCAAAGTCCCTTTAAAGCAAGTCATTTAACTTGGCAGCCATCTTTGAAACGCCTCTCTTTTAATGGGGAAACATCCAATTTTCCAAAATTGTTTGCCAAGTTTATGATTAAATTTAATTTTAGAAATCACCAATAAAACTAGACAACAACTGTCTCTTTAGGTTCATTTCTAAATGTTCAAATCCCACAAAATCTTCAGAAACTCACGTCTGGTCTGAGGCCCTCCGCTGGAGAATCATCAGTCTATATCGATCGATGATTGGCTCCTGTACTAGTACGTAGGGTTTCATTCGCCATAATGACTATATTCTATAGTCTTTGTTGCAGTTCACTAGACCCAGGTTGGATTGGAAAGAACATCATGGTGAGTAATTATTAACAGAATTTGTATTTTTCTGCAAATTAATCCATTAAAATATCTATTTTCCTTGGTGGGTTTTCTTGGGCTTCTATTTTACTTTCTATTTGTACAGCACTTTGGTCAGTTTTACAGCTGTTTTAAATGTTCTAGACACATCATATCAAAAACTAACACATTCTAATACTGCACCAGCCAGCCAGCCTGATTTTACCTGTAAAGGCTTAACTGCGTCTCCTCTGCTGCATCTTCATTTTGTCGTCTCTCTTGTTGTATTACCCGTCCTCTCCTTTTCAAGTTAAACCTATGAAAAAACTGCAAGGACATTACAATCATCCTCAAGTTTAGTCATCACTGAGTTATTGAACTGTCAGTGACCTGTTTGTCTCTCCTCTGCAAAAAACCCACTGCACTTCTGTTCATTCTCATCTTGTGTAGTCTTGGAATTCACTACATTATGAGCAGTGTGCATTTTATACATTGACAATTGGGGCAAGGGTTGGGGTGGTGGTCAACTTTTTCAGTAGTTTGGTAATACATGCTTCAGTGAATCAAATTTATGAATGTATTTGAATGACATATTTTACAGGTTACTAAAGGCCTAACTATACAAATTATTTGTCTAATTGTTCTTTTTTTAGGTAACATGTAGATATAAACGTGTTTTGTGAATACTTAAGATGTCTATCGGTGCTCTAGATCTGCCAGTTTTAGACTGTTGAATGATTATTTCCTAGCATTGTTTGGCGCAATTATGCATTCACAATGGTATGATCCGTTATAGGGGGCTCAATTGTATATTTATATAACCCCACTGATCCTACATCGCCCAACCCGCTCTGAGCTGGGATCGAATTGGCGTTTCTTTACATGGGAGTCGGTTGCTCTAACAAGGAAGCTAAAACCCATTGGCTTCTAGAATCTGTCGCTGGAGCACCTTTTGAGGTCAGAGGAGTGAGGTGCACCTGAATAGCACTTTGCTAGCTGGCCTCCATTACACTCACCCCCTTAAACCTCACTCCCATCCAAGACGAGTCCCCACGTGTAACCCACCAGTCCTACTGTACCCAACCCGGTCTGAGCTAGGATCAAACTGGCAATACTTTGCATGGGAGTCAGTTGCTCTAACAAGGTGGCTTAAGACCATGGCCTCTAGTGTCTGTCACTAGAGCACCTTTTGAGATCAGAGGAGTGAGGTTCACCTGAATAGCACTTTGCTAGCTGGTCTTTATTACACTCACCTCCCTAAACCTCACTCCCATCCCGGACGAGCCCCCATGTGTAACCCACAGGTCCTACTGTACCCAACCCGGTCTGAGCTGGGATCGAACTGGCGAATCTTTGCATGGGAGTCAGTTGCTCTAACAAGGTGGCTTAAGACCATGGCCTCTATCATCTGTCGCTAGAGCACCTTTTGAAGTCAGAGGAGTGAGATGCACCTGAATAGCACTTCGCTAGCTGGCCTCCATTACACTCACTGCCTTAAACCTCACTTCCATCCCGGACGAGCCCCCACGTGTAACCCACCGGTCTTACTGTACCCAACGCAGTTTAAGCTGGGATCGAACTGGCGGTTCTTTGCATGGGAGTCAGTTGCTCTACCATGGAGGCTAAAGACCATGGCCTTTAACGTCTGTTGCTAGAGCACCTGTTAAGGTCAGAGGAGTGAGGTTTACCTGCATAGCACTTCGCTAGCTGGCCTCTGTTACACTCACCCCCCCTAAACCTTACTCCCATCCTGGATGAGCCCCCATGTGTAACTGACCGCTCCTACTGTACCCAATCCGATCTGAGCTGGGATCGAACCGGTGATTCTTTGCATGGGAGTCAGTTGCTCTAACAAGGAAGCTAAAAACCATGGCCTCTAACGTCTGTCGCTAGAGCACATTTTGAGGTCAGAGGAGAGAGGTTTACCTGCATAGTACTTCGCTAGTTGGCCTCCGTTACATTTATATTATAAATCTTTTAATCATTAATATTTAAGATATAGATCAGAGATTAGAGAAAAGGGCTGAGATGCCATACATCTTATTTTGATGTCTTTCAGCGGGGATCAAGCGTTAAGTAGGGGTTTAATTCCTCCCTAACACCCCTCCTGTAATTTGCACCCTAATTTTGACCGAAAGTCCCTTTTGACCTTGTCCCATGTGCCAAAAAGTGAAGTGAAAAAGTCAAGAACATTATACCTTATACATTTTTTCCTTATCCGTATGTCTATGTAAACTCGACATAGTTCAAGAAAACCCAAAGTGTGTGTGTCTGTACTGTATCTTAGACACAAAAAATAAGCTCTTATGACAGACAGGCAGACAGCGGTCTCCCACCTGGCTGTTCGTCTGCTTGTTGTCACGCTCGTATCACTCAACATCAAGCTTGACTGGCCTCTCCTTGAACGCTGTGACCACTTGGCTAAATGCCACCGTGCCTTTCTTTTGCCATGCTGTGTCTGGCCTGGACCCAGTGGCTTTGCATGTTCTGTCTTTTATCTCTTTCTTGTTGTCAGCACTCAACCGACTAGAGATAAAAAAAAAAAAAAAACATACTGCTATAGCAGAACTGAACTTGTTTTAAATGAATAAACTTCACACTGAGATTGGTGAAGTCTTCTGTTTTCTTGTTTAACCTGTAGGAGATGCACTATTTTCCTCTCCATATGCACCAGACACTTTCTTTTAAACATGGTGCAATTCTAAGTGTGAGCAAATATTGTATGTGTATATGTTGTAAACATACACAAATCATCCATTTATTCATTTTCCTTCAGCTTAGTCCCTTATTTATCAGGGATCGCCACAGCAGAATGAACCGCCAACTATATGGCTGCATTTCGCCTTTAAAACAGACGCTACGGTGTGGTATGACGCCGCAGACGGCTTCTGTTTCATTTCGCTCTACCAGCTGCCCACTTACCTCCGTGTGGACGGCTTTTCCTCTGTTACCAGTGGTTTGCCTCGTATCTTGGCAGACTTAAGATGCAGAGAGGAGTTTACGCAACGACGAGGTTTGAGTCCGGTGAAGAACGGTTCCGGAAAGCAGGTAAAACAAAAGGCAAAAAATAAAAAATAAACAAGTAAATAACAGGGTGAGAACGTGGTAAGATCTGAAAACGTGGTAAAAATCAGGCGGCCACAAGGGCTTTTCTTTTTCTGGATTGCTTTTGAAAACAGTCGGTTTTCAATTGGTTGGGTTTAGGAAAGGCGGTGGGTGGGGGGATCATTCGGTCGGTCGGTCAGTCAACAGCAGCCTCTGTTGCATTCTCGAAAACAAAAACTGCTAATAATCTTACCTCCTGGGACGTATTTCATGATCTCCAGAAATGTATATAGAGGTACATATTCATAATGAACCTGGGTTTACTTTGATAGATCATTGGCTGCTAATATGATTTCTCTATTTAGATTTTTCTGTAATTATCTCATTAAAGGTGCAGTAGTTGATTGTCTTCAGATACATTTTTTGTTGTGCTGGTTAAAAGTCTCTTCGCAGTCCAATAGTAATAATTAAAGTAAATGATCTAAATGTGTTTACATGTATTTTTATATTCTGGGTAAGGCATAAAACTAAAAATGTTCATCCAATTAAATATTGTCAGGCCGACATCTCTCATAATTCCGAAAAGTGTGGTTTAATTATAAACTAATTTCGAGAGGATCACGTGCTTATGATTGAACACAGCTGGTACCGCATTATCTCCGTATATTTGTACCAATCACATGAATACTGACACACTATAAATTAACAGAGGTTTCTACTCCAGTCATCTTCGTTTTGAATCAAATGAATGATAATCTCCCGGAAATCGCTCGTCTCCCTCTGGCTCGTCAGATACGTGCACTTCATCACACACACAAACGTCGCGCACACTCCGCCTACACCCCACCCGGTCTTCACTTACGCTAAAACCTGTTTGAAACAATAAATGCTTAACGCAGCATGGTCTGTCCTCATTTCAAAGTGTAGCCTAAATATAGTCATAAATGGTGGTTATTCTGACAAGAGACTCAGTTGTTGTTATTTTTAGTTGCTTTAATAGTGTGGACCACTATTTTCTTTTTGATACCGCGGGCCGCCAGTTGATGATCAGTGTTTTACAGCATCGATAATGTAAATTTTTATTTAGTTTAACAACAAAACATAAATATATATCGCTATTCCGCCTAGCCTGCTTTACTGAGGTGAAGTTGGTTTCATATTCGCATTAGTTTATTTTTGAACAATGACAACCTGTGACGAGCTCCTTATATTGTTTACCATGCTACTCTGAATATTCGCTCTGAAATAGCATGTAAGTGTGGCTTAGTAACAAGTGTAATTCCTGCACGCCAACCACTAACTACATTTCTAACTGGCGAAAGACATGATCTAGTGGGTTGTTTCAGGAGGCGTAGCTTTGAACCACAGTCCCTCCCTTGCCATCCAAAGATAATATGCTAACCGATTAGCATTTTAGATCACCTACTGCACCGTTAAGGAGAAAGTCTGAATGTGCGAATACAAAACCACATTTACCTCAAAAAACGTTGGAATGTCCATGGAAAAGGTCTATAGTAAAAAATAATACACCGCTTTCCATCACCATATAGTAAAAAACCTTCGCCTGCAGGGTCTGCTAATGAGCTAATGATCTGAATAAGACGTGTTTGGTTGAGGAGACATGGATAATGTGCAGTGGTTGAGAAAAGTCTAAAGTGCTGTAGAAATAAAAATGACTCGACATATGCCTCAACACTTTTACCACATTTCTATACTCTTTCCCTCATCTAAAACTATTAAAATTAGGCTACTGTACATTGCTAATCGCAAACAGTGAACAGCTCAACATGGTAACATTGAGTAATTTCTTTCACTGAGGCTGGCTCTGTTCTCATTTTCTTTTCTGTTTCCTCCACACTTAAATGGCAAAGGGTGAAATGCCCCCTAGTGTGCATTAAGTACCAGCCTGTCAGAGATTAGTGCTCGCCTCAGCTAGGCGCTAGCTACGGTCAGAACTTGTTTGCATAGCTGTTCAGATTTTGAACACTAAAGTGTTTTGACTGAATAAACGTCTGAGGTTATAGCAATACATTTAAACTATTTTTAGGCCTGCTTGAGCTTGATTAATTTACAAGACATCTTACTATGGTACAATTCAAAACACATCTTATAGTTTTTTTGAATAAAGGAATAAGCAACCTTCATATATATTATGGTTGCACCCCTGCTGAAAAATCCAGCTTAAACCAGCCTAAGCTGGTTGGCTGGTTTTAGCTGGTCGACCAGCCTGGTTTTAGAGGGGTTTTGGCCATTTCCGGGCTGGTTTCCAGCCATTTCCATCCTGGTCTTAGCTGGTCAGGCTGGGAGTTGACCAGCTAAAACCAGCTTGACCAGCCAAAACCAGCTATGTCCAGCTTAAACCAGGCTGGTCAAGCTGGTTTTAGCTGGTTAAAGCTGGTCATTTTCCAGTCTGACCAGCTAAGACCAGGCTGGAAATGGCTGGAAACCAGCCTGGAAATGGCCAAAACTCCTCTAAAACCAGGCTGGTTGACCAGCTAAAACCAGCCAACCAGCTTAGGCTGGTTTAAGCTGGATTTTTCAGCAGGGACGATATTGGAAAAAAAACTGACACTGCAATATTTTCTTTTACTGTGATATACTGTATATTGTGATATAAATGCAAATCAGCAGATGGCTCGAATGGCTCGTTTTGTAAAGACTTCATACTTTCAGATTCAGAAATAAACAATGATTTATGATTTTCTGGGGATTCAAGCAGTATTCAGAAAAAAAATAATCAAATTGTCACTGTATAACATAATAATAACACTATTCAGTGAATAAATAATTACATAATCTTTAAGGTACAAATGTTTAAGTTATTGTACTTGAATGGCTTAATTTTTCTTGAAATGCTTAAACACTCACAGGCCTCAAACACTGTGAATCACTGTGAATATTTAATTAATAAACAATCACCCAAAGGTTCAAATTTGAAATTACATCACTATATTGTTAAACGTAATGTCTTATCAACTACTGTATAATCCCAAATCTACATTGCAGATCCCTACGATGTGACTATTGTGAACTTGCACATTGCGATATCGATGCTAAAACGCGATATATGTATAAATATATATATATATATATATATATATATATATATATATATATATATATATAAATATATATATATATATATATATATATATATATATATATATATATATATATATATATATATATATATATATACAGTTGAAGTGAGAATTATTAGCCCCCCTGAATTATTAGTCCCTGTTTGTTTTTTTCCCCAATTACTGTTTAATGGAGAGAAGATTTTTTTCTTTTTTTACATTTCTAAGATTCAATTATTTTGGGAGTATCATAACTAAAACCTTAATATGTGAAATAAAAAATAATGTGTTTTTAACTGTTATTTAATCTTTAAAATGCAAATTCAATTAAATCCACTTTATTTGGTAAACAAAGCAAGTCTCTCATATAATATATCTACTAAAAGACAGAAAATGGCGACGCAGTGGCGCAGTAGGTAGTGCTGTCGCCTCACAGCAAGAACGTCGCTGGGTTGCAGGTTCGAACCTCGGCTGGGCTGGGTCAGTTGGCGTTTCTGTGTGGAGTTCGCGTGGGTTTCCTCCAGGTGCTCCGGTTTCCCCCACAATCCAAAGACATGCGGCACAGGTGAATTGGGTAAGCTAAATTGTCCGTAGTGTATGAGTGTGAATGAGTGTGTGGATGTTTCCCAGAGATGGGTTGTGGCTGGAAGGGCATCCGCTGCTTAAAATCGTGCTGGATAAGTTGGCGGTTCATTCTGCTGTGGCGACCCCGGATTAATAAAGGGACTAAGCCGACAAGAAAACGAATGAATGAAAAGACAGAACATATTACTGTACAACCTGCATTGTACATAAATCAGATGAACATTTTTATATTTGTCAATAATATTACTGAAATTAATTTAAAAAACGGAATAAATATAGATTTACACATTTACTCAAGTAAATAAACAGAATTAATGATGGGCTAAAAATCTGCCGAATTCTGCGCGCGCAGATTCCATGTGGGCCTACTCATCTCTAATAACTGATTTATTTTATCTTTGTTATGATGACAGTAAATAATATTTGACTAGATATTTTTCAAGACACTTCTATACAGCTTAAAGTGACATTTAAAGGCTTAACTAGGGTAATTAGGTTAACTAGGCAGGTTAGAGTAATTAGGCAAGTTATTGTATAACCATGGTTTGTTCTGTAGACTATCGAAAAACAAATAAATAGCTTAAAAGGGCTAATAATAATTTTGACCTTAAATTGGTTCTTAAAAAATTAAGTAAATAAAGTGAAATATTTACTTTATTTATTTTTTCAGAAAGAAAAAAGTATCAGACATTTCAGACATACTGTGAAAATTTCCTTGCTCTGTTAAACATCATTTGAGAAACATTTTAAAAAGATAAAAATTCAGTTGGCATTTCTGTGTGGAGTTTGCATGTTCTCCTCGTGTTCTCGAGGGTTTCCTCCGGGTGCTCCGGTTTCCCCCACAGTCCAAAGACATGTGATATAGGTGAATTGGGTAAGCTAAATTGTCCATGGTGTATGTGTGTGAATGAGTGTGTATGGATGTTTCCCAGTGATGGGTTGCGGCTGGAAGGGCATCCGCTGCGTAAAACATATGCTGGATAAGTTGGCGGTTCATTCCGCTGTGGCAACCCCAGATTAATAAAGGGACTAAGCCGAAAAGAAAATGAATGAACATCTAGACATCATATTCTTTGTTACACACATGTGAACACATTCATTCATTCATTTGTTTTCCTTCAGCTTAGTCCCTTTATTAATGGGGTCGCCACAGCGGAATGAACCGCCTACTTATCCAGCATATGTGTATAGCATATTGACTGTTTTATACAATTGAAATCATGGTTATTTTTTTCAGTGTATGTATGAAGTGCAATGCAGAGTTTCATTTTGATCTACAGTATTTACAATAACAGATTTAGAAAATGTCTTCATGGAACGTGCTCTTTACCTAATATTCTAATGATTTTGGCATAAAAGAAAAGTCAATCATTTTGACCCATACATTGTACTTTTGATTCATTCATTTTCCTTCAGCTTAGTCTCTTTATTAATCAGGGATCGCCATAGCAGAATGAAGCACAAACTTATCCAGCATATGTTTTACGCAGCGGATGCCCTTCCAGCAGCAGCCCAGTACTGGGAAACACCCATACACACTCATTTACACACATACACTCATACACTACGGACAATTTAGCTCATTCAATTCACCTATAGTGCATGTCTTTGGACTGTGAGGGAAACCAAAGCACCCGGAGGAAACCCACGCGAACATGTGGAGAATATGCAAACTCCACACAGAAATGCCAACTCACCCAGCCGGGACTCGAACCAGCAACCTTCTTTCTATGAGGCCAAAATGCTAACCACTAAGCCACCCTGTGGCCCACGATGTATTTTTGACAATTACAAAAATCAAACCATGCAACATAGACCAGTTTTGTGGTTCATGGTCACAAATGAACACCATGATGGAGAATAAATAAATAAAGATTAAGCGCTCAAGGAGAACGATGCTTTAAAGAGGTAATAATTACCACCCTTTCACACAAGGACTATAATCACGTTTAAGCCTCCTCTGCCACTATGGTGCATCTTCAGAGAGTGGAAACTGATGAAGGTCAAGAGTTTAGCGGGTTAGACAAAGGCCCATTCAGTTTTATTTATAAGGAGCCAAGATAGATCACATAAACCACAGAGACTTTGAAAGCGTTAACACTAACAGGTAATTTCCTATAAATGAACTAACTGTATGATGGTATCGCAAACGATGTCCAAAACTAGAAAGAGTCCAAATTATTTGCATCTCCAATCCCCTTTTGGATTTTTTTTTATTTTCTTTTTCAAATATTTCCCAAATGATGTTTAACGGAGCAGAGATTTTTTTTCACAGTATTTGCTATAATATTTTTTCTTAGGGAGAAAGTTTTATTGGTTTTATTTCAGCTAGAATAAAAGCAGTTTTATTTATTTTTTAACCATTTTAAGGTCAATATTATTAGCCCTCTTAAGCAATATTTTTTTTTCAATTGTCTACAGAACAAACCACTGTTATACAATGACTTGCCTAAGTAACCTAGTTGAGCCTATGTTACTTTAAAGGGCACCTATGGTGAAAAATCTACTTTTCAAGCTGTTTGGACAGACATATCGTCACCTTAGAATTATAAGGTTCTATCTGACATTTTTGTCAAAATTGAGTTATTGACATATTCTCATAGATATATACACTAGATGTCGCCTACCCTACTGTTGTCTATTAGAAGGAACGCGTCAATAGAGCCGCCATTTTAGTACAGGGTAGCGCTCCTTTGAAATGAATGCAGGACCAAGGTGAAGTGGAGGACTGTGGCCATCCAAAGCCAGAGAAATGCACATATACACATATATCTATGATCGGGAGTTTTCCCCGGTGGTCAGTACTACTTTGCCTTATGGTCACTGCAGTAAGAGACTGTATTATCATCAATAACATTACTTGTTAAGCACAAAAGTTCATAACATACAAAAACATAAAAAACTAAATCTTACCTATGAAATGTGATGACTTTGTGCTTTGTTTTCTTTGTTTGCTCGTTACTACACCCGTACACAGTGCTAAAGTCCAGCATCTTCACATTGGCACACTGTCTTGACTAGTGCGGTTGAATGACGTTTGTCCTAGGAGCACTGTACCAATGTGGCGGCGCTATTGACGCATGCTCAGGGTCCCTATGCGATATCTAGTGTATATATCTATGACATATTCTAAATGACAACTTTTTTACATTATGGAATGTTTTTTTATAAGTTGTTTACATTTGAGGATGTTTTATTTTAAAAAAACAAATGTTACACACGTACTGTTTGCTATGGAATGCAAAAACTTTGAAGCTCAATATCTCAAAATCATACGGAACGCAGATAGAACCTTATAATTCCAAGGTGACTATATGTGTAGGTATAGTGTATATACTAGAGATGCCACAATTCTCAATACAATATTGAACCGTTCGGTACGACATCCACGGTTCAATACACGCTTGTGAATTGCGTTTTTTTCGGTTTTACGTTTAAATAATTTATGTGCGTTTTATTTCTCTCCGAATGGACTGTTTGTGTGTGCCTGTAAGTCTACGAGCAGAGATGAGGAAACTCCTCCCCGCGATTATATATTCAATCACTATGCTCTAAAGTTAGGGGGCGCTCCACCATCATTCCACACTTTAACATGGCGAGCGGCAGTGAAGTGAGGGAGCAATATGAGGAAGCGCCGGTGTCTTTCAAATCCGCGGTGTTGGGACATTTCGGTTACACGTATAGACTAATCGAACGGAAACACTTCCAACATGACTGCACATCTGCGGCGCCATCACCCAGCAATATCACTGTCTGAAGGCAGAATAGCAGAGAAGGTAATAAAGACCTCCATAAAACAACAATCCCTCGCCGAATCCTTCCAGCAAACATATCCAACTGGTTCCGAAAGACATATAAAAATAACAAAGGCAGTGTTAAGTTTAATTAAGATGGTTTATTTATATTTACTGAAGTACAAATGTGTTTATTTGAAATGGTCAATTTATGTTCATTATCTTCACATGCATGTTTATTTTTAAAATGTAGGAATTTATGTGTTGCCCAGTTTGTACATGGGCTACCAGCAGCTGTGAGATTTCAGTGTTCATTTTTTTATTATACAATACACTAGGAACTAGTGTACCTTTCTTGACTTTGAAGTAAAATAAAGGAGTATTGCAATAAATCGTTTTTATTTTTTTTTCTCTTTCTTACTGTTCCTATTGCCTAAGCATAGAATAACATAAAAAAAAAATCAATTATATGTTAAGCCATCAGAACCGAACCGAACCGAAAACCGTGTTAAAAAACAGAGGTATTATTGAACCGTAAGCTAACTGTATTGTTGCATCCCTAGTATATACCATCATACTGGTGTGATATAAACACACCCAGTCCTTTTATTTTTTATTTAACAACATAAAAACGGTGGACCAATTGGAGCGGTTTTGAGGCCGACCGCAACTTGACGTAGGAGTGTGGTCCCCCCGCCCACCAAATTGATTGACAGCTGCGTATTAACATGCCTCTGTAGTAACGTTTATAATCCTATCAACAAGACAGGACGTGCGCAAAGCAACCGGGAATAAAAGGTCTGTTCAGTTTGCTAGGATCATCAATCATCATCAAATATGATCAAGAGTGAGTTTTACAAGTTTAAAATGTTTTAAAACAGTGCATGTTTGTAATGAATTACAGCAATTTACTTCAGATTTACTTCATCACCACAGCCGCGTGTCAGAACAATTATACAAGAAGACGCTTCAATTCCGGTTTGTGGACGTTAAATCAGGTTTATTTTGTACATTAGCATAACAGATATCCATACAGCAGTGGATATTAACCTGTATCCTGTCACATTTGCATGCAAAAAGAGTGCAAACGCGCGTGCTGTCTGTGTGTGTGCATGCGTGTCTGCGCTGTGTGTGTGTGTGTGTGTGTGTGCGTGAACTTTGTAACGGCATTATGTGTGACTCATCGTTGCAACTCCACAACAAGTGCATCAAATACTCATTGGTAAAGTTCTTACTGTAGTATTTCTCACAAACGTTACGCGAGATCTGCTTCCTTTTTGTCTGTCTGTTGTCTGACGCAGCCGAGGGAGGCACTGAGGCACGTGGAAACAATGGGCGGGGAGGACTAGCCTTAAAGACACAGCTCACAAAAACCGCTACCTGCTACTCAGAGCTATAAAATAGAAACTTGTGAAAGGTATAATAAAAAAATCTGATGGGTGTTTTGAGCTGAAACTTTACAGACACATTCTGGAGACACAAAAGACTTATATTAAATCTGGAAAAAGTGATAACCTAGGTGCCCTTTAAGCTGAATAATAGTATCTTGAGAAAAAATATGTACACTGTAAAAAAATGGCCGTGATTTCAACGGTAAAAAACTGTAAAAATGCTACAGTACAAATCTGTAACCTTGGTAACAGTATGTTTCCTTAATATATACAGCGAATAAATTGACTTTCCCAGAATTCCCTGCATGGCACATCACTTTTTATGCTTTTTGTTGACGTTACTATGGATCTTTTTAGTTGTTTCCCCATCAGTTATGTTTATTAGTGAGTTATGTTACATTTAATGTTGATAAACAATGTTTATTTCATGACTTTAATTTTATTCATGTTACCACACTGGTGTTTAGTAGCTGTCTGAATGACACTGAGCACTTTCTTTACACTGATACACTTTTCTGATTGTGGGAAAAGTTGTTTGAGATGAGCATTGGTTTGTTATGTATGAACTTTCTCATCACCACCTGCATATGGCTGTGTTATCATGTCTATATGTGTAACAGAAGATGTGTAGATGTTGCTAATTTAAAATACAGACATATAACCTCTATAATTAATAATATAATTAATAAAATACGGTATTTACTGTAAAAATGAATATTTACGGTTTGTACTGTATTTTTTAAGGTTAAATACTGGCAACCACAGCTGCTGGTTTTTACCGTAAATTTTATGGATTTATTTTTTACAGTGTAGTCAAATATTATGTACTGTCATCATGGCAAAGATGAAAGAAAATAGCAACTAGAAATGAGTTATTAACACTATTATGTTTAGAAATGTGTTAAACAGAACTTGGGGGAAATATGTACAGGGGGCTAATAATTCAGGAGGACTAATAATTTTGACCTTAACTAAACGGATTTAAAAAGAGACAAATTAAACATCCTAAACATCTTAAAGTGTTAGTTGATCCAGAAATTAAATTTATTGTAATAATTACCCATATGCTGTTCTAATCCCCTGAGACTTCGTTCATCTTCAGTACAAACATTAGGATTTTTTTAGATGAAATCTGAGAGCTCATTGTCCAGCAAGAGTTCAGAGATTGAGTCCAGAAAATGAATGGTGTTAAAACATTCCATGTGAGTTCAGTGGTGCAATCATATGAAGCTCCAAGAACATTTTTGTGCACCGAAAACTGTAAAAATAACTTTGTTTGCTATAGTCTTCTCTTCTGCTGCCTCAGATTATGGAACATGGTTTTATTATGTTATTTTCATTTTGCACTGTAAAATAAATGCTGATAGATGCTGTCCCAACACAAATGGATTAAGTTAACACATTTAAGTGAACTGAACATAAAGCAATTGTCCCAAAAAAATCTCTGAAATTGTGTTGTTAAAGCTCATATTATATAAGTAGTTTGAAGAAGCAGCACACATCTTTTGTGTGTGTATTTTATTTTGTTTCAATTATTAAACACAAATACATGTCATCAAAATCAACAAAACATCTACATATCTGTATAAAACGATATATATTTCAACTAGTATCTGGTATCTCGGGGTTTTGTTTACGAGTGAGGGAAGGATGGAACGTGAGATTGACTGGCGGATTGGTGCAGCGGCAGCAGTAATGCGGTCGATGCACCGGTCCGTTGTGGTAAAGAAGGAGCTGAGCCGAAAGGCAAAGCTTTCGATTTACCGGTCAATCTACGTTCGTACTCTCACCTATGGTCATGAGCTTTGGGTCATGACCGAGAGGACAAGATCTCGGATACAAGCGGTCGAAATGAGTTTCCTTCGAAGGATGGCGGGGCGCACTTTTATGGATAGAGTGAGGAGCTCTGACACTCGGGAGGAGCTCGTAGTAGAGCCGCTGCTCCTCCACATGGAGAGAAGTTAGCTGAGGTGGCTCGGGCATCTGTTTCGGATGCCTCTTGGACGCCTACCCAGGGAGGTGTTCCAGGCATCTCCCACCGGGAGGAGGCCCCGGGGAAGACCCAGGACACGCTGGAGGGACTATGTCTCTTGGCTGGCCTGGGAACGCCTCGGGATCCCCCCGGAGGAGCTGGAGGAAGTGTCTGGGGAGAGGGAAGTCTGGGGTTCTCTCCTAAGACTGCTACCCCCGGAAAAGCAGCAGAAAATGAATGAATGAATGAATTTCAACCAGTTTAAAATGGAATGGGACAAAGAAGCTTATTATTATTATTATTATTATTATTATTATTATTATTATTATTATTATTATTATTATTGTTGTTAATATTAATATTTTGTCCTTACTACTATTAATTCTACATCATTCGATCATCACTTCAAATTATTTCCTCTTTTATCCTTATTATATTCTTATTATATATTCCTTACACCATTTGTATATTTCATGGTACTCAAAACAGTCACTAAATCTGTAACTGAAAGTTAACAGATTATTTTTTACTTTACTTACCTCTACCACAAGCTTAAATACCCCTCACAGTGATGTACAAACAGTAATTATTGTTGTACAGTGTCACAAAAAGTATTATGTATATAGACTGACTGACCATTTTATTAGGTACACCTGTCCAACTGCTCATTAAAGCAAATTCCTATTTCTGCCAATCACATAGCAGCAACTCAATGCATTTAGGCATGTAGACATGGGCTGCTTCCGAAACTGCCTACTACTCAGTAGGTACTGCATTTGAATTTAAATGTACTACTCAGCCGTGAAAAAAAGTATGTTCTAGACAGTATGAATGTTAGTAGTATGATTTGAACTCAGACGTCCTACATCTGCCATTTTGTCATGATCACGTGACCTACTCACGTGAGTTGCGTCGCTTCACTCCCATTCATGAATTCTCTCGCAAGAATCATGAGATCATCATGGGATGCCGTAGCGTCTATCCGATTCGTGCTTAAGAATATCGCCGGAAGCAGGTCATCCAGGTACTTCTCACATACTGATCGTTACTCGTTACAACAGAGGTATGCAGAAGAGCATCTCCGAACCCACAACACGTCCAACCTTGAGGCGGATGGGCTACAGCAGCAGAAGACCACACTGGGTGCCACACACAATTCACACAGGTTCACCAAAATTGAACAATAGAAGATTGGAAACGTTGCCTGGTCTGATGAGTCTCGATTTCTGCTGCAACATTCAGATGATAGGGTCAGAATTTGGCATCAACAACATGAAAGCATGAATCCATCCTACCTTGTATTAACAGTTCAGGTTGGTGGTGGTGATGTAATGGTGTGGGGGATATTTTCTTTGACACTTTGGGCCCATTAGTACCAATTGAGCATCGTGTCAAGGCCACAGCCTACCTGAGTATTGTTGCTGAGTGTACCCATCTTCTGATGGCTACTTCCAGCAGGATAACATGTCATAAAGCGTGAATAATCTCAGACTGGTTTCTTGAACATGACAATGAGTTCACTATACTCAAATG
The DNA here is from genome assembly GCA_903798195.1 of Danio kyathit. Taxonomy (NCBI): domain Eukaryota; kingdom Metazoa; phylum Chordata; class Actinopteri; order Cypriniformes; family Danionidae; genus Danio; species Danio kyathit. Next base: position 52,140,695 of record LR812539.1, read on the forward strand.
GCCTCCAAAGTCACCAGAATTCAATCCAATAGAGAACCTTTGGGATGTGGTGGAACGGGAGATTCGCATCATGGATGTGCAGCTGACAAATCTGCGGCAACTGCGTGATGCTATCATGTCAATATAGACCAAAATATCAGAGGAATATTTCCAGTACCTTGTTGAATCTGTGCCATGAAGGATTAAGTTCTGAAGGCAAAAGGGGGTCCAACCTGTTACTAGTAAAGTGTACCTAATAAAGTGGCCGATGAGTGTAGATGTGCATCTCATTATACTCAAAAATTGACTTTTGCTGCTTGTTCAAACTACTTATTTAAAATTAGTGAAACAACACAATTCTTATTTTGTTTTGGGACAACTTAATTGTTTTACGTTCAATCCACTTAAATTTGAAAAACATGTTGTGACAACATGAGTGAATTGTGTGGAGCCCTGCATTTTTAAAGTGTACACTGTAAAATAATGCAGGGTTCCACACAATTCATCCGTGTTGTCACAACACAAATTCATTAAATTAACGTAACAAATTTAAGTGGATTGAATAAAAAGCAAGATTTCATCTAAAATACCTTTATTTGCTTTCTGAAGATAAACGAAGGTCTCTGGGATTGGAACAACATGATGATGAGTTTTTTGGGTAGTTCATAACAAAAACAAAAGTGTCACAATTTACTCATCCTCTCTATTAAAACTTAACTTTTCGTCTTCAGAGCGTGAATAAAAACTTTTTTTCTTTATCAAATCTGAGAGTCGAATAACCTAAAACTCTGACGCTTCAAAACATTGCTGAAGAGATCAGAAAATAAATCCATATATCCAAGAGGTTTAATCCGAGTCTTCTGAAGAGATAAGACTGTTTTATGTGATAAACAGATTTAAATTTGCCGTTTATTCACATGCGTATCACAACCCTGATCCGTAAACATAAACAGAAGCCAACCATCTTCGAATGATGAACGAAAACAAACCGCATTAATTCTTGTGGAAGCCCAAAAAAAGGGTTATGAGACGCACAAGAATGAATATTAGGGGTTCTTGAACATCACTCAAACATAGTTGAACATCAATGGCCATCTGTTAACCCTTTCATGCATGAATTATGGAAAACATTATCTTGTTTATTTAATATTTTTTAGTACTTTAATAGAGCGGCACGGTGGCTCAGTGGTTACCAAGAAGGTCGCTGGTTCGAGTCCCGGCTGGGTTAGTTGCCATTTCTGTGTGGAGTTTGCATGGTCTCAGCGTGTTGGCGTGGGTTTTCATCGGGTGCTCCGGTTTTCCCCATAGTCCAAACACATGCAGTACAGGTGATTTCATTTATAATGTTTACATGATTATCTTTATGATGATATAACAAATTTGTGGCTACGTGAAATTACGAATAACAAATGTAGCAGGGCATTAAATTACTGTTCATTTCTTTGCATTTAAATTTAAACTATAAAATCATGCGTGGTGACGCAGTGGCACAGTAGGTAGAGCTGTCGCCTCACAGCAAGAAGGTCACTGGTTCGAGCCTCAGCTGGATCAGTTGGTGTTTCTGTGTGGAGTTTGCATGTTCTTCCTGCGTTCGCGTGGGTTTCATCCGGGTGCTCCGGTTTCCCCGACAGTCCAAAGACATGTGGTACAGGGGAATTGGGTAGGCTAAATTGTCTGTAGTGTATGAGTGTGTATGGATGTTTCCCAGAGATGGGTTGCAGCTGGAAGGGCATCCGCTGCATAAAACATGTGCTGGATAAGTTGGCGGTTCATTCCGCTGTGGCGACCCCGGATTATAAAGGGACTAAGCCGAAAAGAAAATGAATGAATGAATGAATGAATGAAATCATGCATCTCCTCATGGTTTGTGTCTCATTTTGTGAGCCACCTGACAAAAGATGTTCGCTCTCCTCTTTCTCTCCCTGCTCTGCTGGCCACGCCCACTCCTCCCTCTGCTCGCAGTGCTCCATGCCCATTATGAAGCATTTTTTTAACCGAAAGTGGGGGGTTTCATAGCCCTTTAAATTAGATGAAATGACCAGGAACCACAAAAAAACATGGGCTGACATTGTAATGTACACAGGGTCCGAAGGGTTTAGTGTAAAAACAAGAAAAATAAATGAGACTTTTCATTTACTCATCCTGCCACGGCGTGTAAAGAGTTGTCTTTTTTTTGTAAAAAGAGGATCATAAATCATGCAGTAACAGGGTTAAGTACAAAAGCAAAATGCACTACAGTAAATTCCTCCCGCCACATTGACAGTCACCCACGGGATCATTTATCTAGGTCATTAGCATCATCAGCATATAACGAATGACCGGAGGCACGTGTCGAGATCCAGATTTTGCATAATCGGCATTTCAGATCTCGTGATGCATGCGATAATGCTTGAATTAATTATAAACAGCACTACTCTGTGTTATTTCTTTTACAAACAGTTGACCATACTTTCATTCTCCCTGCGGCTCTGCTAGGCTAGCAGCGAGCGCTAACAGCTGGTGACAGGCGGTGGAAGTTTGACAGAAAGTTAGCTTGAGCAGATGGAAACCAGCTCGGCACCAGTGCATTTCCATGGTAATCCCAAGTTAACCTTATTTTTTCATGTAGCATTTCTCAACGCAGACAAATCACACTTGTGCTAAATGCGTCCTTGTGTCACACTTACACAAATAACCCCAAGGGTGCGTTCGTCTGCATTAGCATAGCGCCTGTCCGGCATACTTCAATCGTGGAGTCAAAATATGCAAAGGAAAAAATAAGGAGCATAAATAAGGTGGCTGGCTTTGATCTATGAGTAGTTCTGCAGACATGAATATTGTAATGCCTACTGCAGATTACTTTGGTGTTTGATATCAGGGTTATATCTTAAGCTGTTCGCCGTAGTCAAAACGAGCAGTTCTGCAGCGTGTCCAAGGCATCCATCACTTCAGACAGTGAGATAACTGAGATTTGCGGTCCAGAGATGTTGTGTGTAATATGTAATATGGCTCTTTGTCATCCTCTTGTTTTTGCACTGGACATAATTCAATGACTTCATAGGTTATTTCCAGCAGAAGAGGGTTGATGTCGTTTAAATACAGTTAGGGGGAAATGATTAGCCCTCTTAAACGTTTATGGGTGTTTCCCAGTGTTGGGTTGCGGCTGGAAGGGCATCCGCTGCGTAAAACATATGCTGCACTGTAAAAACTAAATCTGTTATATTACATTTTCTGTAACTTAACGTAATGTCTGTTATTTTACGGTAAATGTCTGTAATTTAACGACTGTTATTTTACCTTTTTTTCAGGCACCGCAACTGCCGAAAAAAACCCCATAAAAAAACCTTAAATTAAAGTTTCTGGTACATTTCTGTAATTTACTGTCTGTTATTTTACGGTAAATTTCTGTAATTTACCATCTGTTATTTTACGGTAAATTTCTGTAATTTACCATCTGTTATTTTACAGTAAATTTCTGTAATTTACCATCTGTTATTTTACGGCAAATGTCTGTAATTTAACGGCCATTAAGTAAAATAACGGATTTTTTTAACAGTGTGGATAAAATGGCGGTTCATTCCGCTGTGGCGACCTCTGATTAAAAAAGAGACTAAGCCAAAAAGAAAATGAATGAATGAAAATTTTATGTTAAAATTAGCATTTTTAAAACATAAATAAAAGTTCTGCTTTTTCCACATTTTTAAATATAAAAGTTTTAACCACTAATTCCTTTAGTCTTTGCCATGATGACAGTACATAATTTACTAGTTATTTTGCAAGATGGCATTCAGCTTTAAGTTCAGTTTAATCGCTTGATTATAGCATAAGTTAAACTAGGCACGTTAGGGTAATTAGGCTAGTCATCAAACAACAGTGCTTTATTCTGTAAGCCTTGTTTATACTCGACGCGTCCGCTAGTTCGCTTGAGTGCGCGCGGAGAATCTGACGTCATCGCGGAGTTTGCGGAAGTTCGCTTTGAGTGCGCGTGACATCATTTCGGCTGGCGGTGCGCACGGCATTTTTTGAGACCCAAGCAAACAGTGCGCGCGGCGCCGCATCTGGTTTGAGTTGAAATGAACCACTTTGAAGAGATTTTGTCTGAAACAGGTACACCTGTACAGACATCTTTATGATCCGTGATGATAGAGATAACCTGATGAACAATAATTTTGGCTAGAAATTGCAACAGCAGTGGGAAAGGAGGAAAGTTTTTGTTAAAAAGTTTGGAAAAACCTGAGGGATAGTCTGTTAAAGCCAAAAGAGACCATGGCAAAAGTGGAAACGCAGCTACACAATTACAGAAATATGTTTTTCCACCATTTATAGGTTTTACACTGATGTATATATTACAATTTTGAATTTAAAACAATTTAATAATTACAAAACTATAATTAAGGATCAAATTATTTTTTTGATAACTGGGAAAGAATATTTGAACCTATCAGTTTACAATATACTGATGCCCTGTTTTTCTAGGATTTATTGGTGATAATGGTAGGGAATGTTTGGACTATTAATGCCTTTTTAGCATAATAAGAGGACAGAAACTAGCCAGACATAATTTGTGAATTGGGGAGCGGGCTAAATCTAAAAAACATCAGTATTATTTAGTAAGTGTGCTTTTTTTTGCTTTTATTCTTGCCATAATAAAGAATAGATTTGTAGAGCAACTCATGTTCTGTTGTCATTAATATTTTAATAAACTTTAATAGGTAAAACTGTCCGAGATATGAACAAAAGCAAGCGATGCATCAAAGTTTGATTAAAAAAATCTTGAATATTATAAAAATCCTTAAAATCATTCAAATAATTTATAAAAACAATAAAAATAATTAGTAAAAAAATTGTGAATGATATGACATGTTCCGGAAACTTTCTACTTCTCTGTTTATCTGTCTGACTTTACAGTGAAGAGCGAGCTAAATAAAAAAAACATCTGTATATTTAAGTAGGTGTGCTTTTTTTTTTGGCTTTTATTCTTGACATAATAGAAACATATTTGTAGAGCAACCCATTTTCTCCCCTCATTGATATTTTAATAAACTTTAATAGGTAAAACTGTCCGAGATATGAACAAAAGCAAGTGATGCGTCAATGTTTGATTAAAACAAACCTTGAATGGTTATAAAAATCCTTATAATCATTAAAATAATTTATAAAAACAATAAAAATAATTCGTTTAAAAATCTTGAATGATATTAATGATATGACGTAGTTCCGGAAACTTTCTACTTCTCTGTTTATCCGTCTGACTTTACGGTCAGTTACTTTTGACCGCCCCCTGTCGTTTTAAAGAATATCACAACGGCGAACGCGGCAAGTATAAAAGCCTCGTCCGTTTCGCGAGGTGCGCGCGCAGTCAGCGGAGGTGAGCGATGCGGCGCCAGGCGAAAGTATAATTCCAGCTGTAGCCAGCCAAAATCAAATAAATATGTAAAATAAATATATAGATTTTTTTAGGGGGCTATATTATTGACCTTAAAAATTGCATAAAAATTTATAAATAAAGCTGCTTTTATTCCAGACAAAAAATAAGTAAATCAAATAATACAGTTTTTTCTGATAGCTTAAGCACATTTTTTGTAACTATTGGCTATTTTTGCAGAACTCTACACACCAATAAGCAAACCCTTCACCAAATCTGCAAAACATTTTAGTTCTCTTGCAAAAGCTAATAAACCTTGCTTAACTCTTCAAACCTTCGTAAAAATTGTATTTTTGTATCAAACATTTAACACAAGCCATCACATTAATAAGCACACAATGCGCCAACTACACACTGATGGAATAAATAAACTACATCTGGCTTTTGCTTTGAAAACAGCTCCTCAACTGATTGTCTTTAAAAAGGAGTTTGCCAATTGTAGAAGCTTTAAAAATAATGAAGGGTGAGAAGACTAAACAGTTGTAGGATTTATTTCAAGAATATGGTTTTATTTAACCCCTTGCAGAGTTTCTATTTGATGTCTGCACGGTATGTTGTTCTTTTTTTGTTACTGTAAGTTATTTTATTTATATATATATATATATATATATTTCTTGTTTGTTGGTTTATTTGTATGTTTATTTGTTTTATTTTTTTGTGTAATTTTATGGCTTTATATTTGATTCACTGTATGACAGGCCTCAGTCAGTGTGTGCAAGATTATGTTTGGATTGAGTTTGGCCTAAATTGTTGTTTTTGAAAGAAAAAAGAAAAAAAAAAACATCTGGCTTTTGCTTTCTCTAAGCATAAGCTAGGCTATGTCAGTTTAAGGTCATACCTTTCTCATAGTTCTGTAAACGTACAGGGATGCAAACCTCAAGTACTGGTGTTTATTTACACACATCAAAACAAGCACAAGAGTTTTTCCAAATCAAAACACAATATAGTAATTTTACTCAGAAACTGAGATCGTGTCGTCTCTCTGGGTCCGGCCACAAAATTTCATCTACATCATATGCAATGTCCTCTAGTCCAAAGCACCGGGGAAAGTATCTGATTGCAAAGTGAACTAATTATCTAAATCAGTTTTCACATGTGACAGTGTGCCAGACAGTTGGCAAAATAGTGTAAATAATAGCCATACATGTGTATAGCTTTGTAAAATATAGCTTAAAGGGGCTAGCAATGTTGACCTTAAAATTGTTCTTAAAAAATTAAAAACTGCTTTTATTCTAGCCGAAATAAAACAATGAAGACTTTCTCCAGAAGAAAAAATATTATCAGACATACTGTGAAAATTTCCTGAATCTGTTAAACATCATTTGGGAAATATTTATTTATATATTATATTTATATATATACACAGTTGAAGTTGTATTATATTTATTTAATTATTAATTTTACTCATTCATTCATTTTCTTTTCAGCTTAGTTCCTTTATTAATTCAGGGTCACCACAGCGGAATGAACCGCCAATTTATCCAGCACATGTTTTACGCAGCGGATGCCCTTTTAGCTGCAACCCATTACTGGGAAACATTCATACACACTCATTCACACACATACACCACGGACAATTTAGCCTACCCAATTCACCTGTACCGCATGTCTTTGGACTTTAGGGAAAACCAGAGCACCCGGAGGAAACCCACGCTAACGCAAGGAGAACATGCAAACTCCACACAGAAACACCAATTGATCTAGCCGAGGCTCGAACCAGCGACCTTCTTGCTGTGAGGCGACAGCACTACCTACTACGCCACTGCGTTGCCCCTTAATTTGACTCATTTATCTAATTTGACAGTATGGACAAAAGGTCAACCAGGTGCATACAATTCCCGTTAAAGGTTTGAGGGTGCTGGTTGTTCATATGCCAAACAAATATTTTAATGATGTTTAGTTTATATTACAAATAGATACATATGTTAGTGTCTGAACAGATTTTCTGCATTCGAACAAATCAAGAGGATGATTGTTCGGATTTTAGACAACGATAATTGTCAAGAGGACACTTATTCCTATTGTATTTTAACAAAAGTCCACCATTATAGCACACGCATTAATCCTCTGCCGACCAACAAACACAGTTTGTTTATTCCACTTTGAATCCTTTGTAAAAAAGCTTTGCTTCTGAAGCTTTCATTTGAGTGCTTGTGTCAGGGCCTACACATTCAATAGTAATAAGTGGTCTCCTGCCAATACAAGCTTGTTCGAGGGTCAAAACCCGCCTCCATTGTCCTCAGAGAATAGGGGGGATTTTGACTGCTTGCTCTCGCGACTTTCACCAACTAACAATCCCTCTAGCCCATGTGCCAAGGCCATTATCTACCCTACGGTCCAAGAGCCCACTTCAGCCCATTAGCAGTAACTACTACTGCTGCCTAACAGCCTGGATGATCTGGGAACCGATCCTCTGCCAGAGAACAAACATGCAGTTGAATTATTAGCCCTCCTGAATTATCAGCCCCCTTGTATATATTTTTTCCTCAATTTCTACTTAACGAAAAGAAGATTTTATTACAACACATTTCTAAACATAATAGTTTTAATAACGCATTTCTAATAACTGATTTCTTTTATCTTTGTCATGATGACAGTAAATAATATTAGACTAGATATTTTTTCAAGATACTAGTATTCAGCTTAAAATGCAATTTAAAGGCTTAACTAGGATTATTAGGCAAGTTGTTGTACCGGCCACTTTATTAGGTACACCTTACTAGTAATGGGTTGGACCCCCTTTTGCCTTCAGAACTGCCTTAATCCTTCGTGCCAAAGATTAAACAAGGTACTGGAAATATTCCACACAGATTTTGGTCCATATTGGCATGAAAGCTTCACGCGGTTGCTGCAGATTTGTCGGCTGCCCATCCATGATGCGAATATCCCATTCCACCACATCCCAAAGGTGCTCTATTGGATTGAGCCCTGGTGACTGCGGAGGCCATTTGAGTACAGTGAACTCATTGTCATGTTCAAGAAACCAGTCTGAGACGATTCGCGCTTTATGACATGGCGTGTTATCCTGCTAGACGTACTGTAGCCATCAGAAGATGGGTAGACTGTGGTCATAAAGGGATAGACATGGTCAGCTACAATACTCAGGTAGGCTGTGGCCTTGACATGATGATTATTTGGAGATAATGGACCCAAAATGTGCCAAGAATATGTCCTCCAAACCATTACACCACCACCACCAGCCTGAACTGTTGATACAAGGCAGGATGGATTCATGCTTTCATGTTGTTGATACCAAATTCGGAATTTACCATCTGAAATTCGCAGCAGAAATCGAGACTCATCAGACCAGGCAACGTTTCTCAAATCTTCTATTGTCCAATTTTGGTGAGCCTGTGTGAATTGTAGCTTCAGTTTCCTGTTCTTAGCTGACAGGAGTGGCACCTGGTGTGTTCTTCTGCTGCTGTAGCCCATCTGCCTCAAGGTTGGACGTGTGAACGTGCATTCAGAGATGCTCTTCTGCAGACCTCAGTTGTAACGAGTGATTATTTGAGTTACTGTAGCCTTTCTATCAGCTGGAACCATTCTCCTCTGACCGCTGTCATCAACAAGGCATTTGCGCCCACAGAACTGCCTCTCACTGGATATTTTCTCTTTTTCAGACCATTCTCTGTAAACCCTAGAGATGGTTGTGCATGAAAATCCCAGTAGATCAGCAGTTTCTGAAATACTCAGACCAGCTCGTCTGGCACCAACAACCATGCCACGTTCAAAGTCACTTAAATCACCTTTCCTCCTCATTCTGATGCTCGGTTTGAGCTGCAGCAGATCGTCTTCACAATGTCTATATGCCTAAATCCATTAAGTTGCTGCCATGTGATTGGCTGATTAGATATTTGTGTTCCAGCAGTTGGACAGGTGTACCTAAAAGGTGGCCTGTGAGTGTATAATGATGGTTTGTTCTGTAGACAATCTGAAAAAAAAAAATGCTTAAGGGGCTAATAATATTGACCTTAAAATTTTTTTTTTTTAAATTAAAACTGCTTTTATTCTAGACAAAATAAAACAAATAAGACTTTCTCCAGAAGAAAAAAACATTATAGGAAATACTGTGAAAAAAAATCCTTGCTCTGTTAAACATCATTTTGGAAATATTTGAAAAATAAAATTGACTTCAACTGTAGCTGCAATGGGAGGACATTCAATTCCTTTCTCTCTCTCTCTCTCTCTCTCTCTCTCCCCCCGATCTGCACCAGTAGAATAAGCAGGTAATCATTAATGTGCAGACATGCTTGCATGGCTATTGGAAAGTTGTCCTGCTGAGTATTTACAGTCACCTCCCACGCACAGGCAGGAAGTGTCAGTGTAACTGCTGTCACTCCAGGGATCACATGCTTGTCCAGGGCAGCCTCAAGTCTCCATAGGCTGCGAACCCAGCTGGTGAAGAGAGCCCATTAATTCACACAGAGAGATCATTAGGATTTGGTGATACTTTAATTGGTTGGCAATTAGGACTTTATTGTCCCTCCACTGTGAATCTAAATAAACACTAAGATTTATAGGATTTATTTCAATCAATCAATCAATCAATCAATCAATCAATCAATCAATCAAATGCTGAAAAATAAACTGTAAAAAAATCTGTAAAATTTATGCTAAAAGAAGGGCAGAAAATACAGTAAGAACATAAAATAAATGAACATTATTCAATTCAATTAATGTTTATTTATATAGCGCTTTTACAATGTAGATTGTGTCAAAGCCGCTTAACATAGAAGTTCTAGTAACGTCCAGTTTTCAGAGTTGAAGATCAGTTTAGTTCAGTACAGTGTGGTTTAAATTTCACTGCTGAAAGTCCAAACACTGAAGAGCAAATCCATCGATGCGCAGCTCCACAAGTCCCAATTCAAGCAACCCAGTGGCGAGGAACAAACTTCACCAACTGACAAAAGTGAAGGAAAAAAATAAAACCTAGAGAGAAACCAGGCTCAGTTGGGCATGACTATTTCTCCTCTGGCCAAACTTCCTGTGTGAAGCTGCAGTTTAGGCGCTGGAGAATGCAAGACGTCCATTGTGGAGAACTGCAGGTGTGAGTAGGTCACCGGCGGGTGTTCAGGCTGGCCCACAAGATCAATGCGGGGACTCGTCTGTCACTGTGGTCTTTCAGGAATCAGTCTCATGCACTCCACTCCTCCGTGACAACCACAGCATCAGCTCAGGATACGGCCTGGTCCAGGATGATGGATACCTTGGCATCATTCTTCACAGGTCTTGGATCGCATCAATGGCGCTGCATAATGTCTAGGGGCCTCAGGATGAGTATCCCCAGGTGGAAATAGAGAATAAAGAAAATAATTAGCGTAGCTGCTGTTTATAGTGAATTTAGTAGTTATATTAACAAACATAGAAACAAACATGTAAAGCATATGAGTGTTTCTAACAAAATGTCTGGTGCATTAAGACAGGAGGAGTGTGTCCTACAGGTGGTTGTCAAACCAATGCTATGTAAACTAATGCAAATCACCATGGAAACAACAGATTGGTTTATAGAAACATCTTTTGAAATACATATTATTAACAGTCCGAATAAAATGCACTAAAGTGTAGACCTTTTTAATGCCTACCCTATCTGAGGCAGGGTCAGTTGTCATTTCTGTGTGGAGTTTGCATGTTCTCCCTGTGTTGGTGTTGGTTTCCTCTGGGTGCTTCAGTTTCCCCCACAGTTCAAAAGACATGCGGTATAGGTGAATTGTGTAGGCTTAAATGTCCGTAGTGTATGTGTGTGAATGAGTATGGGTGTTTCCCATTGGTGGGTTGCAGCTGGAAGGGCATCCGCTGTGTAAAACATATGCTGGATAAGTTGGCGGTCCATTCCGCTGTGGCAACCCTAGATTAATAAAGGAACTAAGCTGAAAAGAAACTGAATAAATGAATATGGTATTCTGGACACAATTGAAGGTGGGAGTTTGAGCAGTGAATTGTTTCACTTCTGAGCTGATCACAAATTTGTTTAGTTTATGGAGCCAACCTCAACATTTTAAGGGTCTGAAATGAAATTCAAAATGGCCTAACAAAGCCAATGTTTAATGCTAATGTTTAACAAAGTTAATGTTTGACAATGTTTATCAGCAGCATTCACAGTGATCATAAAGTGAGGACAGGAGCAGCAGTGATCGTTCTTGATTCTCATCCATGCCTTCTGTGTCTGTTGGCAGTCAATCAAACACAGAGTTGTGCTGCATGAGCAGCTGCAGAGACTTTCCTGATCAAGTCTTTCTGAGACACACGGCAGAGACACAAGTCCAGAGACACAAGTCTCAAGTCACTGAGGTCCAAGACTAGGTCAAGCCTTGAGTCACTACAGTCCAGGTCCAGGCCAAGTCTCGAGTCACTGTGGTGCAAGTCCAGGTCGAATCTTGAGTCATTGCAGTCCAAGTCCAGATCAAGTCCTGAGTCACTACGGTGCAAGTCCAGGTCAAGTCTCAAGTCACTGTAGTTCAAGTCCAGGTCAAGTCTTGAGTCACTGCGGTCTAAGTCCAGGTCAAGTCTTGAGTCACTACGGTCCAGGTCAAGTCTTGAGTCACTGAGGTCCAAGTCCAAGTCAGGTCTCAAGTCACTACAGTGCAGGTCTAGGTCAAGGCTCGAGTCACTGCAGTCCAAGTCAAAGTCGAGTCTTAAGTCATTGCGGTCCAAGTCCAGGTCAAGTCCTGAGTCACTACGGTCCAAGTCCAGGTCAAGTCTCGAGTCGTTGCAGTCTAAGTCCAGGTCGAGTCTCGAGTCACTACGGACCAAGTCCAGGTCAAGTCTTGAGTCACTGCAGTCCAAGTCCTGGTCAATCTTGGGTCACTATGGTCCAAGTCAAGTCTTGAGTCACTGCGGTCCAAGTCCAGGTCAAGTCTCGAGTCAATATAGTCCAAGTCCAGGTCAAGTCTGGAGTCACTATGGTTCAAGTCCAGGTCAAGTCTCGAGTTATGCCGAGTTCAGACTGCATGATTTTCAAAGTAGTCATGTCACAGATGTTTTCACACGGCATGACTATCTGCGTTAGCGTTCTGCCGGTGCTGTGTTTACACTGTATGATGGATCGGCGACAGGAGAGTTCATACTGCATGACTTTAAAATAGGAAGAATCACAACAACTTTGTCCAAACTACGTCTTACAACCAAACAAACGCAAGAAGTGACATGAAACAACGCGAGGTAAATTTTTTGTTATTAACTACATAATGTAAACAGAAGGCTTTAGCTTTAGAAACTTGTGTTGCTCACCTGGCTTTTGAAGAGAATTAACAATCTCTCCTCAACTTTTTTTTGCTTTTGGACCTGATTCTGATATTGATCAGATGACACGTCAAACAGACACAGGTGCTCCTGCCAAATATACACTAGTTTTTCCTCCATTTCTTGGGTCCAAATAAACTGAAAATGAGCGCTTTTAACTTCTCCCCCAGCCTCCCGCTGGCCTGCAGGTACCCGTACAAGTGAATGCTGCTCTCTCATTGGCTGTAGGTGATTGCGGATGTTATTTTCAGTCAAAATTAATTTCACACGGCATGATTTGAATCGCCGACAGCTCCAGATATTTAGCATGCCAAATATCTCACGGGTGTCGGCGACTCATCGGAGATTCTCTCATATCGCGTCCTTGATAGTTCATACTGTGTGATTGTCACTCACGTGAACGAGCACCGATTTGCCTGTGATTTCAGGCATTTGTCGGCGATTTCTCAAAACCTGTCCGTGAGTCAAAATCAAGGCTAAAATCATGCAGTCTGAACTCGGCATTACTGCGATCCAAGTCAAGTCTCGAGTCATCTTTAATTATGTCGAAAGTCATCACATTCTGCACTCGAGTCTGAGTCGAGTGGTAAGTCATTGACTCAAGTCCACGCCTCTGAAATTAAAAAAATGAAAGTATAAGAAAGTCATGTCGAAAACCTACACACATAAACCAGCTTCAACAACAAAGTGCCAATGCTAGGAGAGAGTGCCATCTCACTCACCTGTTCGCTCATCGAACACCATTTGCTGCAGGTATAAAAAGTATGCCTGTATCTTCTAGTTCTCCACCTAGAAGCTACAAACCGACTACCGGAGTAAAGAAGCTGAAATTCAGCATGTAAAGTATAAAGACAATCCAGATTGATATTACTCGCTAGACTGAGTTGAGATTCCCCAATAATCTTACCACAATCCTATTCTACATCACCACCAGTGATGCTGCCCTGCCAGAAGACGAAAATAGTGAATAAAAGCTCAACATTAGCCATGCTATTCCCTACAATTAAAGCTAACAAATGCTAACATTGCCTTAAGTGATGTTCAACCACACACCAGTCTGTTAAAATTTCTGAAAAGTTAGTCAAGTTTTGCATGACCCTTTAAAGAGAAAAGGAATGAGAAAATATTAGTTCAGTCCAATCCTGAGATCATGTAAGAAGGAAGGAAATCACTGTTAACTTCAGGATGTGTGGCTCGACTTGGAGGTTTGACAGTAATTCTGGAGACAAACGTTAAAAAGAAGACCACAATCTGTCTATTTATTCTGTCTCTTTGAGTTCTGCACTTTGTTTGTCATAAAGTGCTCTGTGCAACGAGACGAAGTGGATCAAATCAAAGACGCCATTAGATATAAATAGTGCTCATTTCTGACAGATTTACGAGACAGTTTGACTGTGTTAGGGCCTGAGAAGCTGGGAGAGCAGAAAAGAGTGGGACTGGTGCCCAAAGTGGCCAGGTCAAGCCAGGTACTGACACTGCAGTGTTCTGAGGAAACAGCCTCTTCCATCATTCAGTGCATCTCATTTCATTCTGTGTGAATACTGACCTCAAGCACTAATCTACCATGACCAGTGCAACGCCCACTGCTTTTCATCACAGCCAGATGGACTACATGAACTGCATCATTAACAGAGAGACTGTCACAAAACACCATTACTTTCTCATTGACAGGAAAGGGAAAGACGGAAAAGGTCAAAGTTAAAATAAACAATGCCATTTGTTATTATTTACACACATTGTTCAGAAATGATGCTGCTTGATTAATATGAAACACACTGACTTTTACATGGATCAAAAATCAATAATATTTTGACATTTAAAGGGGACCTATTATGGCCCTTTTGAGGAGATGTAAAATACGCCTCTAATGTCCCTAGATTGTGTCTGTGAAGTTATCTCTTTGAAAAACTGAAAATATTAAAGTAAGTCTCTGGGAAGAAGGCAGTCTATGGAGATTGCAGTTCATTTGCGCAATTAGAACTCCATGTTTATAATCTTCTTAGTTGCTGACATTATCTTTAACTGACATTAACTTGGCGGAAGGCTGCTTCTCACTCATGACTGTTTGTGCTAATGAGGGATAGGCCACAGCCGTATCACCCTGCAGCCCAAGACCGGTTACTCACTGAAGCTAAGCAGGGCTGAGCCTGGTTAGTACCTGGATGGGAGACCACATGAGAAAACTAGGTTGCTGTTGGAAGTGATATTAGTGAGGAGCTCAACCTGTGGTATGTTTGGGTCCTAAGGCCCCAGTAAAGTGAAGGGGACACTATACTGTCAGTGAGCGCCGTCTTTCGGATGAGACATTAAACCGAAGTCCTGACTCTCTGTGGTCATTAATCCCATAGCAATTCTGGTAAGGAGTAGGGGTGTAACCCCGGTGTCCTGGCCAAATTCCCTCCATCTGCCCTTACATATCATGGCCTCCCAATCATTACTATCCACCGAAGTAGCTCTATCACTGTCTCTCTACTCCACCAATAGCTGGGGTGGGGTGAGCGCACTGGTGCCGTTGTCCTGTGGCTGCCGTCTCATCGTTCAAGTGTATGCTGCACACTAGTGGTGGTGTGGAGAGACCCCCCTCATGATTGTAAAGTGCTTTGGGTGTATTGCCATACACGCCATACATTACTTACTCACTTACTAGATCGTTACTGATGGGCGGAGCTTTCCCCCTTTAATGTGTCCAAGAGGTGGGACGCCTGCAGTGAAAAGGGAGAATTTGAAGTGTTTCTGCTGACAATTTTTATCAAGTGTGATTATAAAAAACAGAGTTAATACATTTATATCATTGGAGGCTGGCAATATTCACAAATTGTTGCTACACAAACCCTTATAAAAGTGATTTTGCATAATAGGTCTCCTTTAATATGTACTTTTATAGTGTATATAATGAATCAATCTCCATTGAGTTCCTTCTTGTCCTCTAGTGCAGTGGTTCTCAGTTCCGGTCCTCGTGACCCCCCACCCTGCGCATTTTGTATGTTTTTCTTACTTAACACACCCTAACACACTCAGATCATCCACTCGTTAACGGGGAGATCCTTGTGTGTCAAATAAGAGAGGCATACAAAATGTGCAGGATGGGGGGTCACGAATTGAGAACCTCTGCTCTAGTGTGTGGCACAGGCCATACAGTCGTTGAGTATGAGTTTGATTATCTTAAAATTAGAATTTAGCCATCCACATGTCTCAATTTTGATGGTTCACACTGAAAATAAAGGCAATTTTCCAAATGTTTGCCTTTATTATGAAAGAACAGTATGTTGACTGGAAATAAAGTTGGAGTGGAAGAGGGGGGGCTGGCATCAGAAAGGTCCAAGAGGCGGGACGCCTGCAGTGAAATTGCACTATATGTCGGCACATTGCCCACTAGGCTATCAGCAGCGAATAGGCTTAGATTTTTAGCAGACTTGGCATAATTTACAGAGATTCCACACATCCTAATGCTTTTCTGGCACACCATTAAGTAGTCACCACACAGTTTTATATGACCCAAGTGTCCAATTAAATGTTTGTTGTGAGCGAAATGCATAGAGTATTGCCTGAGACTCCTGCTTGTTTTGGATGCATCAGAACAGGAAGTTGCTATACTGTATATGACATAATGGATGTACTTTGCATTTGCCTGGATAAGCCTAGAAGCATCCCAGAATGGCTGAAGTGTTTTGATCATCCCTTTGGCCCTTTTCAGTTTTCTCCCAGCTGATAGGTAAATGTCAAACTGTTGAGCCTGGTGCATGGCAGTCGGACCCTTGAACTAATCTTATATGCCCATCACACATATATAGTATTGAATGTATACAGTACAGTGGGTACAGAAAGTATTCAGACTTCCTTAAATATTTCACTTCTTGTTATATTGCAGACATTTGCTAAAATCAGTCAATCAAAGTTCTTTTTGTCTTCGTTGATGTACCCACAGCACCCCATATTGACAGAAAAAACACAGTTGTTGACATTTGTGCAGATTTATTAAAAAAGAAAAACTGAAATATCATATGGTCCAAAGTATTTAGACCCTTTGCTCAGTATTTAGTAGAAGCACTCTTGATCTAATACAGCCATGAGTCTTTTTTGGAAAGATACAACAAGTTTTTCACACCTGGATTTGGGAATCCTCTGCCATTCCTCCTTGCAGATCCTCTCCAATTCTGTCAGGTTGGATGGTAAACGTTGGTGGACAGCCATATTTTTGGTCTCTTCAGAGGTTTAAGTCGGGGCTCTGGCTGCGCCGTTCAAGAACAGTCACAGAGTTGTTGTGAAGCCACTTATTTTAGCTGTGTGCTTAGGGTCAACCTTCCTTCCTCCTCAACTTTCTTCACTTCCTCGTCACATGGAATTCCTTTAGGGCGGGGCTATCAATGGGTGTCTCGTTTCTGCTCTGAATTTGTCCATTTGTCAATCTGCCTTTATTTTGTTAGTTATGCCTGTCTTTCAATGATTCATTAGTGTCCCAAAGAACGAAATCATCACCTACTTTTTTCTTCCCTCAATTCAGGACCTTTTCAAGTGGATGTGCATCATGATAAGGGAAAAAAGGACAATCTTGACTTCCGTTTCAAGAGGTCACACTTAGCTGATGATTAATTATAAAGTGTGTTTGGCATGCTGTCACGGGAGAGAGCCCTGGGCTCATGAGATCTTCGAGCCCGGGGCTCCCACCTGTTTGCAGGGCAAGAGGGTAGTTTGAGCTCAGGTTGGTCTCGAGAACTCCCCTGCTTGTTAATAGAGAATGCAAATTTTGAATAACTATGAAGAAAAATATTGCTGATGTATCGCACGTTTATGGTGGTGATGTGGTTTAGTCAATTTACTTATGTTACATGTTTTTTGGCCTGTAGGAGAAAACCGGAGAGCACGGGAAAAACCCATGCAAACATGGGGAAAACATGTAAACGCTGCCTAGAAATGTCAACTTGGCCAGGTAAAGACTTGAACCAGTGACATTCTTGCTGTAAGGCAATGGTGCTAACCACTGGGCCTCCGTGCTGCCCGGTCAAGGAAAAAGGATGAGTAGGGGTGGAAGGGGAGATTCTCCAAAATGAAGATGGCTAAGGTAAGATACCTTGGTTATTTATAGCGATTTAGCACCAGCCGTAGTCAATCATAAGCATGTGCTCCTCTCAAAATTAGTTTATGAATAAACTTCACTTCATGGGGACTTTAAACATCCTGGTCACAGACACATGGTCAGTAAATATCTCAAAATGTTGTTCCAAGTCTCCACCTCTCCACCAGCAATAATATGGATAGACACTCCTTTTCTGCCAAATAATGATGTTTCAGCTCCTTGCAGTAAACATGACAAGGAAATGAAGCAATCACATTGAATCTCCTTTCTCTGACAGTTGCGATTATACAGCCCCCAACCTGATGTTGCTTGCACATACAGTATTTGCACTTCAAAGAGGTTAAATGCAGTCTGGTAGCATGGAAATGGGAGCTTTTTGCAGAGCCTCACTTAACTCCTCAAAAACATGCTGGCACTCCTCAGTCCATTACCATGGCCTTCATGTCTTTCTTTCATGAGGGCATGTAATGGAGTGGCTCTTCTGACAAATGAGATAAAATCTGTGATATTATCCCAATAATACAAAGAACCATGACGCACTATTAATGTCGTTGGGTGAGGTACAGATTCTGAAGGCCTTCAGCTTACTATAGCTTCAGATCTGATTCTCTCATCTACACTAAAGCATTTTCCTTTGGAAACATATATTTTGGTATACCTGATATCCACATTACTCCAGCAACTTTGACCAACAAAAATGGAGTGAAAATGCTGAAATGCTGGTGCATCGTTTCAGTGTAGATGAAGTTTTGAAATGGCATGGCTATCCACAATAGCTGTCTAACCGGTCTATTGTCTATCATTTCCTGGTTCATCAAGTCCCTCTTATTTGACCATTAGGGTGCATGTCTACCAAAGCATTCTTTTCCAACTAGAGCATCTTTTATTTTCAGGTATTGTCAATGAAAGCATCACATTTTTTGGAATGACAACAGCATGGTGAGGTGCTGAGCTTTTTAAAAGCTTAGACAATTGGAGAAGTGCTCCCAGCTGAGTACATTTGGACGGACACTGGCGTTTTTAGCTGCGGAAAAACAAAAGCACACTAGTGTAAACCAAAACCAAAAGTGTAGTAGGATAAAAAAGTAAAGGAGGACACTCTGTAAGAAAAGAATATGGCAAGGGATTTTTATCCAATCTGGTACAAAGGGCTCTGGAGCTTTATGGAGCCATATCAGGGTTTATTCATCCTGTTTTTCCTTCTTGTCACATGGGATTATCATTATGGCAAATATAATGTGTCTGGTGACTATGCACCCAATTTGAATCTCAAAATTCTTTATGTACGTCTCAACATCTAAGAATGGCATACAGTCTTTGACCTTGCAACAATTGATGGCAGTTGTGGCCTAATGGTAAAAGAATTGAACTTGTGATCCACAGGTTGCAGGTTTGAGTCCTGGTACTGGGAGGGATTGTAGGTTCTTTCCTTTCCGTTCCTTTCCTTTCCTTTCATTTTCCTTCTATTCAATTCCCTCTCTTTCCTTTCATTTTCTTTCCTTTACTTTACATCCCCTCCTCTCTCTCATTCCTTTACTTTCCTTTATCCTCTATCCTTTCCTTCCCTTTCATTAATTTCCTTTCCCCTTCTTTCCTTTCCTTTCCTTTCCTTTCCTTTTCTTTTCTTTTTTTTCTTTTCTTTCCCTTCCCTTCCTTCCCTTCCCCTTTCTTTCCATCCTCTTTCCTTTCTCTTTCCTTTTCTTTCCTTTCCTTTATCCCTTTCCTTTCCTTCCCCTTTCATTGCTTTCATTTCACCTTCTTTCCTTTATTTTCCTTTTCTTTCCCTTCCCTTCCTTCCCTTTCCTTTTCATTCCATCCCCTTTCCTCTCTCTTTCCTTTCCTTTCCTTTCCTTTCCTTTCCTTTCCTTTCCTTTATCCCCTTGCCTTTCCTTTCCTTCCCTTTTCATTCATTACCTTTCCCCTTCTTTCATTTCCTTTCATTTCCTTCCCTTCCCTTCCCTTCCCTTCCCGTTCCTTTCCTTTCCCTCCCTTGCCTTCCCTTACCTCTCTTTCTTTTCCCTTTCTTCCCATCCCCTTCCCTCTCTTTCCTTTCCTTTTCATTCCTTTCCTTTCGATTTCTTTCATTTTCTTTCCTTTCCATACCTAACATTTCCTTCCTTTCCTTTCGTTTCCTCTTGTTTCCTTTCCCCTTCTCTCCCTTCATTTTCCTTCCATCCCATTTTCTCTCTCTTTTCTTTCTTTTCCTTTCCTTTCCTTTATCCCCTTTCGTTCACTTTCCCTTTCATTCCATTCCTTTCCTCTTCTTTCATTTCCCTTTCCTCTTCCTTTTCTCCCTTCCCTTCACCTTTAATTTAGTTTCCTTTCCCTTCCCTCCTTCCCTTTCATATTCTTTCCTTTCCCTACCTAACATTTCCTTCCTTTCCTTTCGTTTCCTTTCCTTTCCCCTTCTCTTCTTTCATTTTCCTTCCATCCCATTTTCTCTCTCTTTTCTTTCTTTTCCTTTATTTCTTTCCTTTCCTTTCCTTTATCCCCGTTCATTCCCTTTCCCTTTCATTCCATTCCTTTCCCCTTCTTTCCTTTCCCTTCCCTCCTTCCCTTTCCTTTCCTTTTCTTTCCTTCGCTTTCCTGTCCCTTCCATCCATTTTCCTTTCCCTTCCCCTTCCATTTCAATTATTTTCCCTTTCTTTTCTTTTCTTTTCTTTTTTCTTTTGCTTCCCTTATCTTCACTTTTCTTGCCTTTACCTTTACCTTGTCTTTTTTCCATGTCTGTTAGCAATAGGATGTCTTGCCACAAGAGTGAATGGTAATGCCATTTTTGCTATCAGCAGGAGTTGAATGGTTGCTGCAATCGTCAGACCACTGATAAAGCATAACTGTCCAGGAATGTTTGTGAACATTATGACACATCTGGGATGGTGGCCCATGCGGCCATAGATGGGACAGGAATCAAGGAAACAAGTACTTTTTCCTGCTAACTTCTTCCTACTGTGTTTTACAAGAGCTTCTTCATAACAAGTGTTCAGGCTATATGGAAAACTTTTTAAGATACAAAGGTTCCAGGGAGACACTGAAGTCTCAGCATATCTGCTAATTACTGTGTGCTGTCGTGGGGTCTAAAGGCAGACTTGGACTATAAGTCAGCACAATTAAAGCTCTATTCGAAGGGGAAATTTCTACTTCATAGATGGGTATTGTGATTTTAATCCTGTCCGAATTTGCCATGCCTTTTTCTCACACAACCTCTGTAAAAAGTCCAGAGCAAATTACCTGCTATTTTTTAACAATCTCTGTGGTCCTATGAGAAATCTATTCCCTCTAAATGCGATTTTCGGAGATTGCCGAGAAATATTTTTTTCTAAAACGTGTTTTCTTGTGTGTTTTGGTCAACAAGAACTACCGTCTAATGTCTAGCACACCGGTATTCAGCTTTCTGCACACCAATACTGGTGTTGATGTGTTTGCAACCCTGCATTCATTCATTCATTCATTTTTATTTCGGCTTAGTCCCTTTATTCATCTGGGGTCGCCACAGCGGAATGAACCGCAACTTATCCAGCATGTGTTTTACGCAGCGGATGCTCTTCCAGCCACAACCCATCTCTGGGAAACATCCACACACACTCATACACTACGGACAATTTAGCCTACTCAATTCACCTGTACTGCTTGTTTTTGGACTGTGGGGGAAACCGGAGCACCCGGAGGAAACCCACGCGAACGCAGGGAGAACATGCAAACTCCACACAGAAACACCAACTGACCCAGCCGAGGCTCGAACCTGCGACCCAGCGACCTTCTTGCTATGAGGCGACAGCGCCACTGCATCGGCCTGCTACCCTGCAAATTAATAAAAAAAAAATTGAATCAACAAAAAGAGCCAAATCATATAATTGTTATTACTGGCCACTGTAAACAGTTACAGCTAAAAGTACTTTAATTTATGCAGTCAACATACATACATAATGTGAAAATTATATGTTAAAATCTTTATTCCAGTTGGTTTATTATAAGAAATTCATGTTCTTTTTAACATTTGGTTGGATATTGTTTTTTTTTTTTTTATATTAATATTTTTTTAATTATTATTAATAAATAACAATATATTATTATTTTAATAAAATCTTTCCACACTAAACAAGTTGTGTTGTTTTACTTTACATGACCAAATGCGATCCAGGGATCCTTAAAGGGTCACGAAACACCAAAACACTTTTTTTGAGCTGTTGACAGTCATATATGTGTCCCACGCTGCTATAAACACTATTAGGACACATATATTGCACTAAAAAGTGAAAATTGGTTGTTTTTGCGTTATTTTGAGCAAATTCGTTCTTCCGGTTTGAAACTAATTTTTGAAGCTACGTCACGGCCATGAGATACATAGGGGTAAATCCAGCCAGCAGAGTGGCTGGCTGTCTTTTTGAGCACATTCTGACGTATTTGAGTGTGCGGCATTAATTCATGAGAAGACGTGCTTCAAACCAATCAGCGCGCTATATTGTGTATGACGTGAAACTTCATTAATATGCATGATAGCTCCGGAGACTGTATACACTGTACAGACGGCAGAGAGACGCCACGGTGTGTTGCTAAAACAAGTGAAAGAACAAGAATTTGGAGACATGGGTCGTCGGTGTGCAGCAACAAGGTTTTGTTTTCATTTTCCCTCTATGAGAGAACTGCTGGACTCACGTGTGGATTACAGTGCACGCGACACGCGACAGAAACGCGTTTGTAAGGAACATTGTTTACCCGAGAGCTTTTCGCATCTGAAAATGGTGAAATCCAGATTTGCCGCTTGTCTCCTTTTAATAAAAAGACACCGCTCCAGTTTGATTGTCTGTCTACAGATTTGGTAAGTGTGTTTGCAGTGCAGTGCCCTTTGTTTTACCCAGATTGCAAAGTTAGTTCGTGGTCAGCAGAGCTCTTTCAGTTTTTAAAGACATACCTCAGTCCAAATGATTTAGTTACCAAGTTTACAGTATTAATATCACTGCAATATTACAGTACAATATTATAGACTGAAAGATCCGCTGTAAATGCTGCTCTCCAAATGTAAACATGATCAAACTTTTCCCGTCGTGCAGGATTTTCGCCGCATTTTGTGACAGGATATAGTCTATATACACACGGCTTTCTGACGCTACCTACCGAGTCATCTAAGTTAGAGAGAAATGCGGAGGATTTTTTTTTCTCCCATTCGCCGTGCGGTATCAAACATTGGATTAAAACTCCATTCTCCAGCAGTTCCTCGCTTTCAATATCTCGTTTGTCACAGGCAACATGCAGGAAATGTTCCTGAATAAAAAGTGAAAATGCCAAACTGCAGTTAAAGTCGACAAATTAATAATTTGGCAAGTAGTTCGATTACTGATGGCCATGTAAACACAGTTACTGTCTTTCTCCCCTGCGTCTGCGTGCCCAAACAGAAACTCCCATATTTGCATATCCTTCCCTCTTTCCCTCTCCTGACACTCCCACCGAAACGGAGCTGGACACGCCCACTTTTCCTGACTTTTTTCAAACTAGAGGTGTGAAAACACCCTGCTGAGACAGGGGGTTTCATGTCCCTTTAACATGTGGTCTTATGCAACACCCACATGTAAATCTACCTCCCACATGTAAATCTACATGTAATCCTAGTCCTGTGTTAGTCCTGTACAAATCCATACATAATATGACAGACATCGGCTGAAAAGAACTGTAACTCAAATATCATTTGGAGGACATTTATGTTGGCATGGTGGCTTAGTGGTTAGCACTGTCACCACATAGCAAGAAGGTCGCTGGTTCAAGTCCCGGCTGGGTCAGTTGGCATTTCTGTGGAGTTTGCATGTTCTCCCTGTGGGTTTCCTCCGGGTGCTCCGGTTTCCCCCACAATCCCAAGACATGCACTATAGGTGAATTGGGTAAACAAAATTGGCCATAGTGTATGGTTTATGGTAGGGCATCCGCTACGCAAAACATATGCTGGAATAGTTGGCAGTTCATTCTGCTGTGGTGACCACTGATAAATAAGGGACTAAGCTGAAGGAAAATGAATGAATATATGAATGAAATGTCATTTGGAAAAATAGTCTGAATAGGTCTTAAGAGTGAAGTGGTATGTTAATTGAGGTGCATATCCCATTATATCAGTTTTCACCATTGAAAATCAAATACTTACAATAGTTATTTCTGTTAGATACCTGGGCAGCAACCCACAATATCATAACACTGCAATATTGATCAAGGAATTCTTAACCTGATGAAGCAAGCCTCTGCGGCCTCCACCAAACAGCAGGACACAAAAAAAGCTCCACATGCACACCAAAGTTACCATCTACAAAGCATTCTGCAGAACCACTTTCTATACTATTATTTAGCTTAGGGAATGCTTGAGCACTTGCACTGTAAGATGCCTACATCAAATCCTATGACATGATCACATCTAGACATGTGCGACATTCAATAATTCAGTATATCTTGATAATGAACGTGCAGTATTGATATTGTATACACTTCATTCATTTATTTATCAGGGGTCACCACTACGAAATGAACCGACAACTATTCTGGCATATATGTTTAATGCAGTGGATGCCGTTCCAGCCGCAACCCAGTTCTGGGAAACACCCATACACACTCACATTCACACCCATACACTATGGCCAATTTAGTTCATCCAATTCACTTATACCACATGTCTTTGGACTGTAAACCGGAGCACCCGGAGGAAACCCATGCCAACACGGGCGGTACGTGCAAACTCAACAAAGAATTGGCAACAGGTCCAAAGTTAAATCAAAAAGCTTTTTTAAGTTGTCAACTTGTTTTACAATGTTGTTATTGTGAGGATAACCTTGTGATGATTTATTAATTTGACTTAAACACTAAATTACTGTATGCAATACTCACTGCATAAATGATTCAACCCATGATGTCGGCAAACACGCAGGGATGCTTATAGTCTCTTTTTGTTTACTAATGCCAGTGAAAACCTTCAAATATTGTCATTTTGGTCATGAAGATATCATCTGTCATCTCAGTCTGCGTGATCTTTAAAGGGTCACGAAACATCAAAACACATTTTTTGAGATGTTGACAGTCATATATGTGTCCCACATTGCTAAAAACACTATTAGGACACATATGAAGAGTTTCGTTGCAAAACGAGATATATCCATTTCGAGAAATGTTGGTTATTTGACATTATTATGTAAGACATCAACAGTCAAGTTCATTCACAATTTTTGTACATTAAACTATTACTTGAGCTCAGTGAAGGCCAGGAACACAATATTCTTCAAATCCAGGATATTTTTATTCAATTTTATGTCCATAAATAGTTCATAAATAAGTCAAAAACCATGCCGAAATGCAACATATTCATCTTAACATTGTCAAACATCTTAAATTGGTTGAAAAAAACAATACATCATAAATATATGCAATAATATAAACAAAGATTGATTAATAATAATAAGATTCTGAGTTAGTTTTGGCCAGAACGTACACAACACAACATAACATAACATAACATAACATAACATAACATAACATAACATAACATAACATAACTTTTTTTTTTATTGCAAAACGCTATATATCCACCTTAGACTATATTCTACTACTGTACTACCATTAAGAAAAGCTAGTGAATCAATGTTTTGTTTGATAAGTAAGATTAACCGATCACACCAGTTGCGTTTCCAGGCACAGCTTCATGCAAGGAAACAGGAGCGCACACGCATTTTAAACAGTCGCGCGCAACACATCACCTTTTGGCACAGTTATATTTGTCAGTCGTGCTGCTTCTCGATTTTAAGATCGCATGTGCCATCCTTATTGTCGAGCCCTGCTTTTAAGAAAACTACATCGTAATCCATGACGTTATAGCTTGACTCTGAAGCTTTGATTCCCTGACTGACAGACAGCAGCTGATCAGTGATGTAGCCTACAATATAAACAATTAAATGGTAAACGTTTTTTAATTAGCCTATTGAATCCTCTTTTTAAAAATATATGTATTTTGTTTTTTGCTGTCGTACGCGCAATCACACCAGTCTCTCGTTTTCGCTTTCAGTTTGAGGGCGGCATGATCATCTTTTACCTACAGCTCCAGTTCAGATTGCTCTGGCCCTGTCTATAACCGTTATATCGCACTTTGTAAAGAAACTGGTCTGGCGGATATTGCGTTTTGTGAAAAAATTCATTTTAAAGTAGGCCTAAATTGTACATTCTTCAATATTGTTAATGGCAGCAATTAACACATAGATTAAGGTACATCTGAACAGTGATTTCCAATAATAAAATGCAAATGTCAAAAAATAGCGTTTATCGCGTTTTGCAACTAAACTCTTCATATATTTCATTATATATTCATTTTTTTTTTTTTTCGAGCATATTCGTTCTTCTGGTTTGAAAACAAATTTTGAAGCTACGTCACGGCCATGAGATCATTGTGTAAATTCGAGCGTGGAGACTGGATGTCTGTACCGGCGGATACAGCGGGACATCTTTGAGTTTTTGTCATTATTCATGAGAAAGAATTGGTTCGAACCAATCAGCGCGCTCTATTGTGAATGAGGTGCAACCTCATTAATATGCATGATATAGCTTCGAGGACTGTTTTGAACTATTACAGTGTTCAGACGACAGAGAGACGCCACGTTGTGGCAAGTAGGAGAAGAAGAATTATTCGGAGACATGGGTCATCAGTGCAATGCGATGGCGCAGTAGGTAGTGCTGTTGCCTCACAGCAAGAAGGTCGCTGGTTCGAGCCTCGGCTGGGTCAGTTGGCGTTTCCGTGTGGAGTTTGCATGTTCTCCCCGTGTTTGCGTGGGTTTCCTCCGGGTGCTCCGGTTTTCCCCACAGTCCAAAGACATGCACTATAGGTGAATTGGGTAGGCTAAATTGTCCGTGGTGTATGAGTGTGGATGAATATGTATGATGTTTCCCAGAGATGGGTTGAAGCTGGAAGGGTATCCGCTGCATAAAAAACGTGCTGGATAAGTTGGCGGTTCATTCTGCTGTGGCGACCCCAGATTAATAAAGGGACTAAGCCGAAAAGAAAATGAATGAATGAATGGGTCGTCAGTGTTGTGTTAAGAAATGTGCCGCAATGAAGATTTTGTTTCCATTTTCCCGTGATGAGGGGACGGCTCGTGTGGACATATGTGGATTACAGTACACAGCTAACTTGCAACAAAAATATGTTTGTAAGGAACATATTTACCCAAGAGCTTTTCGCATCTGAAAATGGTGAAATCCGGATTTGCCGCTCGTCTCCTTTTAAAAAAAAGATGTGGTTCCAGTTGGTGTTGATTGTCCTGTCTCTAGGGATTTGGTAAGTGTATGATCAGTGTTCTTTGTTTATGTTTATTCAGATGGCAAAGTTAGTTAGTATCGTCTTTCAGTTTTTAAAGACATACTTTAGTCAAAATGATTTAGTTACTAAGTTTACAGTAATATCACTACAATATTATGGACTGAAAGATCCCCTGTAAATGCTGTTCTCCGAATGTAAACATGTAAACACCTTAATCAAACTATTACCGTTGTGTAGGATTTTCGCTGCGTATTATTTTTTACCGCATTTTGTGACAGCATAGTCTATACACACATGGCTGTTTGACGCTATTCTCCTCACCAACCGAGTGTCTGCATCTACCGCGAAATGTGGAGGTTTTTATTCTGCGTGCGGTATCAAATACCATTAAAACAACACTCTTCCAGAAGTTCCTCGCATCCAATATCTCATTTGTCATGGGGGCATGCATAAAATGTTCCTGAATGAAAGTGAAAGTGCCAAACTGCAATTAAAGTCGACAAATTAAAAATGAAACACCAAAAATTACATGAAACTCTGGAGGAAATGTGGATAGCGTGGCAAGGATGCAATGACGTTAATCAAATTATGTGCTAAAACATGTAAAACGGGATCATGAAAGGAACATTCAAAAGGCAGCTCATGTAAACACCTTAATCATATTATTGTCTTATTCAGATTAAGGCGAATAATTCGATTACTGATGTCCATGTAAACATCACTGTCTATCTCCCCGGCGTCTGTGTTTGTGTTGCCGGTGTGAAAATCAGCGCGTGCATGTACTGAAACTCCCCTTATCATGCAAACCCTTCCCTCTTTCGCCACTCGACACTCCCACCTAAACAAAGCTTGACTCATCCACTTTCCTAACTTTTTTTCAAACTAGAGGTGTGAAAACACCCTGCTGAGACAGGGAATTTCCTTGCCCTTTAAAGTAGAAATGCATCACCAAAATAATGAATGACTGTCAGAACAAAGTCTACATACATGTCCTACTGTTTGCCTATATGTTTTGTCGACAGATCGTTAAGGATATTGATTAGCCGTTGTTGTAAACTTTTAAAGACATTCAAGAATGAATGATGTGCAACTATTTATTCTGTAGACAATTCCACACCTCTTAACGGCGCGACACCAAACGAAACGTGATTGGTTGGTTAACCTGTCAGTCAAATAACATAGTGGGTGGTTCTTGATCATATAAAGCAGCCTTTGAGGTCAGTTTCAGGTTTGGCTATGTGATACTAATGAATGTGATGATTTCTCCAGCTTGCAAAGCAGACTATACCGTAGTACACCTGGCTTATACAGACACATTGGTGTCTAACATAGAGCACAATAACTGAACAATGAATTGACTAAATTGGAGTTCTCGTTGCATCAGCTACTGACACAGCATTACATTTCGGAGCTGAAAGGGAAACACTATTGCTACTGGAGTTTTACTTTTGCACACTGTATCTGTATCTATTAATACTCTACGTTGTTATCTTTGTGCCATGATTTTAATTAGATAGATAGATAGATAGATAGATAGATAGATAGATAGATAGATAGATAGATAGATAGATAGATAGATAGATAGATAGATAGATAGATAGATAGATAGATAGTCTGCTGTTTAAGAGTGAAGCTAAAATGAGAACACAAATCAAAGAAGGTCATTTTTAAGTGATCTTAGCAATATTTTTAGCAGAAACTCAAGAGAGTTTTTAATTAGAACAGTTTTCCTTCTAGAATGAAACTAACAGGCTTTTTTCCTTCAATTAATGTAAAGACAGATTCACAGAGGTGGCTTGTTGGTTATTAGAAAGCAATCATTTAAATAAAAAAGTGAACAACATTTATACTAAAATTCAATCCATTGTCCAATTTTGGTGAGCCTGTGTGAATTGAAGCCGCAGTTTTCTATTCTTAGCTGACAGGAGTGGCACCCGGTGTGGTCTTCTGCTGCTGTAGCCCATCTGCCTCAAGGTTCAATGTGTTGTGCATTCAGAGATGCTCTTCTGCATACCTCGGTTGTAATGAGTGGTTATTTGAGTTACTGTAGCCTTTCTATCAGCTGGAACCAGTCTGGCCATTCTCCTCTGACCTCTGACATCAACAAGGCATTTGTGCCCACAGAACTGCCGCTCACTGGATATTTTCTCTTTTTCAGACCATTCTCTGTAAACCCTAGAGATGGTTGTGCGCAGGGCCGGAGCAAGCTATACTGCCACTCTAGGCAAAGGACTATCACGCCGCCCTCAACCCGAAAGCGAAAGTGACCGGTTTATGAAGTAAAGGGCTTGGATGAGGACCGGGGAGAGGGATTGGGGCGCGAGTTTGCCACCCTCATTATTATGCCGCCCTAGGCGGCCAACTAGGTCGCCTCTATGGACAAGCCGGCCCTGGTTGTGGGTGAAAATCCCAGTAGATCAGCAGTTTCTGAAATACTCAGACCAGCCCGTCTGGCACCAACAACCATGCCACATTCAAAGTCACTTAAATCCCCTTTCTTCCTCATTCTGATGCTTGGTTTGAACTCCAGCATGTCTACATGCCTAAATGTATTGAGTTGCTGCCATGTGATTGGCTGATTAGAAATTTGAGTTGACGAGCAGTTAGACAGGTGTAGCTAATAAAGGTGCTGGTGTATATATATATATATATATATATATATATATATATATATATATATATATATATATATTAGTGATGCCACAATTCTCAATATAATATTGAACTGTTCGGTACGACATCCACGGTTCAATACATGCTTGTGAATTGCGGTTTTCTCGGTTTTACGTTTAAATCATTTATGTGCGTTTTATTTCTCTCCAAATTGACTGTTTGGGTGTGCCTGTAAGTCCACGAGCTGAGTTGAGGAAACTCCTCCCCGCGAGCATGTATTCCATAACTATGCTCTAAAGTTAGGGGGTGCTTAACCATCATTCCACGGCCATGGTGATTCCCCAACCCTCTTCACATTCGTCCGCAACACCCCCATGCTCTTCACTTTCGTCCTTAGTTTGCGACACCCCTCCGCCATCCAACGCCCTCTCCCGCTCTCCACTTTCGTGCAGGACACCTCTCCATCCACGGGTAACATGCCGGATCGGTTACCCCGATCTGTTTCGGGACCTCGCAATTCACAAATTAGGCACTGCGTATAGCCTGCTCAAACGGAAACACTTCCAACATGACTGCACATCTGCGGCGCCATCACCCGGCAATATCACTCTCTGAAGGCAGAATAGCAGAGAAGGTAATAAAGTCCTCAAATCCCTCGCTGAATCTTCCCAGCAAACATACTGTTTCCGAGAGACACATACAAATGTTTATTTGAAATGGTCAATTTATGTTCATTAACTTCACATGCATGTTTATTTTCAAATGCAAGAATGTATGTGTTGCCGAGTTTGTACATGGTCTACCAGCAGCTGTGAGATTTCAGTGATCATTTTTTTATTATACAATACACTAGGAACTAGTGTACGTTTCTTGGCTTTTAAGTAAAATAAAGCAGTATTGCAATAAATCGTTTTTATGTTTTTCTCCTATTGCATTAAGTATAAAATAACAAAACAAAAAAAAAAAACACATGTATCAGGCCATCAGAACCGAACCGAAAACCGTGTTAAAAAACCGAGGTATGTATTGAACCGTAGGCTAACTGTATTGTTGCATCCCTAATATATATATATATATATATATATATATATATATATATATATATATATATATATATATATATATATATATATATATACTTAACATATTTTTATTTAAAATTAATAATTATTAAAAACTGCTGTTATTCTAGCAAAAAAAAAAGTGTTTCTATAGAAGAAAAAATATTATAGGAAATACTGTGAAAAAATCCTTGCTTTGTTAAACATCATTTGGGCAATGTTTGAAAAAGAAGAGAAAAAATCACAGGAGGGCTAATAATTTTGACTTCAACTGTATGTTGAATTGAACATGAAGAATGAGCTAAAACAGACTTTTATTCATGAACATTCACAGCATTGATAGCCACACTTTGGTTCAACCATATTGAGTTGTGATTTGCATGTCATCTTCAAAATCAGCAATGACACATCAAATGAAATGCCTTTCGCTACAAAAAATCTCACAAGACTGTCCTAGATTTGTCAGCTTTGGTGATTCCCAAAACCCATCAGTGTGGCTTTAAAAAATCCCTTTATCAAAATAAACCAGAAATATGTTTCTATCACATCACATTATCATGGGTTTAATTAATATTATAATTTACTCCATGAAGTATACACACACTCCTGGTTAGGAATCTGGTTAATATCGCACACTTATGATTGAACAGTGGCAGATTGTTGTAATGCTAGTAAATAAGGGGAACATTCACTCATGGTCTGGTATGGATCTAGTCTGAGCCGGTTTGCGTAGCTGTGTTTATTGAATGGCAGTTTGGCATTTGAGAGACAAGAGCGTGCCGTGATTCTGCATGTGTGATTTTCTATTTATTCTCCTCTCTCTCTCTCTCTCTCCCTCTCGCTCTAGTCACTGCTTTTGCTACGTCAGAATGCAGAGTGAATCACGTGGCATGTGACAGTCTGCTGTTGGAGCAGAGCTGAGCTAATTTTGGTACTTAAAAAAAAAGAGACTAAATCCCTAAATCATAAAACATATGCAAGGAGTCAAAAGGGCTGTGGGAGCTGACTTTTGATTGGGGGATTTTGGAAATCTTGCCAAAGTCACGATTAGAGTTCTTTAAAATCAACACTTTTCATGGTGATTTAGTATTTCATCAACAGATTATTTTGAATGAACCAATTTCTGCATCTCTTTAGCAGCCATGTTTTTTTATAGAAGTTTCATCTATGGAAATATATGCAAATTACATGTATATGTATATAACATGTACGTTCATATTTGGATTCATATATTTTTTCAACCTTTTAATGTGTTAAAATAGTAAATATGCAGTGTGTGTATATATTCATATATAAATATGAGTATATACATAAATATGTGTGTGTGTGTGTGTGTGTGTGTGTGTACATATATATATATATATATATATATATATATATATATATATATATATATATATATATATATATGTATATATATATATATATATATATATATATATATGGTATATATATATATATATATGTATATATATATATATATATATATATATATATATATATATATATATATATATATATTATATATATATATATATTTATTAATTAATTAATTAATTAATTAATTTTTTTTTTTTATTTATTTATTTTATTTTCTTCCCTTTTTTGACTTTTCCGTCTTTGGAATAAAAAAAAATTGGGTCCCACTTTATATTGTGTCGCTTATACCTGTGAACTTACATGGTAATTAGATGTGTAAGTAGTATGTAACTACAGTGTATGTACACACGTTTACATAGTATTTACTTTTGTATGGTGTAACTACACTCATGTAACAACCCACTGAATAGTATGTGTAAGTACAAATGTGTAACAGGACATTGGTAACACACTAGGAAAGTACACATCTGTAACAAGAATTATGTAAGTGCATTGTGTAACAACAATATGTACTTGCAGATGTTTTCCCACTTCCACACCTGTTTGCAGATCATGTACTTGTGAACACTGTATGGCAGAACTAATGCTGCATTAGAAGGTTTCAACTTGTGATACCAGTGTACTTACATGGTAACTCATCAGGAACTGTCCACTTAATATAAAGTGTAAAATGGTCACAAATTACTGTGTAACTTGTAGAAATATCTTCTATGCAACACTTTAATAACAGTGTAGTTACATGGTAACTCCACAGGAACAGTCCACAATATAAAGTTTAAAATAAAATTCATTTTTATTTCGGCCTAGTCCCTTTATTAATCTGGGGTCGCCACAGCGGAATGAACCGCCAACTTATCCAGCATATGTTTTACACAGTGAATGCCCTTCCAGCTGCAACCCATCTAAGCCGAAAAGAAAATGAATGAATGTATGAACAGTAATTTGTGACCATTTTACACTTTATATTGAGTGGATCCTGTGGATTTACCATGCAAGTACACTTGTATCACAAGGTGAAACCTTCTAATGCAGCATTAGTTCTGCCATACAGTGTTCACAAGTACATGATCTGCAAACAGGTGTGGAAGTGGGAAAACATCTGCAAGTACATATTGTTGTTACACAATGCACTTACATAATTCTTGTTACAGATGTGTACTTTCCTAGTGTTGTTACCAATGTCCTGTTACACATTTGTACTTACACATACTATTCAGTGGGTTGTTACATGAGTGTAGTTACACCAGTATACACAAGTAAATACTCTGTACCAGTGTGTACATATACTGTAGTTACATACTACTTACACATCTAATTACCATGTAAGTTCACAGGTATAAGCGACACTTAATATAAAGTGGGACCAAAAAGGGTACATAAAAATATTAAAATATACTATATGTGTGTGTGTGTGTGTTCATATATGTTAAGGTAATTATAGCTAATGTAGATTTCGACACATATGTACATATATACAATATGTAAACAGCCATTTCTGCTATATAATTTGAAATATTGAAAATATTAGTTTTTTTCAGTCTTTAAAATAAAAAAAATATATGTTAAAATATAAAAATATACTATATGTGTGAGTGTGTGTGTGTATGTGTGTTCATATATTGTAAGGTAATTATAGCTAATATATATTTCGACATGGCAACGCAGTGCCGAAGTAGGTAATGCTGTCGCCTCACAGCAAGAAGGTCGCTGGTTCGAGCCTCGGCTGGTTCAGTTGGCGTTTCTGTGTGGAGTTTGCATATTCTCCCTGCGTTCGCGTGGGTTTCCTTCGGGTGCTCCGGTTTCCCCCACAGTCTAAAGACATGCGGTACAGGTGAATTGGGTAGGCTAAATTGTCCGTAGTGTATGTGTGTGAATGAGTGTGTATGGATGTTTCCCGGAGATGGGTTGCAGCTGGAAGGGCATCCGCTGGATATATGCATATGCTGGATAAGTTGGCGGTTCATTCCGCTGTGGCGACCCTGGATTAATAAGGGACTAAGCCGAAAAAAAAACGAATGAATATATTTCAACACATGTGTACATATACATACGGTTGAAGTCAGAATTATTCGCCCCCCTTTAAATTTAATTTTTTTAATATTTCCCAATTGATGTTTATTGATGTATCAGAGCAAAGAAATTTTCACAGTATGTCTGATAATATTTTGTCTTCTGGAGAAAGTCTTATTTGTTTTATTTCGTCTAGAATAAAAGCAGTTTTACATCTTTTAAACACCATTTTAATGACAAAATGAGGATAGAAGTGTTTTGAAAAATATCTAGTAACATATTATTTACTGTCATCATGGCAAAGATAAAATAAATCAGCTATTAGAAATGAGTTATTAAAACTATTATGTTTAGAAATGTGTTGAAAAAAATCTTATTTTGGTTAACCAGAAATTGGGGAAAAAAATAAACAGGGGGGCAAATAATTTTGACTTCAACTGTACAATATGTAAACAGCCATTTCTGCTAAATAATTTAAAATATTGATTTTTTTTTCAGTCTTTGGACAAAAAATATGTATGTTAAATTATAAAATATGCAGTATATATAAACAATTGTTATTATTTTCATTTATTATTTCTTTTTCTTTTCGGCATAGTCCCTTTATTAATCTGGGAATCGCCAGAGCGTAATGAATATAATAATATATAATGAAAATATGTAAGTAATGAAAATAATGAAAAGTAATGTAATGAAAATATAATATATAATATATATATATATATATCCATATATCCATGTTCATTAAAGTTTACATATTTTTTTTTAAATATGTTGCATATTTGACATATTTTATATATCTGAAACCCAAATATGTTAATCTAGTATGTAAATATTGCCATATATGAGATGTCTATATGTGATCGCTTCTACCAGAAATCAAACAGAGTATGGGACAAATGGTTTAGCGAGACTTGCACTCTCAGACATCCACGCTTTTAATGTGTACCCCTCACCCTGACCCTAACCCTCACAGTGACGTCGCTAACTCTATTGATTGCATGTGCAGGTCTGCAGCCAGATACTATTGGGTTTAGTTGCATGTCTGCTTGTGAACATCCATTCATGCTTCTAACTTGGCACAAGACAAGGGAGGATTAAGTGTACAGGGCAGGTTAAAAGCTGCGTACCAATAGGTGGCACTCTACCCTTTTTGACTATAAAGGGCAACCCTGAGCATGTGGGTATCGGGGGGACGGAGGGGATTGAATGTATTTTGGCAAACTTACTGCTATTTATCCATAAAGACGAGCTTTAAAACAATCCAGTAATTGGATGGAGTGTTGATGTTTATTAGCATAATCTTAAGCCATTTGGCTGTAGGAAAGACGGAGAGAATTGCCCAGACTAATATCTACTTACCCTGTGTCAGTAAAAAGTCATTAATATTGAGACATGACCTCAATAGTAATACATCCGAGAGCTTCCAGATAATGCATGTATAATTAAAGCGACTGTGCATGTGAACTTGCAATATGGATGATCATAAATTGCAGATTTCTAAAGTCCATTTTGCATTTTTTGTCAATTTATCCACTCTGAAAAATGACGTTTGTGGTTTGTTTAAAATACTTATTTAAAATGAGCTGAAACAACACCGTTTTTAAGATTTTTTGGGGTCAAATAAATAGTTTTATGTTCAATCTACTTAATTTTTAACCTTTTTTTAATACAGAAGATATTTTTAGAATTGTTGGAAACCTGTAACCATTAACATATTATGGAATACTTTGGACGTCAATAGTTACAGGTTACTAACATATTTTCAAAATACCTTCTTTTGTGTTAAACAGAAAGGTTTGGAACCACTTGAGGGAGATTAAATGATGGGTACAATCTCATTTTTTGGGTAAACTAAAATATTATTAAAAAAAAATTTAAATATAAAAAAATATTAGTTTTTACATAAATTGCAGCAACAATAAAAACTGACATATTGTATAACTAGCCTTCACACATAACACTTAAAACAACATCCAAAAAAGTGTTTAATACAACAAAAAAGTGTTTAACATTTTCCCACATATTATACAGACATTATAAAATTGATTGTGACAAAAACAAAGAAACAGACAGTCAAAAAAAAAAAGAGAGAGAATAACAGTTTTCTCATTTATTATAATTTTCATTTTAATGACAAAAAAACATGCTTTTTTAAAAATAAAACTCTTGCCACAAAAGAGGAAAAATAGTTTGCATTTAAATCAAGATGGAGACAAATGTGTCATGATATATTATATATTAGTGTATATATACAACATATAAATATTGTGCTTTCATGTAATGCTATCACTGCATTTGCTTACACATTTTCAAATATGGTTCATGAGGACTCTCAATAGGCGTAATGTGTTTTATACTGTATTAAATTTGCTTATTATGGCCTAACCCTAACCTCAACCCTACTTTAAGTCAAAAACTTTAAGTATGATTTTCATGTCATCCTATAATTTCGTGTCCTCGCAAAGCACATAAACACACACACACACAGGTTTACGAGGACTCTCAATAGGCGTAATGTGTTTTATATTGTACAAAAATGTGGTTATAATGGCCTAACCCTAACCCTCACAGGAAACCTGTGCCAAATTTAAGTCAAAAGAGCCGTAAAGTATGATTTTCACGTCATTATACAATTTCGAGTCCTCATTAAGCACATAAACACACACACACATGGGTTTGCGAGGACTCTCAATAGGCATAATATGATTTATACTGTAAAAACTGTGCTTATTATGGCCTGACCCTAACCCCAACCCTCACCGGAAACCTGTGCCAAATTTAAGTCAAACAACCCTGTTAAGTATGATTTTCAATGTCATTATACAATTTCGAGTCCTCATTTAGCACATAAACACACACACACATGGGTTTACGAGGACTCTCAATAGGCATAATATGATTTATACTGTAAAAACTGTGCTTATAATGGCCTGACCCTAACCCCAACCCTCACCGGAAACCTGTGCCAAATTTAAGTCAAACAACCCTGTTAAGTATGATTTTCAATGTCATTATACAATTTCGAGTCCTCATTTAGCACATAAACACACACACACATGGGTTTACGAGGACTCTCAATAGGCATAATATGATTTATACTGTAAAAACTGTGCTTATTATGGCCTGACCCTAACCCCAACCCTCACAGGAAACCTGTGCCAAATTTAAGTCAAACAACCCTGTTAAGTATGATTTTCAATGTCATTATACAATTTCGAGTCCTCATTTAGCACATAAACACACACACACATGGGTTTGCGAGGCCTCTCAATAGGCATAATATGATTTGTACTGTAAAAACTGTGCTTATTATGGCCTGACCCTAACCCCAACCCTCACAGGAAACCTGAGCCAAATTTAAGTCAAACAACCCTGTTAAGTATGATTTTCAATGTCATTATACAATTTCGAGTCCTCATTTAGCACATAAACACACACACACATGGGTTTACGAGGACTCTCAATAGGCATAATATGATTTATACTGTAAAAACTGTGCTTATTATGGCCTGACCCTAACCCCAACCCTCACAGGAAACCTGTGCCAAATTTAAGTCAAACAACCCTGTTAAGTATGATTTTCAATGTCATTATACAGTTTATTGTTCTAGTGAAGCACATAAACACACACACACATGGGTTTACGAGGACTCTATATAGACGTAATGTGTTTTATATTGTTAAAAAGTGTGCTAATTATGGCCTGACCCTAACCCTCACAGGAAACCTGAGCCAAATTTAAGTCAAACAACCCTGTTAAGTATGATTTTCAATGTCATTATACAATTTCGAGTCCTCATTAAGCACATAAACACACACACACATGGGTTTACGAGGACTCTCAA
The DNA here is from genome assembly GCA_903798195.1 of Danio kyathit. Classification (NCBI taxonomy): domain Eukaryota; kingdom Metazoa; phylum Chordata; class Actinopteri; order Cypriniformes; family Danionidae; genus Danio; species Danio kyathit. The sequence continues at coordinate 52,178,574 of LR812539.1, forward strand.
TAGGCATAATATGATTTATACTGTAAAAACTGTGCTTATTATGGCCTGACCCTAACCCCAACCCTCACCGGAAACCTGTGCCAAATTTAAGTCAAAAGAGCCGTAAAGTATGATTTTCATGTCATTATACAATTTTGTGTCCTCGTTAAGCACATAAACACACACACAAACAGATTTACGAGGACTATCAATAAGCATAATTTTGTCCTTTTATTCTAGTTGAAATGAAACAAATAAGACTTTCACCAATAGAAAAAATATTATCAGACATACTGAACATTTTCTTGATCTGTTAAACATTATTTGGGAAATATTTAAAAAATAAATTAATTAAAAGGGGGGCGAATAATTCAGACTTCAATTAATTGATTTGTAAACTAATTAGATTCGTTTTCTTTGCATATATGGATTTCGTTGGTTGTTACCAACATCCAGGAAAATTTTCAAGCCAACATCACCTTTGAAATATGTTTTCTGAGAAAAATGGTGACGTGTTGACTAATTTCCCCTGCTGTATAGGTAACATACATTATGCGTCAATGATGCTACTATTTGGCACAAATCCATAAATTCAAATATATCAAATAAAAGTGATGTAACGTCACATAAAAACTATCAATAGGCCTCAACATTTGCATGTACTTCTTTCGTCTAAACTGCAAATTGCATAAATATTTGTGAATTGGATTAGCTGGCTCTAATTAAGACTTTATTATTTGGTGTTAATGTACTTACATATTAAAATGGGAAATAAATACACCTCATAATATGATGAGAATTGAAAAATCCATTTATAGATATAAATCGAAACGAGATGGATGTTCTGAAAACAACACAAATAAATGAACTCATTTCACAGGATGGACTGTTGCCAGGAAACCCTCTTCAGATGATGGTTTCTGCCAAAAGCAGCCGCTGATTGTGATGTATTTAAATATACATTTCGTAATGCGCTTTGATGGAGGCCAGCAGATAAATCATCTCCAATTATAAAAAGCACCTTATATAAGAAGAACAATTCATCAATCGCATAAAACACAGCAGAACTGAATCTGTTTACTCATGCACTCCTGAAAAGGCTGTAGGAGGGAGAGTGTGTCTGTGTGTTTTAGAAGCGTGTGTGCGTGTGTGTGTGTGTAGGACAGTGCATTTGAAACGTACTGTACATACTCATAGCTGTCCCCAAGAGGCCCGCCTTTGTCCAAAACTGCAGTTCTAAAAGAATTCTCTCCTAAAAGACCCCCATCAGTTCAATGAAGCGTAAAGAGTGGGACAAAATAATTCAAGAAAACAGCTACTGTCTGGAGATAGCACGCATCTTTTGCCCCAGGTGGACTCCAGTGTCTGAAAACACCAGAACTGTGAGTGCCTGTGTAAAGGAGGTGAACCAAATAATGGAAACACCACAATGATAAATAATAAAACATCTTAACCATGTTACGTTCTAATAAATGAAGCTAAGTAGTACCCAGAATGCACAAGTATCAGCTGTGAAATCTGTTAAATTATTCAATGTGGTAAGAGGAAATCCAGCAATTTATTTTAGGGGTACTCTTGCAGAAATTGTATATACTGTGTATACTACTTGACAAAAGTATTGTCGCCTATCCAAGTTTTAGGAACAACACATAATAACTTGACTTCTAGTTGATCATTTGGTATCAGAAGTGGCTTATATGAAAGAAAAAGCCTCTAGATTACGCTTATTTTACTAAAATAAAATATGATCATGCCTTGATTTTTATTTATTTCATTAGGACAGTAAGGTCTGACTTTACTTAGACAAAAGTCTTGTCACTTAACAGAAATAATGTACAGTATAGAATATAAAGTCATGGAGCAGTGGAAACAGAATGAATATTGTGTCTGACTCACGTGAGCTTGGAGGACTGCATCCATACATCTCTGCAATGACTCAAATAACTTCTTAATAAAGTCATCTGGAATGGCAAAGAAAGCGTTCTTGCAGGACTCCCAGAGTTCATCAAGATTCTTTGGATTCATCTTCAATGTCTCCTCCTTAATCTTACCCCAGACATGATCAATAATGTTCATGTCTGGTGATTGGGCTGGCAAATCTTGGAGCACCTTGACCTTCTTTGCTTTCAGGAACTTTGATGTGGAGGTGGGAGTATGAGAAGGAGCGCTATCCTGCTGGAGAATTTGCCCTCTCCTGTGGTTTGTAATGTAATGGGCAGCACAGATATCTTGATACCTCAGGCTGTTGATGTTGCCATCCACTCTGCAGATCTCTCACACGCCCCCATACTGAATGTAACCCCAAACCATGATTTTTCCTTCACCAAACTTGACTAATTTTTGTGAGAATCTTAGGTCCAGTAGGTCTTCTGCAGTATTTGTGCTGATTGGGATGCAGTTCAACAGAATATTCATCAGAAAAATTAACCTTCTGCCCCTTTTCCAAATTATCAACTAGAGGTCAAGTTATTATTTGTTGCTCTTACAACTGGGATCAACAACAATATATATATATATATACACACATACAGTTGAAGTCAGAATTATTCGCCCCCCTTTGAATTTTGTTTTCTTTTTAAAATATTTCCCAAATGATGTTTAACCGAGCGAGGAAATTTTCACAGTATGTCTGATAATTTTTTTTCTTGTGGAGAAAGTCTTATTTGTTTTATTTCGGCTAGAATAAAAGCAGTTTTAAAATTTTTAAAAGCCATTTTAAGGTCAAAATTGTTAGCCCCTTTAAGCTATTTTTTTTCAATAATCTACAGAACCATCGTTATACAATAACTTGCCTAATTATCCTAATCTGCCTAGTGAACCTAATTACCCTAGTTAAGCCTTTAAATGTTACTTTAAGCTGTATAGAAGTGTCTTGAAAAGTATCTAGTAATATATTATTTACTGTCATCATGGCAAAGATAAAATAAATCAGTTATTAGAAATGAGTTATTAAAACTATTATGTTTAGAAATGTGTTGAAAAATTCTTCTCTCCATTAAACAGAAATTAGGGGAAAAAATAAACATGGGGCTAATAATTCAGCTTGGCTAATTTTTCTGACTTCAACTGTATATATAAGGGTTGGACGATGAAACTGAAACACTGGCCAATTCAGTGTTAAAGGCCAATCTTTATTGATTGCACATTCCACCAGTAAGAGCTGTGTGAAGGTTTAATTAGCAGAGTAATAGAACAGTTTTGCTTAAAACATTGCAATGCACACAGCATTATGGGTGACATATCAGAGTTAAAAAAAGACAAATTGTTGACGCATCTGTGACCAAGACAGCAATTTTTTTTATGATGGATCATGAGCCACGGTATCCAGAGTAATGTCAGCATACCACCAAGAAGGACAAACCACATCCAACAATAGTAACTGTGGATGCAAGAGAAAGCTGTCCTGAAAGAGATGTCCAGGTGCTAACCACTGTCACTGCCAAGAACTACCGAACCATTCTGGAAGACCATGTGCACCTAATGGTTCAAACATTGTGTCGTGAAGGTGGTGCTGTGTATCAGGATGATAATGCACCTATACACACAGCAAGACTGCTGACAGAGTAATTTGATGAACATAAAAGTGAAGTTGAACGTCTCCCATGGCCTGCACAGTCACCAAATCTAAATATTATTGAGCCACTTTGGGGTGTTTTTGGAGGAAAGAGTCAGGAAACGTTTTCATCCACCAGCATCACGTAGTCACCTGGCCACTATTTATATCTGGCCACTGTGCAGGACTTGTATCTGCCATTCCCGAGATGAATTGATGCTATATTGACTGCAAAAGGAGGCCCTACACCATACTAATGTGTAATTGTGATCTAAAACCAGGCGTTTCAGATACATTGTCCAACCCCTGTACATGGGTACGATAAGGCTTGTATTACATCTTGACATTTTGGTCACACTTTATTTTAATGTACAATTCACACTATTAACAAACTATTAATAAACCATTAACTAAGACTTTTAGCTCAATAAACTACAAATTTTTCTGCTTATGAATAGCTGGGTTTAGGTATTGAGTAGGATTAAGGATGTAAAAACAAGATCCTACTTTATAAGTACTCATAAACAGTTAATATCTTCATGATAGGCAGGTGATAAGTCAGCAGTTAATGGTGTGAATTGTTACTTAAACTAAAGTGTCACTGAAATATTTGACCTGTTTGAGTGTATATATAGAGGTTTTGTGTGTGTATGTGTGTGTTTGTCTGTAATTAACTGGCAGTGTCCTAACCAGTGCCACAAATGCCACTGAGCTTGAATTTCTTTAGGGAGAAGGGAAATCATTCTGCAGTCGGAGAGTTTCATGCCAGAGCAATGAGAGGTCAATACATGCTACAGGGCCGGTGGAGAGGGAAGGTCCAAAGGTGGAGAAGAGTAACACCGTCCCTCTCAAAACAATCACAGTTACACTTTCAGCAGCAGTGTCTCTCATCTATCCATACATACATCCATACATACATCCTTCAGTTTATAAGATGGTGATTGTCTTCAGTTGTCCTTCTTTGCAGTTTCTAACAGCACTCACACTTCCCTGAAAAAGAAAAACAAAGGGTGAATGAGCCAAACGACAATAGTTATTAGCACTACAGTTTATTTTTTTATGTAAGTTTTTTCCCCAAAATCATAATTAAAGGTACAGTATACTCAAAAAAAAGATGTTTGCTGTTTCCATACTGTCTTAACACAAATCGATTGCATGGAACCCAGCATTATATACAGTGTAGGAGATTTTGGAAAATTCTAATGTTAGCCTGATAGCATTGACAGCCTTACGTCCATCCCTGCAAATTGCAGACAAACACTACAACATCACCATAATACATCAAGTAACATTCCCTAGACCAGGGGTGTCCAAACTCGGTCCTGGAGGGCCAGTGTCCTGCATAGTTTAGCTCCGACTTCCTTCAACACACCTAGAAAGCCTAGAAAGAGGTTGATTAGCTGGTTCAGCTGTGTTTAATTGAGGTTGGAACTAAAATATGCAGGACACCCCTGCTGAAAAATCCAGCTTGAACCAGCCTAGGATGGTTGGCTGGTTTTAGCTGGTCGACCAGCCTGGTTTTAGAGGGGTTTTGGCCATTTCCAGGCTGGTTTCCAGCCATTTCCAGCCTGGTCTTAGCTGGTCAGGCTGGAAAATGACCAGCTTAAACCAGCTAAAACCAGCTTAACCTGCCTGGTTTAAGCTGGACATAGCTGGTTTTGGCTGGTCAAGCTGGTTTTAGCTGGTCAATTCCCAACCAGACCAGCTAAGACCAGGCTGGAAATGGCTGGAAACCAGCCTGGAAATGGCCAAAACCCCTCTAAAACCAGGCTGGTCAACCAGCTAAAACCAGCCAACCAGCTTAGGCTGGTTTAAGCTGGATTTTTCAGCAGGGACCGGCCCTCCAGGACTGTGTTTGGGCACCTCTGCCCCAGACAGACAAATTTATAGTACTTTTTAGTGATTTAATGGTCCTGTGAAACAAAAAAATAATGCTTTTAGGTGTTATAGGAGATTTTGGAAAATGCTTACTTTAGCCTGATAGCACTGAAAGCCTTACTTCCCTCCTCCAAATCACAGAAAAACATGACAACATCACCATCAAGTAACATTCACTAGAAAGATAACATTATAGTACTTTATAGAGATTTAAATGTTCTGTGAAACTAAAATAAATTTGTAGGTGTAAGGAGATTTTGGAAAATGCTATCGTTAGCCGTTAGCCTGAAATTCTTACATTCCTTCCTGCAAATCGCAGATAAACATGACAACATCACCATAATACATCACGTAACATTCAGGCTGGTCAGGCTAGAAAATGAACAGCTAAAACCAACTTGACCAGCTTGGTTTAAGCTGGACATAGCTGGTTTTGGCTGGGCTATCTGGCTAGGCTGGTTTTAGCTGGTCATTTTCCAGCCTGACCAGCCTGAATGTTACGAAACCAGCCTGGAAATGGCCAAAACCCCTCTAAAATCAGGCTGGTCAACCAGCTAAAACCAGCAAACCATCCTGGGCTGGTTTAAGCTGGATTTTTCAGCAGGGTAATACATCAAACAACGTTCACCAGAAAGACGTTATAGTACAGTTAGTGATTTAAAGATCGTGTGAAACAAAAATAATGTTGTTATAAGACATTTTGGAAAATGCTAACATTAGCCTGATAGCACTGAAAACCTTACCTCCTTGTAAATTGCAGACAAACATGACAACAGCACCATAATACATCATGTAACATTAACCAAAGAGACAACTTTATAGTAGGCTACAGATAGTGAACCTAAAATAATGTTTTTATGTGTTGTAAGAGATTTTGAAAAATGCTAACGTTAACCTGATAGCACTGAAAACCTTATTTTGTCCCTTCCTGTAAAACACTGACAAACATGACAACATCACCATAATCACGTAAAGTTCACCAGAAAGACAACATTATAGTACAGTTAGTGAAAGGTCCTGTGAAAGTAAAATAATGTTTTTAGGTGTTATTAGAGATTTTGGAAAAATGTGTTAGCCTGATAGCATGAAAGCCTTACATTCCTCCCTGCAAATTGCAGACAAACATGACAGCATCATCTTAATACATCACATAACATTCACTAGAAAGACAACTTTATAGTGATTTAAAGGTCCTGTGAAACTAAAATAATGGTTTTAGGTGTTATAGGAGATTTTGGAAAATGCTAACATTAGCCTGATTGCACTGCAATCCTTATGTTTCTCCCTGCAAATCACTGACAAACACAACAACATCACCATAATACATCACATAACATTTCCCAGAGACATTAGGCATTTAGACAGGACAGTGGATCAGTCGTAAGCATTGTCGCTTCACAGCAAGAAAGTCCCTGGTTCGAACCCTGGCTGTACCAGTTGGCATTTCTATGTAGACGTTGCATGTTCTCCCCGTGTTCATGTGAGTTTCCTCTGGGTGCTCCGGTTTCCCCCACAGTCCAACCACATGTGGTATAGGTGAATCCAGTCCTGCAGCTAGAAAGCACCGGTTGCAGACCTGCCTACCTGTAACGGGGGTGATAAGTGTAGGATGTGGGGGGAGACAGTGACTGTCTATCTATCTATGTTTATAGTGTGTGTGTGTGTGAATGTGAGAGTGTATGGGTGTTTCCCAGTACTGGGTTATGTAAAAAGAATATTCTGGAATAGTTGGTGGTTCATTCCGCTGTGGTAAGTTAAGGAAAATGAATGAATGAATATTTGCATTTCTCAAAACAATTTGTCCAGTACAGCAGAACACAATGGATTACCTGAAAAACCTATCACTCACTTAATCTTTAGGTGATCTCTCAAAAGGCCTTATACGTCAATGAACATATGCAATACATTGATTAGGTTAACTAGGCAAGTTATGTTAATAAGATCAAGTCATTGGACAGCAGTGGCTTGTTCCATAGCCAATCGAAGAAGACAAATCTTAAGGGAGTTAATAATATTGACCTTAAAATATAAAGACGTAGACAAAATTTATGAAGTTGGTAGCCTTCCATTGAAGAAAGAAAAACTACAGTGGACACTGAAACAACATAACTGTAGTGATTAATCCAACCCAGGCTCATTCTGAAATATACATTTTTAGAGAACGGCAAATACATCCCAGGAGTTTTTGCAGTTTTTGTTTTCGCTAATCCACCAGACGCCGCTGTGTACACTTTTTGAGACTTGCGTGGCATTTGCACCTGTTGTGTTTTTGTAAATCCACCAGAGGGCTCTGTTGACAGACTGACTGACTGTCGACTGACTGATTGACTGAAATATTGACTGACTGACTGACAGTTTTTCCCGCTTTCCGGAACCGCTCTTCGCCATACTCGAACCCCATCATCGTGGTCAACTCCTCTCTACATCTCAAGTCTGCTGACGTACATGACGAGCTAACTGGACAAACTGGTAACAGCGAGAGAGCTGTCCATATGGAGGTAAGCGGTCAGCTGGTAAGAACAAAAAGGAACGGCATCATACTGCCCCGTAGCGTTCGCTTTAAAGACGAAATGCAGCCATACGTACTTCTAGCTACATAATTCGCGTTCTCCAGAAATGTATATAGGGCTACGTTTTCAGAATGAGCCTTCAAATTATGACTCAATAGAAGCATTAAAAAGGCCAAACTAATGAAACTAACTTGGACAAAATTGTCATTTTTTTATTCTGGTCAAACCTAAAGTAATGACTTTACTTAAGCAAAAAATTTAATAAATAATAAATTCTAGGAAATAATGTGAAAATGTCCTTGACTCTGTTAAACACTTGAGAAATACTTGGAAAAAGAATTCAAATTTCACAATAGGGCTAATCAGTTTAAAATTGCTTAATGACCTTATAGTTTTTTTTTTTTCTCAATGGCTTAGTGCATTTCTCAGATCAGAAATGACATTTTCAAAACTGCTTGTTCAACCTCCACATCATCTAGCTACTTAATTTGATATATAATTAGTTTCTCATTGTTTTGCACAAGTTCCGTTTGCTTTGGTACATTCAAGCAATTGATTCTGTACATTTGTCTGTGGCTTCCAATATTATCAGCTGCTAATATCCTGTTGCTCAAAATGTGTTATATAGTTTTTTGTGCAACAGTCTTACCCCTCTGTTTATCATATACGTCATTAAATGCAAAACCACTGATCTATTACAATCTGATCAATTCATGTGAATTATGTCATAAATTATGCAGATGAATCTTGATTTTCACTAATAAAGAAAATGTAGAACAACCAATAGACCCTTTTCACATTTCTGGGTTTCTCAGTAGCGGAAGTTGCAAGCATAGTTGGGTAAACTTAAGAGTGCAGTGAATGGGAAAATACAACAATTTTTTTTTTACAATCCTATTTGCTGAAATACTAAAAGAAAAACTCTAGGATGGTGTTATCAAGACTTTCAGAAAAATGAAAAAAATTGTGTAACACTGGCGACGGCAGGCAGAGGAAAGAATAATTTCAAAATTACTCTCAATCCCATAGACGCTGCATTAGAAACACCTCACATAAGCTGTAATTTGTTTTTTGTAATTAGACGCAAAGATTATATAATACATTCATAAATGCATTTAAATGTTGATACGATTTTTAAAAAATAAAAATAGTAAAAACTTAAAATAGCAAAAAGGTCTGAAAATAGCAATGTGTGAGGGCAAACACATCTATAAACATGTTCATGTGCCGGGTGTATGAAAGGACCCTAAAAGTGCTCCCGCCAGACTCCGCTGATTCAAAAATGGTAAAACTCTAATGTTTAATGTTCAAAAATGGTAAAACTCTAATGTTCAAAAATGGTAAAACTCTAATGTTTAATGTTCAAAAATGGTAAAACTCCAATGTTTAATGTTCAAAAATGGTAAAACTCTAATGTTTAATGTTCGAAAATGGTAAAACTCCAATGTTTAATGTTCGAAAATGGTAAAATTCTAATGTTTAATGTTTAAAAATGGTAAAACTCTAATGTTTAAAAATGGTAAAACTCTAATGTCTAATGTTTAAACATGGTAAAACTCTAATGTTTAATGTTTAAAAATGGTAAAACTCTAATGTTTAATGTTTAAAAATGGTAAAACTCTAATGTTTAATGTTTAAAAATGGTAAAACTCCAATGTTTAGTGTTTAAAATGGTAAAACTCTAATGTTTAATGTTTAAAAATGGTAAAACTCTAATGTTTAATGTTTAAAATGGTAAAACTCTAATGTTTAATGTTTAAAAATGGTAAAACTCTAATGTTTAATGTTTAAAAATGGTAAAACTCTAATGTTTGATGTTTAAACATGGTAAAACTCTAATGTTTAATGTTTGAAAATGGTAAAACTCTAATGTTTAATGTTTAAAAATGGTAAAACTCCAATGTTTAATGTTTAAAAATGGTAAAACTCTAATGTTTAATGTTTAAACATGGTAAAACTCTAATCTTTATTGTTTAAACATGGTAAAACTCTAATGTTTAATGTTTAAAAATGGTAAAACTCTAATGTTTAATGTTTAAAAATGGTAAAACTCTAATGTTTAATGTTCAAAAATGGTAAAACTCTAATGTTTAATGTTTAAAAATGGTAAAACTCTAATGTTTAATGTTTAAAAATGGTAAAACTCTAATGTTAATGTTTAAAAATGGTAAAACTCTAATGTTTAATGTTTAAAAATGGTAAAACTCTAATGTTTAATGTTTAAAAATGGTAAAACTCTAATGTTTAATGTTTAAAAATGGTAAAACTCTAATGTTTAATGTTTAAAAATGGTAAAACTCTAATGTTTAATGTTTAAAATTGGTAAAACTCTAATGTTTAATGTTTAAAAATGGTAAAACTCTAATGTTTAATGTTTAAAAATGGTAAAACTCTAATGTTTAATGTTTAAAAATGGTAAAACTCTAATGTTTAATGTTTAAAAATGGTAAAACTCTAATGTTTAATGTTTAAAAATGGTAAAACTCCAATGTTTATTGTTTAAAAATGGTAAAACTCTAATGTTTAATGTTTAAAAATGGTAAAACTCTAATGTTTAATGTTTAAAAATGGTAAAACTCTGATGTTTAATGTTTAAAAATGGTAAAACTCTAATGTTTAATGTTCAAAAATGGTAAAACTCTAATGTTTAATGTTTAAAATTGGTAAAACTCTAATGTCTAATGTTTAAAATTGGTAAAACTCTAATGTTTAATGTTTAAAAATAGTAAAACTCTAATGTCTAATGTTCAAAAATGGTAAAACTCTAATGTCTAATGTTTAAAAATGGTAAAACTCTAATGTTTAATGTTTAAAAATGGTAAAACTCTAATGTTTAATGTTTAAAAATGGTAAAACTCCAATGTTTAATGTTTAAAAATGGTAAAACTCTAATGTTTAATGTTTAAAAATGGTAAAACTCTAATGTTTAATGTTTAAAAATGGTAAAACTCTAATGTTTAATGTTTAAAATGGTAAAACTCTAATGTTTAATGTTTAAAAATGGTAAAACTCCAATGTTTAATGTTTAAAAATGGTAAAACTCTAATGTTTAATGTTTAAAAATGGTAAAACTCTAATGTTTAATGTTTAAAAATGGTAAAACTCTAATGTTTAACCCTGGAAATAAGCTCATTTCCAAAAAAAGTAAAAAAGAAAAGGTGGAGTGATCCTTTAAAATATCTTTAAGTTCAAAAGTGTACCTTTTGAACAGCTTTTGTGCCTTTATTTCTGGTAGTGTGAATGCATAATGAACTGATAAATTTGTGTCTCCAGGTCTCACGTTCAACATTTCCTGACACATCTTAGATGGGCAGTAATTGAATGATCATTACACCAAAGTTATGGCAAAGGCCCGCGTGAAGATGGGAAAATAGGGGATTTCAGGCAGCGTTGACATTTATTGCCTTTGATTTATGAGAGAAGCACTTCCTCTCGCGTCTGGCACTCCAGTGGGCAATAAAGCGAAGAGCTTATCACCTGCAGGTAGCTTCTCTGAAACTGCTGCATACATGTGCGTGCGTACACACACACACACACACACACACATATCCAACTCAGTCAACGTGCTTCCTTAATGTCCGGACCTGAATGGAACTATTCATTAAAAAGCCACCAGCAGGCTTGTAGAACTCACTATGATTTCTTTGTCAGGTACACACCAATATACTGAATGTGTGTGAGCATGAAAGAGGAGATATCTCATATTTTCCCTTTCTCCCAATGGCAGCTCTTTCAGAGAGGCTTTGAGGCCTTTTTATATTTCATTCTCTTTTTCCTTGGGATTTGAAAAGAGTAAGGTGACACAAGGACAGGGAGAACCTGACCCGTGTTCAGTTCACGAAAGAAAGGCCGAAATTAATGCAAATGAACATGTTGGAATGAATGTCTTTAGGACATTCACAAAATAGACTGTTTAATATTACACATGTAGGATATACTGAAAACAATGACCCGGTTCTCGGAAACACTCCAATACTACTGCTGATTCATTTCAATTGAATAGAAACGGTCCATGTAGATTGTGTTAAATACATTTTAGCTGATAAAACTAACAGTTTGAATTACTGAATATATTTGTAACCCTTTTATAATGTGCACACTATGGATCATTTGTTATGCATTTGCAGTAGTTAGTTCATCATTTGTTAGGCATTAAGTTTATATTAGTAAGCAGTTCATAAATGAAGCTACAGATGCTGTATTCTTGACTTAATAGCATATTTAATGTATTTATTGACCTAATTTTTATGATTTCTTAATGAATTTTTTTCATTACTAAATTAAGTGTTGCATTATTTCCAAACCAGTTATTTAAAAGTGGTTTGTTTGGTTTTTAAGATCATTCAGAATAAGTAAATGAATAATAAACTATTCAAATTAACACATAATTATTACCAATAATAACAATATAAACAAAATTCCTACAGTTTTTTGGAACTCATCTAATGAGAGGACTAGTTATGCTCTGTAAATCCCTTATAATAACAGTTAAAGTAAAAAAAATAAAATTAACGATTGTGATTAACATAACAAACATGTTAATTTTAAGATACAAAAATGAAACTACAACTGTATCAAATGAAAACAACATAAAACAACAACAATTTAATATATTAACAAATTAAGAATATTATAAAGCGTTTCAGTGTTATTCAGCAATGTATAAAAAGTACAATAATTATATATATATATATATATATATATATATATATATATATATATATATATATATATATATATATATATATATATATATATATATATATACAAGCAGTGCAGAATTATTAGGCAAATGAGTATTTTGACCACATCATCCTCTTTATGCATGTTGTCTTACTCCAAGCTGTATAGGCTCGAAAGCCTACTACCAATTAAGCATATTAGGTGATGTGCATCTCTGTAATGAGAAGGGGTGTGGTCTAATGACATCAACGCCCTATATCAGGTGTGCATAATTATTAGGCAACTTCCTTTCCTTTGGCAAAATGGGTCAAAAGAAGGACTTGACAGGCTCCGAAAAGTCAAAAATAGTGAGATATCTTGCAGAGGGATGCAGCACTCTTAAAATTGCCAAGCTTCTGAAGCGTGATCATCGAACAATCAAGCGTTTCATTCAAAATAGTCAACAGGTTCGCAAGAACTGAGAACTGAGAACTGAACCATGAACTGAGAAAAGCCAAGCGTGCAGCTGCCAAGATGCCACTTGCCACCAGTTTTGCCATATTTCAGAGCTGCAACATCACTGGAGTGCCCAAAAGCACAAGGTGTGCAATACTCAGAGACATGGTCAAGGTAAGAAAGGCTGAAAAACGACCACCACTGAACAAGACACACAAGCTGAAACGTCAAGACTGGGCGAAAATAATATCTGAAGACTGATTTTTCTAAGGTTTTATGGACTGATGAAATGAGAGTGAGTCTTGATGGGCCTGTGGCTGGATTGGTAAAGGGCAGAGAGCTCCAGTCCGACTCAGACGCCAGCAAGGTGGAGGTGGAGTACTGGTTTGGGCTGGTATCATCAAAGATGAGCATGTGGGGCCTTTTCGGGTTGAGGATGGAGTCAAGCTCAACTCCCAGTCCTACTGCCAATTTCTGGAAGACACCTTCAAGCAGTGGTACAGAAAGTCTGCATCCTTCAAGAAAAACATGATTTTCATGCAGGACAATGCTCCATGAAGTACTCCACAGCGTGGCTGGCAAGAAAGGGTCTAAAAGAAGAAAAACTAATGACATGGCCTCCTTGTTCACCTGAGCTGAACCCCATAGAGAACCTGTGGTCCATCATCAAATGTGAGATTTACAAGGAGGGAAAACAGTACACCTCTCTGAACAGTGTCTGGGAGGCTGTGGTTGCTGCTGCACGCAATGTTGCTGGTGAACAGATCAAAACACTGACAGAATCCATGGATGGCAGGCTTTTGAGTGTCCTTGCAAAGAAAGGTGGCTATATTGGTCACTGATTTGTTTTAGTTTTGTTTTTGAATGTCAGAAATGTATATTTGTGAATGTTGAGATGTTATATTGGTTTCACTGGTGAAAATAAATCATTGAAATGGGTATATATTTGTTTTTTTGTTAAGTTGCCTTATAATTATGCACAGTAATAGTCACCTGCACACACAGAGATCCTCCTAAAATAGCTCAAACTAAAAACAAACTAAAAACTACTTGCAAAAATATTCAGCTTTGATATTAATGAGTTTTTGGGTTCATTGAGAACATGGTTGTTGTTCAATAATAAAATAATAAAATGAATCCTCAAAAATACAACTTTCCTAATAATTCTGCACATTCTCTTTTATATATATACAATTATGGTATTGAACTGTTGTATATATGCAATATCACACTTGTAGCAGTGCAATATGGCTGTATATTGGCACTGGTGGGAGGCGAGCATTAGCTCCAGGCAGCAGGCCAAGTGCCTTAGTGTCCAACCAATGACGATATACAACCATATCGCACTGCTATGAGTGTGATATTGCGTTTATTGCATTGATTCACTCCATAAATCACTTATAATGAAACTTAAAGGCTCAGTTATATTCTAAACAAAGCATAACTATTTGTAACATTAGTCCAGGGAAAAGGCAAAAGGTGGATCCACGTAACCTAATTAATTCAAATGAAACAAAAACCAAGATCCAACAGTCCAAAGACATCCACCAGAGAACAGACAACAACCACATACAAACATTTAATGCCCAACAAACACAGACTAAAAATATGGCAATACATATAGTGTGTGAAAATGAGCTGCAGGTGTAGTGTAATCAAAGTCCATGAGCATCAGGTGTGAGGTGCAAAAGAATATGGGATGTGTAGTCCAGTTCATTGGCAGATGTGATGTGTGCACTCTACACATCACATCTTCCAATAAACTACACATCCCATAATCCTCTAGTGTGTCTGGTGGGCACTCTAGCTGGTGACAGTGACACCATTCCTCACTTTAGATGAGCTCCCAAAACTGTAGAAATCCCTGTTCATTAAGCATTTATTAACATGCAGAGTAGCATATGCCTGAATGATAAGATATATAAATGTTAAATTAAATACTTTATTAATCATTTACTTACTTATTTGGAATCTAAAAACCCACCAACTACTCTTTAATTACTGGTTTGTAAATGCAATGCTTAATGTAATAATGGAAAATAATAATTTAACAAAGTGTTAAAATACAATCAAGCACAGTATATATGCACTTTCAGCATTTGTAGCTGTGTTTCTAAACTGCTTACTAATGTCTATTAATATAGAGTTAATGCTTAACAAATGACGAACTATTTGCAAATGCTAAAAAAAAAAAATTCATAGTGCGCAGCTATTATAAAATGTTACATTTATAACCCCATTTTCCTTCAGTCCATACATATACACTCACCAGCCACTTTATTAGGTACACCTGTCCAACTGCTCGTTAACGCAAATTTCTATTTCTGCCAATCACATGGCAGCAACTCATGGCAGCATTTAGGCATGTAGACATGGTCAAGGCGATCTGCTGCAGTTCAAACCGAGCATCAGAATGGGAAAGAAAGGTGATTTAAGCTACTTTGAACTTGGAATGGTTGTTGGTGCCAGACAGGCTGGTCTGAGTATTTCAGACTGCCAGACGTCAGAGGAGAACGGCTGATAGAAAGGCAACAGTAACTCAAATAACCACTCATTACAACCAAGGTATGCAGAAGAGCATCTATGAACGCCCAACGCGTCGAACCTTGAGGCGGATGGGCTACAGAAGCAAAAAACCACACCGGGTGCCACTCCTGTCAGCTAAGAACAGGAAACTGAGGCTACAATTTGCACAGGCTCACCCAAATTGGACAAAAAACGTTGCCTGGTCTGATGAGTCTCGATTTCTGCTGCAACATTTGGATGGTAGGGTCAGAATTGGAGTCAACAACATGCCTTGTATTAACAGTTGAGGCTGGTGGTGGTGGTGTAATGGTGTGGGGGATATTTTCTTGGCACACTTTGGGCCCATTAGTACCAACTGAGCATCGTGTCCACGCCACAGCCTACCTGACTATTGTTGCTGACCATGTCCATCCCTTTATGACGACAGTGCACCCATCTTCTGATGGCTACTTCCAGCAGGATAACGCGCCATGTCATAAATCGAGAATCATCTCAGACTGGTTTCTTGAACATGACAATGAGTTCGCTGTACTCAAATGGCCTCCACAGTCACCAGTTCTCAATCCAATAGAGCACCTTTGGGATGTGGTGGAATGAGAGATTCCCATCATGGATGTGCAGCTGACAAATCTGCAGCAACTGCATGATGCTATCATGTCAATATGGAGCAAAATATTTCCAGTACCTTGTTAATCCACAGAGGATTAAGGCAGTTCTGAAGGCAAAAGTCCGGTACTAGTAAGGTGTACCTAATAAAGTGGCCAGTTAGTGTATTTATCATAAATTAAAGGGAGCTCAGGAGTGATTAATCTAATTACCGGCCTTATTAGAAGCAAACTATTAAAACTGAGTGAAGAAGATTTACATCCTTTAACACACCTTTTAACAGACATCAAACAACAAGGAGTGATGAAAGTTGACTGTGTTGTCACTTGCGTCTAGGCCAAAACGTTATGCAAAAAAGTCACTGTAAAGATTACGGCCAACTAACACATACGTTCTGCATCTGTGAGACCAGATGACTGTATAAACCAGCAGACGGCAGTAGACTACATTCACCAGTCTAAAAAGTACAATTAATGTATGACTGTAGCAGATATAAATGTAGAAATTGTAAAATATGTAAAGCGTTGCTTGCTTAAAGGGATCGTTTACCCCAAAATGACTATTCTGTTATCATTTACTATGAAAGTCAATGGCTTACGTTTTTCAGCTTTCTTTAAAGTATCTTCTTCTGAAAGGTTTGGAACCACTTGAGGGTGAGTAAATATTGAGTATGTTTTCATTTTGGCGTGAACTATCCCTTTAACCTTTTCTTTTCCAAACAGCCATGTTGTTGTCAATATACAGTTGAAACCAGAAGTTTACATACACTCTAAAAAAAGGAACATAACCATTTTTAAAAAAAATGTCTACTAAACGTTTACTATTGTAGGTCTGTTAGGATTACCTAAATGATTTACATTTGCTAAATGCCAGAATAATGAGATATTTTTTTTTGGAGAATTTTTTATTCATTTCTAGACAGTCAAAACTTTAACAAACAGTTCCTTGGTATTTTTTTTTTTCGCTTTGTTTTTAAACTGTATAACTTTGGTCAAATGTTTTGGATATCCTTCCACAAGCTTCTCACAATAGTTTGCAGGAATTTTGGCCCATTCCTCCTGACAGAATTGGTGTAACTGAGTCAGATTTGTAGACAAGCTTTTTTTAACTCTGCTCACAAATTTTCTATAGGGTTGAGCTCAGGGCTTTGTGATGGCCACTCCAAAACATTCACTCTGTTGTCCTTAAAGCACATATTAACTAATTTGGCAGTATGCTTAGGGTCATGGTATGTTTGGAAGACCCATTTGTGGCCAAGTTTTAATTTCCTGGCTGATGTCTTGAGATGTTGCTTTAGTATTTCCACATAATGTTCTTTCTTCAAGATGCCATCTATGCTGTGAAGTGGACCAGTCCCTCCTGCAGCAAAACAGCCCCACAACATGATGCTGCCGCCCCCATACTTCACAGTCGGGATGGTGTTCCTAGGCTTGTAAGCTTTCCCCTTTGTCCTCCAAATGTAACACTGGTCATTATGGCCAAACAGTTCAATCTTAGTTCCATCAGACCACAGGACATGTCTCCAAAAATTATTCTTTTTCCCAGTGTAATTCAGCAAATTGTAATCTGGCTTTTTTGTTGATTCTGGCTTGTTGATTTTCCCATGTTGTCACACAAAGAAGCAGTGTGTTTGAGGTTTTCCTTAAATACTATTCTACAGTTGTGCCTCTAATTAACTCAAATGTTGTCAATTCGCTAATCAGAAACTTCCAAAACCTTGACACCATCATCTGAGCTTTTTCAGAGGCATAATAATCTTATTGTATGTAAACTTTACTCAAGAAAAGTTATAACAATTTCTCAAAAAATATCTCTCTTATTATTCTGCTATTAAGCAGAACAGAAACAAATTTGATAATCCTGATTTACCTAAAAGAGAAAAAGTTTAGTCAAATTAACATCTGACTTTTTTAAAAAAAAAATTTAAACCTCTGGTTTCAACTGTATTTGTTTATTGGACTGCTTAAATGATGAATTTTGTCGATTCCTTTTTAAATTAATTATAAAGAACGCAACTCAGACATTTCCATAAAAAACTTGCAGAATTCAACCAACAAAATGACACCTTCGAGCTCCTAAACTTCCTAAATTTCCCCAATGACAATTGAACAAGTTTAGTCAGTCAAATATACTAGTGCCAATGTTATGAGCACTTCACAACTGGGCTGACAGAAGCTTAACAACTGTTTGACAAAAGTGTGTCACGGCCTCAAAACAAATGCAGCAGTAATCTCCCAAACATTCTGTAGTGCTTTTTAGGGTTGTCATGATACTGGAATTCGGTACCATTCGATAGAGAAATTTTAATTCCCACTAACATTTGAGCACTGTTGATCGCGTTCTTAAACAGCGCTGATTTGTGTTCATGTGCTCAGCAGAAATGACTGTGATTGGCCGTAAAGCTCATCAGTTCACCAAACTCTCCGCTGTTTACTGAGTGTAACCACAGATACAGGGACACTGGAGCGTTTTAAAGTCACGTCGATCAGCTGGTTTGTCTATAAGCTGACATACCAGCGATCCACTGATGGATCGCGGCTTTAAAACGCTTCAGCGTCCCTGTATCTGTGGTTACACTCAGTAAACAGCAGTGAGTTCGGTGAACTGATGACCTTAATGGCCAATCACAGCCATTTCTCAAATATTAACGGGAATTTAACATTTTTTAAATTTCAGTACCGATTGGTATCAAATTCCAGTATCATGACAACACTACTTACTATATGGTCCTACTCCTAAACTTAACCCGCACAAGAAACCTGTGGCAAAATCTGAATGTCTAAAGACCTTATTAAGTATGATTTTAAAGCATTTAGAATTACAAGGACATCATGTCCTCGTAAACCACAGTAATAGAGTACAACTAGCTTTTACCCATGTCATTATACAAAAAACTGTCCTTGTAAACCACCAAAACCACTACACACACACGCACGTCCCTGCTGAAAAATCCAGCTTAAACCAGCCTAAGCTGGTTGGCTGGTTTTAGCTGGTCGACCAGCCTGGTTTTAGAGGGGTTTTGGCCATTTCCAGGCTGGTTTCCAGCCATTTCCAGCCTGGTCTTAGCTGGTCAGGCTGGGAGTTGACCAGCTAAAACCAGCTTGACCAGCCAAGACCAGTTGTGTCCAGCTTAAACCAGGCTGGTCAAGCTGGTTTTAGCTGGTTAAAGCTGGTCATTTTCCAGCCTGACCAGCTAAGACCAGGCTGGAAATGGCTGGAAATCAGCCTGGAAATGGCCAAAACCCCTCTAAAACCAGGCTGGTCGACCAGCTAAAACCAGCCAAATAGCTTAGGCTGGTTTACACTGGATTTTTCAGCAGGGACATTGACAGAAGAGTCAGAAAGAGAAAGCCCTCACTGTCAGTTTTGCTTATTTTACAAAAACACATTGTTTTTAGTATTTATACATATATACAAATAAAAATAGACCCTTTAGAGTTTTCAAATCTGTGATTTGTCTTATCAATACGATCAAAAACGACTATTGTATGACTTGATCTGCTGATATGCGTTTGTCACCCCTAAGGGGGTCAATAGCAAATTTAAGTCCACATAAAAGGAAGCATTTTTCAGAGACATAAATAGATGTAGCTAGATATATAACATCACAGATCAGTGGCTTACAGCTTTTCACAATAATAAACACTTTGCTCAGGTGTTAAGGATATACATAGATGCGTTTCCGTCATATTATGCAGCTGCTCATGATAACAGACAGGGAACAGAACTTTGCTAGCCATTCAGCATCCTATTTGGGCATCATTTGATGACTCTGTTCATCAAAGCTTAAAGAGTCAGGTGGCCATGTGACCTCCAAAACAAACAGCTCTCTCTGCTCCTCATTAACCATAACACGCACAACTGAGTTTTAACCGACAATGAAAAGTGTATCATTTAAATATATATGACTTTGCTAGTTTAATATGGAAAACAGACTCCTGAGGACACGTCGGGTAAATCTTCAAAGGAAACAGTGTACTCTATAACGTCATTCACATCACCCTGATATGTTGTTGTTTTACTATTTTAACAATAAACTGAAAGCATGATATAAGGAACTGCCTATTTTCATTTTGATTTTAACATCTTAACAGACACCAAAAATGTTAAGGCATCGTGTAGCGACATATTTATAACTGTCATCCTTGCTGTATGCATATTCATAACAAAATGGAGCCAAAACCATAACTGCATCCTTTCATTTCATTGAAATATATGAAACATACCCTGTCTCTTTTGCTGAATATCAGTTTCAATAATGGCCATTATAAAAGTATAACGTACAATAAGTTTATACATTATAGGAAATAAAGGCAATCAGTCAAATGTGCAGAATTAGCGTTACATAAATTAATATATTAACTTATCTTTGTGCTCAGCCAAAATATGTTACCTGAGAACAAGTAATAGATTCAAAAGACCAAAGAGTTGTTAGATAGAGACAAGATGAATTAAATATCACATTTAACAACTATAGTGAGATGAGATCCAGTGGTAGATTCTTGATGAACTGTCAGGCGTGCGCTGCTCTCACCTGGGGAGGTGTGCTCAAGGCACCCGCTGACTGCCTGGGGCTCAGACGTGTGCATACGCTGCAGCGCATGCCCGAGAGAGTGTGTGTGGTCACGTGATGTGCATTTTCAGTGGTGCAATGTGGATGGGGATCTCTTCAGAAACGCCAGATGAAACGCCAGTGTGGACATGGATCGCTTTCATTCTAAAATGCCGTTTTAAAACTAAAATGTATCAGTGTAAACGGGGCCTAAATCATTACTTTGACACTTCTTCACATTCATTTATTCAAAAAACCTGAAAAATCACATGTACATCAGTATTCACAGCCTTTGCTCAATACTTTGTTGATGGACCTTTGGCAGCAATTACAGCCTCAAGTCTTTTTGAATATGATGCCACAAGCTTGGCACGCCTGTCTTTGGGAAATTTTTGCCCATTTCTCTTTGCAGTACCTCTCAAGCTCTATTAGGTTGGATGGGAAGCGACGGTGTACAGCCATTTTCAGATCTCTCCAGAGATGTTCAATATGGTTTAGCTCTGGGCTCTGGCTGGGCCACTCAGGGACATTCACCGAGTTGTTGTGAAGCCACTCCATTGATATTTTGGCGGTGTGCTTTGGGTCATTGTCCTGCTGGAAGATGAACCGTCGGCCCAGTCTGAGGTCAAGAGCACTCTGAAGCAGGTCTTCATTCAGGATGTCTTTGTACATTGCTGCATTCATCTTTCCCTCTATCCTGACTAGTCTTCCAGTTCCTGCTGCTGAAAAACATCCCCACAGCATGATGCTGCCACCACCATGCTTCACTGTAGGAATGGTATTAGCCTGGTGATGAGCGGTGCCTGGTTTTCTCCAAACGTAACGCCTGGCGTTCACTCCAAAGAGCTCAATTTTAGTCTCATCAGACCAGAGAATTTAGTTTCTTATGGTCTGAGAGTCCTTCAGATGCCTTTTGGCAAATTCCAGGCGGGGAGTGGCTTCCGTCTGGCCACTCTACCATACAGGCCTGATTGGTGGATTGCTGCACAGATGGTTGTCCTTCTCTAAGGTTCTCCTCTCTCCACAGAAGAATGCTGGAGCTCAGACAGAGTGATCATCATGTTATTGATCACCTCCCTGACTAAGGCCCTTCTCCCCCGATCACTCAGCTTAGATGGCCGGCCAGCTCTAGGAAGAGTCCTGGTGGTTCCAAACATCTTCCACTTACGGATGATGGAGGCCACTGTGCCCATTGGAACTCTCAGAGCAGCAGAAATTTTTCTGTAACCTTCCCCAGCCTTCCTGTCTCAGAGGTCTACAGACAATTCCCTTCTCTTCATGCTTGGTTTGTGCTTTGACATGCACTGTCAACCCTAGGACCTTATATAGACAGGTGTATGCCTTTTCAAATCATGTCCAATCAACTGAATTTACCAAAGGTGAACTCCAATGAAGCTGCTGAAACATCTCAAGAATGATCAGTGGAAACAGAATGTACCTGAGCTCAATTTAGAGCTTCACGGCAAAGGCTGTGAATACTGATGTACATGTGATTTTTCAGGTTTTTTATTTGTAATCAATTTGCAACAATTTCAATGAATTTAATTCATTTTGGAATAAGGCTGTAGCATAAATGAATGTGGAAAAAGTGAAGCTATATGAATACTTTCTTGATGCACTTTAAAAATGATATAAGTGCTTAATTTGTGAATTGCGAGGTCCCGGAACAAATCGGGGTAACAGATCTGGCATGTTACCCGAGAATGGAGAGGTGTCGCGCATGAAAGTGAGGAGCGGGGTGTCGCGGACAAATGTGAGGGTTGTCAAAAATGAGGGTTGGACAAAAGTGACCCCCCCCCCCGACGGGGGCGTCGCGGATGACAGTGAAGAGGGTTGGGGAGTTGCGGAAGAAAGCGAAAGTGAACAGCAGACGAGGGGGGAAAGGTGGTTGAGGAGGGGGATCGGTAAAATGAGGTGCCGGATCAGACTTCAGAGGTGACGGATCCGGCGTGTTCCGGCACAAATTAAGCCCTGCCTCGAAGGGCATCTGCAGTGCAAAACATATGCTGGATAAGTTGGCGGTTCATTCTGCTGTTGCAACCCCAGATTAATAAAGGGACTAAACCAATTAGGAACTGCAATTATTTTATTTTTATGTTGCTATTAGAAAAGAATCTATATAGAAATCTGATATATGGAAATTGCATATATGATATCCATGCTTATAATTGGATTTCACATATATAAAACGTCAGAAATGCAAAACAAATCACAGATTTTTCTTTTAAATTAACATTTTCTATAGGATGTTATATAATAATATATTTGTGCATTAGTAAATACCAAAGCCAAAACTGGAACTAATCTAACAAAAACTACAGAAGCCTCAAGCTTTAAATAGAAAATGATCAAAACTTTTTTTATGAACAAAATGCTAATGGTCTAATCTGATTCAATGAATTATGCTAAGCTAAGCTAATAGTAATCACACCAAAACAAGAAATCGGCTGAATAGTAGGGGTGTCAAAATTAATTCAGTAATAGATCATAACCGGTTATTAGGTACTGACGGAATTTATCTCCTATGCGATATGTCGTGGTAGAATACTATGGCGAAGGAGGCGAGGGCGAGTAAAAAAAACGCTCCTACTACTTAAAAAGCAGATAATTGTGCACAATTCACGACTTATAAGTTTGCTGGAAAGTCTTTCACTGACACTGAAGAAGCTACAGCACAAGCCGCTATTTCACTACTAGGAAGAAATGCTGTAAAACTCCATCTCTGCCTCTTTCTCTCTCTCTCACTTTGGACATTTGTGTTCGCGAGGTAACTTTTCCTCTCCTCTTGGCTGTTAAAGCGATAGTTGTGGATCCAGACATGAGCATGCCTGAGGTGTGAGTTTTCTTCACTGTGTCTATTACGGATTACCTGTGATAACCGCGTATTATGCACATATAGACTGTATCCGCGGCTGTTCTTCCTGCGTCACTCATCGGTGAACAGCGCTTTCATTTTTAGAGCCAATCACAGCCCTTTCTGTTGAGCGGGTGAAGACAATGACCAGTCATAGGAGTGTAAGAACTTGCTTGACAGCGCTCAAAAAGCAAGCGGGATAATATTTACATTAGTTTATTTGCTATAAATGCTCATGCTGTCTTCTGTGCATGTATTGGAGTTCTGTCTAAAACAGTCAAAAAGAGTGTTTTCTTTGAGCAGGTCAAATTACAGGTACAGTATATATAATACAAGGTACAGTTTATATATCTGCTTGTATTAAAGGACAAAATTCTATTACAAATATTATGTAAATATTAATATATGTATAGATTTTAATACATTTTTTTTCTTGTGTTGTGAAGAAAACATCTAATTGTGTATGGAAAGCATCATCAATGCACTGTGATGCACCGAGATATCGAATTGAACCGAATCTATGGCATAATAATCGTAACCAAACCGAACCGTGAGACCAGTCTAGGTTCACAACCCTACTGAATGGTTTCAAAAATGGCTCAAAGTCAACTGCTTAACCCTAGGAGACTTGTTAAATAAAATGGAAAAGGTGGAGTGTTGCTTTAAAGGGGTGGTCCAGAGTGTATTTTTAAGGCTTGGTTGTGTTTATAAGATGCAAAGCAATCTGTGCTCATGCTTCATTTGTAGAAAATCACATTATTTTTTTCATATATCTTACTTTGATTATATACTGCTACTCAGCTAACATAAAAACAACTCTGAACTTTCTCTGAAAGGCCCACCCTCAAGAGGCTCTGATTGGTCAGCTAACATAATGTGCTGTGATTGGCAGTTCGGCTCCGAATCACCAGGAAAAGCGTCATGGCCCTACAAGCACGCGCTTTGTCTCTGCTGTGTAAATACTGTCAGACAGAGTACCTGTTAGCCGTATCAGTTTGAGCCTGAATCAGATAGAAAATGAAGAGGATGCAGCTGAACCTCCTGCCTCCTCTCTAAAATAAAATCTGGCAAGCGTCTTTCACATATATTCAGAATAAGCATGTGTAAGCAATATGAAACATTCACATATCTTATGCTAGTTTGTTATTTGAGATGTAGAACGCAGGGAAAGTGTCCGTATAGAGAGACACTGCAGCGAAGATTGTGGGTGTTTACAGCGGTTTGACGGATAAATTAATTTGTAGCTAAATTGTTAATGGTGCCAAACACCATTGTTTACATTCTTGTTTATGTCCTTGCTATAACATCCTGTTAAGGCTAGACACTGTGCATGTAATAGATCAGTTAAAAATATAAAAAACTTACAGGTTGTGGCTCACATTCCACAACTTCTTCTATTATGGTTGGAGCTGCTCCTTTGAGGAGTTTTTAGCCGAATCCAGCACTGAACTGGGAGAGATTTTGGAAGCTGTCCTTTGTCAAATGCTAGAGCTATATATTTTTAAAATTAAAATGAAACTGTAAGCACTTCTCTCTTCGTGGCATGTCCTTTGGAAGCCCAAATACAGAAACAGAAGCTCTGTGGAAACAGCAGCATTTGGACGACATTTACCTTTCTCTGCTATAACATTACAGCAGGGGTGTTCAACCCTGCTCCTGGAGATCGACCTTCCTGCTGAGTTCAGCTCCTACCCTGATCAAACACACCTGAACCAATTAATTAGGACCTGAACAGCACTTGATAATTACAGGCAGGTGTGTTTGATATGGGCTGCAACTGAAAACTGCAGGAAGGTCGATCTCCAGGAATAGGGTTGAGCACCCCTGCATTACAGTGTCCCTTTGCTGTGCATGGTGAATGCACGTAACCATGAAGCATTTGTGATCTCACTAATCCGGATGTATTTTTTTGCAGTCCCCAAAATTCGTTCGCTGTAGGCTTTGCTAAGCTAACTCTGTTAATGCCAGTGTCTCCATTTGCATTGAACTTTGAGCGCATTACATTCAGAGATGTTGACTATGTTCACACAGCTACATTACACATCAACTGAAGTTTAAAATATATCATAGTGGACCACCCCTTTAAGATATGTTTGAATTGCCTCTTGTTACAGTTATGAAATAGTATAATGTTCATGGGCCAATGACATCACCACCTATACATCTATACAGCGTCTCAGATTCCTACCTGGATTCCATTGTGTCTTTGGTGAGATAGACAATCCAGTAGACCAGGTTGAAGGCTCCAAAGGACAGAGGGAAAAGGATGCGCGAGTACTTGTCAATAATACTAGTTCCTATCAGCATGTTGTTTGGAGGGACAGTGGAGCCTTGCTGATGGAAATCCGGTTGAGACGGCCTGGAGAACCTGTCAGTCGCGTTTCTTTGAGAGAGAGAGTTCATTCGTTTCTTCAGCACTCCTCCGGGGTCCAAAGGATTCTAGACACAGACAGATTAGTGACATTACAATAACGAAACTGTAAGACGGCAGACTGGTGAAGCTTTTTTACAATTTTGGGGTTATGAATGTAAGGTAAACACGTGTTTTTTTTTTTTGATCTTGAGTTTATTATCATTTAAAGGGGACCTATTATGCAAAAATCACTTTTATAAATGGTTTAAAGACAGTTGTGTGATATAAGAGTCTGTGATATAAACAGCTTCTAACTGTAAAAATGTATTACTTATTTTTTTTATAATCACACGTAATAGAAACAGTCTGCAGAAACACTTTGATTGACATTCTCCCTTTATACGTGTCATCAGAGGGGGAAAGCACCATCTATTAGTGACAATCTCTCCCTCATTAGCATATGACGTTGGTCTTGTTTTTGAATCTGCCACTATGCTGACACACAGGCATTTGTAGCTCCGCCCTCTTTTGAAAAGAGCACAATCTCATTTAAATTTAAAGCGACAGTCACCAAAATGCCGTATTTAGGATCAAGGCCTAAAAGAGGCAGTTATAAAACATTATTTGTGGAGTATTTTAAGCTGAAACTTTACATACAAAAATCTAGGGACATCAGAGAGTTATTTTATAGCTTGTAAAAAGGGGCATAATAGGTCCCCTTTAAATCTATTATGTCTTTTCAGCAAGACTTGGATTAAATCATTAATTTTTTTTTCTTTTTTTCAATCTTGTTTGAAGCATCAGTTGATCAGACTTTTAAATTAAAGACAACAATGTCTTAGAAATAAAAATATAGTTGACATGAAGGGAACAATTGAAGGCAAAATTATTAGCTTTATATATAACAATTAATTATAGAGAAATACTTCTTCTTCTTACTATTATTAATAATAACAATAATAATTAAATATTTCCCAAGTGATAACGGAGTAACAAAATTTTTTTTACAGTATTTCCTATAATATTTTCTTCTGGAGAAAGCCTTTTTTATTTTAGTTTGCCTGGAGTAAAATCTTTCTTTCTTTGTATTTTTAAAGTCGTTATTAATTATATATACAGTATATATACACAGTATACATACATACATACATACATACATACATACATACATACATACATACATACATACATACATAGAGTTGAAGTTAGAATTATTAGCCCCCCTTTGATTTTTTTTTTCTTTTTTAAATATTTCCCAAATGATGTTTAAGAGAGCAAAGACATTTTCACAGTATGTCTGATAATATTTTTTGCTTTTAGAGAAAGTCTTATTTGGTTTACTTTGGCAAGAATAAAAGCAGTTTTTATTTTTTTAAACACCATTTTAACGTCAAAAGTATTAGCCCCTTTAAGCTATATATTTTTTCGATAGTCTACAGAACAAACCATCGTTATACAATAACTTGCCTAATTACCCTAACCTGCCCAGTTAACCTAATTAACCTAGTTAAGCCTTTAAATGTCACTTTAAGCTGTATAGAAGTGTCTTAAATATAACTAGTCAAATATTATTTACTGTCATCATGGCAAAGATAAAATAAATCAGTTCTTAGAAATAAGTTATTAAAACTATTATGATTAGAAATGTGTTGAAGAAATCTGCTCTTCTTTAAAAAAAATTGGGGAAAAAAATAATCAGGGGGTCTAATAATTCAGGAGGGATAATAATTCTGACTTTAATATATATTTACACCTTTTTGCATCTAAACTCTTCATGTAATCTTATTTTGGACGGAA
This sequence comes from Danio kyathit, assembly GCA_903798195.1. NCBI lineage: Eukaryota > Metazoa > Chordata > Actinopteri > Cypriniformes > Danionidae > Danio > Danio kyathit. The sequence continues at coordinate 52,206,300 of LR812539.1, forward strand.
CTAATAATTTTATATACAGTTGAAGTAAACATTATTAGCCCTTCGTGAGTTTTTTTTTTTTTTAAATATTACCCAAATGATGTTTAGCAGAGCAAAGAGTTTTTCACAGTATTTCCTGTTTTTTTTTATCTTAACTGTTTTACTTTTTTAAAAACCATTTTAAACCATGTAGGCCATGCCTACTTAAGCAGTATTTTTTTTATTTTTGTCTACAGAACAAACCACTGTTATACAATGACTTACTTTCCTAATTAACCTAGTTAAGCCTTTAAATGTCACTTTTAGCTGTATAGAAGTGTCTTGAAAAATATCTAGTCAAATATTATTTACTGTCATCATGGCAAAGATAAAAGAAATCAGTTATTAGAAATGACTTATTAAAACGATTATAATTAGTAAAGTGCTGAAAAAACTTATTTCCATAAACAGAAATTAAACATAAATTAGAGGAAAAATATACGGAGGGTGGGGGGGGGGTTTGGGGCTAATAATTCTGACTTCAACTGTACGTTAACATTATTAAACACAATTTAGAGGCATACAGTGTGGTTACAAATGTAATCTCAACTTGTACTTTCAAATTTCTGTTTACTTTCATAACTGTCATAATTATGGCAAAACTATTATTATTATTATTATTATTATTATTATTATTATTATTATTATTATTATTATTATTATTATTATTATTATTATTATTATTATTATGGCAGCACAGTGGCACAGTGGGTAGTGCTCTCGCCTCACAACAAGAAGGTCGCTGGTTCAAGCCTCGGTTGGGCCAGTTGGCATTTCTGAGTTTGCATGTTCTCCCTGTGTTGACGTGGGTTTCCTCCGGGTGCTGTGGTTTCCCCCACAGTCCAAAGACATGCGCTATAGGTGAACTGGGTTCAGTTAAATTGGCTAAGGCTAAATTGTCCGTACACTCTCAGAAATAAAGGTACGCGAGCTGTCACTGGGGTGGTACCTTTTCAAAAGGAACACATTTGTACTTGAAGGGTCCATATTGGTTCCTCAAAAGTATATATTAGTACCTAAAAAGTTTAGAACACTTTTGTGCTTTTTAGGTACTAATATGTACCCTTGAGGTATTAATATGGACCTTTTTGGTACAAATTTGTACCTTTCGAAAAGGTACCACCCCAGTGACAGCTCGCGCACCTTTATTTCTGAGAGTGTAGTGTATGAGTGCGTGTGTGACTGTGAGTTTCCCAGTACTTGGTTGCAGCTGGAAGGGCATCCACTGCGTAAAAACATATGCTGGATAAGTTGGCGGTTCATTTCGCTGTAGCGTCCCCTGGTTAATAAAGGGACTAAGCTGAAAAGATTATGATTATTATTATTTATTGAATAATAATAATAAAAAAATAATCTTCCTAGTGGCCAGTGGATCTCTATCTAATTGTGATTTCTGACTCAAAACTATTAAATGCAACATAACATGTTATGTGTTAATTTAATTAATACTAGAAGGTCATAACCAGTAGGCAAATGGAAAGCAATAATATCAGTAAACAGATCTTAAATGAGTCTTTGTGTTAAGTGAACAAGGTTTATTTATGGCTTTTATTTGCATCTCCTTAGCCCTTTCCGGCTGGAAAAAAAAAAAAAAAGTTTTGGCACAAAGCAAATGCGTTGACTCGGTTCCATCATTGAGCAGGTTTCCAAGCTGTGAGTGTCAGCTGCAGATCACTGTGTCGCCCCTACTGCAACGTGAAATCGCCCTGGGAGCACCTGGCTCATGCTGCCATAATACCGCAGCTATTTTTGACACCGCAATAGGCAGCACCTCACTCTGGCTAAATACCCACGCCAATGGGACATTCACACACTTTTGTCTTTTGCTCTCTACATGCGCAGTTGAAGTCAGAATTATTAACCCTCCTGTAAAACTTGTATTCTTTTTAAATTGCACTTTAAACTGAATACTAGCGTCTTACTAAAAGATTATGTGCTGTCATAATGGCAAAGACAAAAAGATTTAGTTATTAGAAAGTAGTTATTAAGACTATTGTGCTAATAAATTATTGAATCAAAGCTGTATATGGCATAGTTAACCCTTGTCCATTGTTCATGTTATGTTGGTGGCTGTTTTTGCCACATTGACTTCCATTACAATGACATTTTTTGATTGCACAGCCTTGACACCATATATTCATGCATTCTTGATTGTTGGTGGTTTTCCCTATTAAGAGGAGGTAAAATGAGTAATTTTATACTGTTGATCATCAGTTGGCAGCATTAACCCTTTAGAGAGGCCTGTACAAATAAGTTTCTGGCTTTTATATGAAGTTCTGTGGAGTAAAACAACAGTTTATAGTGTGTGTGCAGAAATACACTTACTATGTTTACTATGTTCTGAGAGCAGAGGTGCTTACTGTATTTTGATTTTCTTAAACATATCAAGGTGTGCACTCACTCTCACTCTCACACACATGCACACTATACTCCATATACAGTGCATCCGGATAGTATCCGAAGTATTCATAGCGCTTCACTTTTTCCACATTGTTTATGTTACAGCCTTATTCCAAAATGGATTAAATTCATTTATTTTCTCAAAATTCTGCACACAATACCCCATAATGACAATGTGAAAAAAGAGTTTTTGAAATTGTTGCAAATTTATTAAAAATAAAAAACCTGAAAAATCACATGTACAGTTGAAGTCAGAATTATTAGCCCCCCTTTTTATTTTTTTCCCCAATTTCTGTTTAACGGAGAGAAATTTTTTTCAACACATTTCTAAACATAATAGTTTTATTAACTCATCTCTAATCACTGATTTATTTTATCTTTGTCATGATGACAGTAAATAATATTTTACTAGATATTTTTCAAGACACTTTTATACAGCTTAAAGTGACATTAAAGGCTTAACTAGGTTAATTATGTTAACTAGGCAGGTTAGGGTAATTAGGCAAGTTATTGTATAATGATGGTTTGTTCTGTCGACTATCGAAAACAAAATATAGCTTAAATGGGCTAATAATCTTGACATTAAAATGGTTTTTAAAAACTTAAAAACTGCTTTTATTCTAGCCGAAATAAAACAAATAAGACTTTCTCTAGAAGAAAAAATATTATCAGACATACTGTGAAAATTTCCTCAATTCTTGACAGAACAGTGAGTTCACTTCATAGATCGATCGATCAATCGTTCATCTGGTTATTGATTTAATCCTCTGAGCACAGCTTTTATTTAATTAACTAACAGAAGAATGCTGCTTTTAATTAATTTAAAGGAACACTCCACCATTCTTTGGCAAATAGGCTCATTTTACAAGAGTTTAACATTTGAGTTTTACCATTTTTGAATCCATTTAGCTGAGCACTTTTAGCTTAGCATAAATCATTGTTTCGGATTAGATTATTAGCATCTCACTCAAAAAAATTCAAACTTTAGTTATGGAAAATGAAAAATACTATTTTATAGACCAATTTGGCTAGGCATTATACTCTCATTCTGGAGAATTTATCAAGGAATTTTGCTGCTGCTCCATGGCTGCAGCAGGTGCAATGATATTATGCAGCGATGTTGCCTATTACCTAGCTTGTGACTATTTTCAGAGTATAGTTCCTAGCCATATGAACCTAGGAAATAGTGACTTCATTTTCTGTTGGTCTTAGTACTAGGGCTGTGCGATATGGGCAAAAGAAACCTATCACGATTTTCTTGAACAATATTGCAACTTCGATTTTAATCACGATTTTGACACCAAGGTTATTATAGTTAACGAAAACGAACAAAAAAACAAAAAAATAAAATTGTTAACTAAAATAAAAATAAAAACGAGAGTTTTTTAAAAAAAAAACTAGAACTAACTGAAACTGTATTGTGTATACAAAACTAACTGATACTAACTAAAATTATAGCAAAAACCTCCTTCGTTTTCGTATTTGTGAATGTATTTAAAACATAATCTGTGTGTCACAGTCTGTAATCCTGCTGCCATTGGCCAGATCCTCCAGTCAGTCCTCGGTGTTGCTCCCGCGACAAAAACAACGAGTGGACATGACAGCAGCACGGTGACAGCATTACAGGCACTTAAAACTATTACTTTAACACATTTGTGCCCAGCAATGGGTTTTATTTCTGTATCGCGATCGCGAACGAATCTTTTTAAGCGGATCTTCTAAGTGAACCGGTTGAACTAGTTCACCAAAACGAACTGAATCATTTGAAACGATTCGCGTCTCCAGTAAGCACTTATCCACAAACAACTTACTTTTTAACATTATTACCCACCTCTGACTCGAAATAATCCAATATATACTCGCATTCAGTTATTAGAACGTAGCGTTACACTGAGATCAAATTTGAGAAGCGGTGAACCGATAATACTGCGCATGTGTGATTCAGTGAACCAAACGCAAACAGCACATGACAGCCTGCTGTGACTGAACTAAACTTGAACAACAGCACCGAGGGCTGAAATGAGAGGATCTGGTGAAAATACGTAAGTTTATTTCACAACAGAAAATCGTAATGGAATTTAAATAAGTGAATCATGATTCAGTTGGGTTGCAAAACTTTACTGAAAGACATTTTTCAGATCATGGTGATGTTTTAACTGACTGAATTTACTATTGCTGACTACATAATGTTGGTATGTTGAGTCCTATATTGTATAGAGGTAAAGTTGGTTTTATATTCGCACATTCGCTCATTTAGAAGTTTATATTTTGTTTACCATGTTACTTTGAATATTCGATCGGAATTAACATGCAAGTATGACTTCAAAACAACACCAACACTATCTAATTGACTGTAAACAATGTTGTACTTTGATAGTCATTGGCTGCTTATATGATTTCCCTATTTAGAATTTGCAAAGAATACTTTTCTGAAATTATAATATTAAGGAGAATGTCTGAATATCCGAATATAAAACCAACTTTACCTCTATCTATATTGTCATCATCTGAGAAAACGGTTGATGGTCACCGAGCAATGACAAATGAAGCGAAGGGCTCATGCAATATTTGACTGACTTACAAATGATCTGGTACTGTGATACATCTGCCTTCCTGTATCCAAAGTAATCCCACACCACATGTTGACTGCACCAAGTTCTCCTGTGCTGAACTCATCATCCCTGTTTATGCAGCCTATTCAGTCTCCTGTTCTATAGAGGTAAAGTTGGTTTTATATACGCACATTCATTTATTTAGAAGTCTCTATATCGTTTACCATGTTACTTTGAATATTCGATCGGAATTAACATGCAAGTATGACTTCAAAACAACACTAGCACTATCTAATTGACTGTAAACAATGCTGTACTTTGATAGTCATTGGCTGCTTATATGATTTCCCTATTTAGAATTTGCAAAGAATACTTTTCTGAAATGATATTATGAAGGAGAATGTCTGAATATCCGAATATAAAACCAACTTTACCTCAATTCCTGTTCTCATGCTCTGTTTAGGAGTGCTGCTTTAGGATTGGTTCAAATAACATACTGTTGGAAAATTATGCTGTAAGGCAGGGCTATTCAATTAGTGTGTCACGGGGGCCAGTTCATGAAAAGCATCTCAAACGAAGGGCCGGAGAGACATTACTTGCAATATAAATGATGACACAACTGCATTTAAGAGCCAATTATGTATTTTTGCTCCTTTAGACACCCACGTTGTATTTGTCTACATTAAAATGGTAATATATTGTATTTTGAAACTATCACTGCATTGTACAATAATTTTTTTTTTAAGAAACATTCAAATGTTGTTTTTCACAGCACAACAAAATCAGTGTATTGCTGAAGTAGGCTTCTTCTACATTCAGATACGTTCATATGTTGTGTTTTGAACTGCATAACAATTATGGATGCAACAATCATAGATTTTGGTTGTACGATTATATAGTGTGAAGAATAATCAGTGTTTCACAGTTATCACGTCTAATGTTATAACTGTGTTAAGTTATCCCGCCAATTGAATAGCCCTGCTGTAAGGCGATTTAGAAATCGCACATGTCCAAATCGCGATTTCGATACGATTTCAATTAATCGCACAGCTTAGCAACTGCAGAAGAGTCAAGCTTTAAATTGGAAAATGCTAATTGTGAGTGTGATGCTAGGTCATTCATGCATTCGTTTTCTTTTCGGCTTAGTCCCTTTATTATTCCGGGGTCACCACAGCAGAATGAACCGCCAACTTATCCAGCACATGTTTTACGCAGCGGATGCCCTTCCAGCTGCAACCCATCTCTGGGAAACATCCATACCAATGACTGTATAAAATATGGACGTAGCGACAGCGCAGTGAAAATTCACGCAAACGCATCCATGCAGGGAGAACATGCAAACTCCACGCCAACTGACCCAGCCGAGGCTCGAACCAGCGACCTTCTTTGCTGTGAGGCGACAGCACTACCCACTGCGTCGCCATGATGCTAGTTGTCTGATCCAATTCAATGATTTATGCAAAGCTAAGCTAAAAGGGCTGGAATATATTCAAAAATGGTAAAACTCAACTACAGTGGGTACGCAAAGTATTCAGACCCCCTTAAACTTTTCACTCTTTGTTACATGTTTTCCTCATTATACACACAGCACCCCATATTGACAGAAAAACACAGAATTGTTGACATTTTTACTCTTTTTTTGCTTTTGACTAGTAATGGGCAATATAAACGATATGCGATATAAACGATACAAAATTGGCCTACGATAGAGATTCTAATTCTATTGCACTATCGCGATAATGCATGTTTGATGACGCAATCTACCCGCGAAATTAAGAGCCTATGGCTGCAGCCGGCTTATTCATCTTGAATGAACATGGACAGGGCTCGACAGTGCGACCATTTCGCTCGCATTTGCGACAAAAAATAGACGTGTGCGAACTGGAAAATTTTTTAGTCGCACATGTGCAATTTTCTCTTTTAATAAGCTCGATTGATAACTTAATTCACTCGGCCACGGTAAAACAACATGCTCTTCACACTAACTTATGGTGTATTACGTTGGAAATCTATTGTGACTGTAGCACATGCTGACGCTCTCAACGACAGCAATAAGCAACGCATGGCACCGAATGGCGACGTGTCGCACAACTTGCGAGCCTCATGCATGGCATATCGTGGCTTGTCACACAGATTCCCACACAGCGCTTCCCTCACAGATTTTACCTGGGTGGCCGATATATTATTGGGGCGGCCCGGTTCTGTGTTCGCGAGAAACTGAGAACACTCTGCCACAGACTCACATGCTCTGCATGCAGACCCACAGAGACGCGCTGGATAAACTGTTGTCCTGACTTTATAGTAGCTTTGAGAAGAGCGCGAAGACTAAATAGACTGATCCAGCTCATTATTTGAGGTGACAATACATTCTCTTTTCCCTGGACATGTCCGAGAATCTGCTTTCGATATTAATTGTATACATTTTTGCATTACTTTATAAGCAAACTTTGTCTGGTGCGTCTCAATCTCTCAGCAGCACCAACACTACAGCAGACAGAGAGAGAGGGAGAGAGAGAGAGAAAGAGCAGATCAAGACACCAGTGTTTTAACTTCATTAGGAGAACAAAATGTTTAAAATCAAATGTGTTACCTTAGGCTGCAGGTTATAAATTTGTTTTTATTTAAAGTATCTGCAATACACAATTTTATTTGACTAATTTAAAACTGGAAGTAATTTCAGTACAGTGTAAGTTCCTTAAATAAAAAGACACCAGTTTTTTTGTTCTCTGCAACTTGGCATTTAGGAACCAAGGACTTCAAAGAAAAGTCTTTCTTTCTAAAAGGCACCACATTTAGTTTATTAATCTGCAACATTGTGTTGTTTAATTACAGTTTTGCTTTTGCACAATAAATGTTCTCAAAACGACATGCAACGTTTCTTTTTTTCTTAAAAAAAATAGCAGTTTGGCTTTCCTAAGGGTCTCTGTAACCTGTTCTGAAATGGTTCTATTATAATTTATATATTGCAATATATATCGTTATCGCAAGAGGCTGCAATGTATATCGCAATATGGATTTTAGGCCATATCGCCCATCCCTACTTTTGACCTTTGCTCAGTTTTTAGTAGAAGCACCCATTTAATCTAATGCAGCCGTGAGTCTTTGTGGGAAAGATGCAACAAGCTTTTCACACCTGGATTTGGGGATCCTCTGCCATTCCTCCTTGCAGATCCTCTTCAGTTCTGTCAGGTTGGATGGTAAACGTTGGTGAACAGCCATTTTTAGGTCTCTCCAGAGATGCTCAATTAGGTTTAAGTCAGGCCTCGGGCTGGCCCATTCAAACAGCCACTCCTTCGTTATTTTAGCTGTGTGCTTAGGGTCATTGTCTTGTTGGAAGGTAAACCTTCAGCCCAGTCTGAGGTCTTGAGGACTCTGGAAAAGGTTTTCATCCAGGATATCCCTGTATTTGGCCGCATTCATCTTTCCCTCGATTGTAACCAGTCGTACTGCCCCTGCAGCTGAAAAACACCCCCACAGCATGATGCTGCCACCACCATGCTTCACTATTGGACAGGTGATGAGCAGCGCCTGGTTTTCTCCACACTTACCGCTTAGAATTTGGCCAACAAGTTCTATCTTGGTCTCACCAGAGCAGAGAATCTTATTTCTCACCATCTTGGAGTTCTTCAGGTGTTTATAGCAAACTCCATGCGGGCTTTCATGTGTCGGGCCACTCTGCCATAAAGCCCCGTCTGGTGGAGGGCTGCAGTGATGGTTGACTTTCTACAACAGGGGTGTCCAAACTCGGTCCTGGAGGGCCGGTGTCCTGCATATTTTAGTTCCAACCCCAATTAAACATGCCTGAACCAGCTAATCAAGCTCTCTCTAGGTATACTAGAAACTTCCAGGCAGGTGTGTTAAAGGAAGTTGGAGCTAAACTATGCAGGACATCGGCCCTCCAGGACCGAGTTTGGACACCCCTGTTCTACAGCTTTCTCCCATATCTCGACTGCATCTCTGGAGCTCAGCCACAGTGATCTTAAAATTTAAGGGGGTCCAAATACTTTCTGTACCTACTGTATTTAATTTAAGGCTAAGGCTAAGTCCATTTAAGGCTAATTCAACTCCTGCTGCAATTCTTACCACCAATTAAATCACATTTGATTTCTGTTCCCATTTTCTGAAGATCTGTCCATGCAGGCTTACCAATGAATAACATCGCTATGAATGAGCAACTTCACAGCACAGAGACATACGCAAACAATGTCACAGGAAGTGCGAACGGGCTTCGGTAATCAAGGTCACACAAACGTAAACACTTCCACACTCCTACAGTTCTAAATCCTTACCAAACAAAAGCTGAACCGCAGTCACTGCCATTATGCCCGTGACTTTACATGAAACGGAAGTCTGACTGTGACTTCACACATTAATGCACTGCGTCTACCCCCTGCAGCAATCACGCAAGACACAGAGGATAGATCCCTTCGCTTTGTGCCTGGCATGGCTGTTTTGCTACATTGAACCGATTATGTAATCTGCGGCTAGGGAAGCCACTGGCTGTCTCTCTGCGTCTAGTTGTTGTCGCAGGGTTTCATAAAGTCAAATTTAAGACCTTTTTAAGACCATTGCTAATGCAATTTTGGGCAGCACGGTGGCACAGTTTCTCACCTCACAGCAAGAAGATCGCTGGTTCGAGCCTTGGCTGGGTCAGTTGGCATTTCTGTGTGGAGTTTGCATGTTCTCCCCGTGTTTGCCTGGGTTTCCTCCAGCTGCTCCGGTTTCCCCCACAAGTCCAAAAACATGTGGTATAGGTGAATTGAATAAGCTAAATTGTCCGTAGTGTATGTGTCTGAATGGAAGTGTATGAGTGTTTCCCAGTGATGGGTTGCAGCTGGAAGGGCATCCACTGCGTAAAACATATGCTGGATAAGTCGACGGTTCATTCCGCTGTGGCGACCCCAGATTAATAATAGGACTAAGCCGAAAAGAAAATAAATTAATGAATTAATGCAATTTCAGACTTTTATATGGGGCTAAACACTTTAAGGATTTTTTTCTAATAGAAAAGGAAAATATTTTTACTATCCTTATCAAAGACAATGTCCAATTTAGTTATTTCATTCATTTATTTTCTTTTTGCTTAGTCCCTTATTTATCAGGGGACGCCACAGCGGAATGAACCACCAACTATTCCGACATATTTAGTTTAACCAATTCACCTGTGCTGCATGCACTGTGGGGGAAACCGGAGCTCCTGGAGGAAACCCACGCCAACACAAGGAGAACATGCATACTCCACACAGAAATGCCTGCCGGGACCTGAACCAGTGACCTTCTTGCTGTGAGGCGACAGTGCTAACCACTGAGCCATCGTGCTGCCTAATTTAGTTATTTCTTAGCCACATATCTTAATGTGGCAAACTCTAGTTTTATAGATGCACCTTTTTAACTTTCAAAAAAGCTAAATATATGCAACTAAATAAATTAAAATGGATATCTAAAACTGTCGGTCCAGGTCAGCGTTTGCGCCATGAATAAATGGAGAACTTTTAAACAAATGTTATTGTAAGGAAGATAATTAAACTATATTGGTAAATAGAGTTAAAAATTTAACTATTTGTTAAAAGTGGATTGCTGGTGATTGGATGGTTTCAGGCTGAATGAGCAGCTTTTTATGAACATAGGAATATTAAGACCAATTTAAAATGATTCAAAGCCTACAACAATATTTTGATAGATTTAAGACTTTTAAAGGCCATTATTAATGCAATTTCAGATTTTTATATGGGGCTAAACACTATAAGATTTTTTTTTTCTAAAGGAAAAGGAAAAGCTTTTTACTGTCCTCATCTAAAAATGTCAAATTTAATTATTTCTTAGCCACATATTTCAAATAATTTGTCAAAACAAGCAAACTCTGGTTTAATAGATGCACTTTTTTAATATATTTCTTTTTTTTTTTTTAAATAAAACCTAAATATATGCAACTAAATTTATAAAAACCATAAATAAAAGGAGAACTTTTAAACCAATGTTATTGTAAGCAAAATAATTAAACTATATTGGTAAATAGAATTAAATTTAAACATTTTGTTAAAAGTTTTATTGAGAAGCATTGCTGGTGATTGGATGGTTTCAGGCTGAATAAGCAGCTTTTTATGAACATAGGAATATTAAGACCTATTTAAAACAATTCAAGGCCTACAACACAATATTTTGATACATTTAAGACTTTTAAAGGCCATTATTAATGCAATTTCAGACTTCTATATGGGGCTAAACACTATACGATTTTTTTCGTAAAGATTTTTACTATCCTCATCTAAAAATGTCAAATTTAATTATTTCTTAGCCACATATTTCAAAACTCTGGTTTTATAGATGCACTTTTTTTCAACATAACATTTATTTATTTATTTATTTATAAAATCTTAATATATGCAACTAAATTAATTAAATTAAATATATAAAAACCATAAATAAAAGGAGAACGTTTAAACCAATGTTATTGTAAGGAAGATAATTAAACTATATTGGTAAATAGAATTAAATTTAAACATTTTGTTAAAAGTTTTATTAAGAAGGATTGCTGGTGATTAGACGATTTTGGCCTGAATGAGCAGCTTTTCTTGGACATAGGAAAATTAACACCTGTTTAAAACGTTTTAAGGCCTACAACACAATATTTTGATAAATTAATATATTAATGAAATTTCAGACTTCTATATGGGGCTAAACACTATAAAGATTTTTTTCTAATGGAAAAGGAAAATATTTTTACTATCCCCATCAAAAAATGTCAAATTTAGTTATTTCTTAGCCACATATTTCAAATAATTTGTCAAAACAAGCAAACTCTGCATTTATAGATGCACCTTTTCACTTTACAAAACAGCTAAATATATGCCACTAATTAAATTAACTAATTAATTAAATTAAATTAATTAAATTAAATTAATTAAATTAAATTAAATGTATAAAACTGTCTGTCCAGGTCAGTGTTCGCATCATAAATAAATGGTGAGTAGCCTGAGTGAGTAGCTTTTCATGGACATAAGAAAACTAAGACCTGTTTAAAATGATTTAAGTCCTACAACACAATATTTCTGTAAATTTAAGACTTTCAAAGGCCTAAAATTTAGCTTTAGCAATTTAATACTTTTTAAGACCCCGCAGAAAAAATTGCAAAATTGTTGCAAACAATTTATACAGGCTACATTTAAACAAATAAAATGTAATGTTCACCTTAATTTTTATTTAGCCCAGATAAATAGTTTGCAAGCTCTTAATTTAAAGAAAAGTTTTCAGTGTGTGCCATTTAAAAACGGGAATAAGATAGAAACAAAATTAAAATTACCAAAACGACTTCTCCGTCACTTCTGGCAGCTGCTGCGGCAGCGGCGGCACGTGCAATGTTGGCTCGCCTAATTTCCTTATTGGCCTGCAAGGTGGAGAAATAGTTGACGGCAGCAAACTCGATGAGGGCAGAGAAGACAAACGCAAAGCAGACGGCGATGAACCAGTCCATGGCGGTGGCGTAGGAGACTTTTGGTAATGAGTGACGGGCGCTAATGCTCAGCGTGGTCATGGTTAGCACTGTGGTGATGCCTGTTGGAAATACAACAAAAAGAGAGCGAGGGGAAAATAGTAAGCTTGACTGATCCTTAAAGTTCTTGTGTTTTGGTAATCTCAACTTAATTCATACTAATAAGTCATTAGCTGTGTCCCAAATTGCACACTATACACTTACAGTATACACCTAACAATGTACTGTAGAGTTTAGTGTCGTCCCAAATGTAACACTAATGTTTTTTTTTACAAAACAAAAACTCAAACCATTTCCCAGGCAACATTTAACGGTTGCCAAATTAGTGAAATAAATGAGAAAACTACAGAGAAAGGGTACAAACCCAGCTCCAAGTGGCTGGCACTTGAGCTCCGAGTAGGCTGTACAAACCTCCTGGAGTTTTCTTTTATTGTCTTGTATGTGACACAAAGTCCAACCTTTTGTGTTTTATGAATGTCCACCACAACCCTAAACCTCTCACCTTGAGGTCACCAAGCCTACTTGCGGTGTAATCCATCCCACTTGGAGGTCTCCGGGCTGCAGCGATACCTACTTGAAACTACCAACCATACCTATCAATAAAACAAATTAAGTAATCCAAACTCAGCGCCTCCCCTTTTGCAATGTGAGAAAAACTGCGACTGTTGAGTGTATGAAGTGTTCAACATCCCACACTTATTTTCAGGTGCAGCTCATGATTATATGCATTATACATGGTAAAAAAAAATAGTTTTTGATGCTAATGGTCTAATTCAATGATCTATGCTAAGCTAAGCTAAGATAAGCTGAAAGTGCTTAATATTATGCAACGCTGTTAGCCTACATAGTTGCCTAACTGGGGACTCTTTTCAGGTGCTGCGCATGATTATACAGTATGTACTATAAATTATCTAAATTGTTTTTGATGCTAATGGTCTAATCTGATTAAATGATCTATCCTAAGCTAAGCTAAAAGTGCTTTATATTACGCAGCATTGTTACCTAGTCACCTAGCTGAGACTATTTTCAGCTGCTGCTAGGGTTGCCACCCGTCCTTTAAAATACGGAATCATCCCGTATTTGAGAATGAAATTGCGCGTCCCGTTTTGAATCAATACGGGACGGGTTTTGTCCCGTATTTGTATCTTTTTTTTTTTTTTAAGTAGCTTTTCATGCAAATCATTCCACACGCATTGTATGAAGATGCCTCATTTTCTACTTTTGATTGGGTAATACTTGATGTCATCGTTAGTTTGATTGGTCTTTGTCCAGTGAGGAGGGCGTGTCTTTTAAGCAGAGTCAGTCAAGTCTTGACAGAGAGTAGCCTTAATGGCAGATGCTTCTCCAGGTAACCCCCCGCGTCTTAAAGTTTCAAAGTTTAAACGCAAGCGGCTGCAAAAGTACCGCAGAGAGTGGGAGTAAACTAATACCTGGCTGCAGAGCGGTAGAAATTGTTATCAAGCCAACTGCACGATTTGTCGGAGAGCGTTCTCTGTGGCTCATGCGGGACGTGCGACAACATGCTTCCGGAGTCCGGAGAGCAGCATTACCGCAATGATGGGATGCAGACATGGTAATAACAGTGACCCAGTCTGTGAAAATCTAGCTGGAGTTTTTTTTTTTTTTTCTTTTTTTTTTGTAATTTACTGTTTTCTACATAAAATAAAGAACAGTATGTGAAAATAATAAAAATATATGTATTTAATATTAACCGAGTAAAACCATATCAACAACTGAAATCACAGTGAAATGAATGGCTACAATCATAATTTCTTGGCCTGATTTTCACACACTGGGTCACAAAGTGTAATTTGTAAAAACTCTGTAAATACAATGTAAGTGGATCACGATCCAATGTAATATTATGATTTACTTGTTAAGATTAAGTCAGGCACATAAGCATTAATTTATTACATGAGCTATTACATTTATTACATTAATAAACAACATAATGCCCATGTAAAGAAAATAAACTAGTAAATAGCAACTTTCCATATTTTAAAATTAGAAATAGGCTATATAAAAACTTTACTAGCTAATGTTTGTAGCTAGTTTATGTATGTGCTGTTTCCATGTTTGGATAGGTGTTACTGCAAATAATGATAAATATTTTAGCCAAAATCTGTTAGAATTTTCTCTTCTAGGTTACAGCAGCTGAGTTAACACAGGTGTACCACACTATTAAACATAACATCAGCTATAACAGTGCTGCAGAGTTGTAAAAGAGAAAGACTCACTGCATCTGATCTGTTTACACAGATTTCAATAAAAGACAGTTTATTTTATTGTCCAAGTGTTCATACTTTCCTGAAAACATATTTTAAGTTGCAATTTACCACCACTGGCATGCTATTGGGCCTGCGATTGGGTGGCCCCCGCTGCAGTATGCGTCCCTTATTTTTTTGTATTAAAAGTGGTAACCCTAGCTGCTGCATACAATTATATGTATTTTAATTATCAAATTTGCTTTTGATGCTAATGGTCTAATCTGATTCAATGATCTATGCTAAGCTAAGTTAAAAGTGCTTAATATTATGCAGCGCTGTTACCTAGTTGTCTAACTGCAGACTCTTTTCAGGTGCTGCACATGATTATACAGTATGCGCTATAAATTATCAAAATAGTTTTTGATGCTAATGGTCTAATCTAATTCAATGATCTATGCTAAGCTAAGCTAAGAGAAGCTGAAAGTGCTTAATATTATGCAACGCTGTTAGCCTGCATAGTTGCCAAACTGGGGACTCTTTTTAGCTGCTGCGCATGATTATACAGTATGTACTATAAATTATCTAAATTGTTTTTGATGCTAATGGTCTAATATGATTCAATGATCTATGCTAAGCTAAGCTAAAAGTGCTTAATATTGTGCAGCGCTGTTACCTAGTTGCCTATCTGGAGACTCTTTTCATGATTATACAGTATGTAGGCTACTATAAATTATTTAATAAGCTAAAAGTGCTTTATATTACGCAGCATTAGTCACCTAGCTGGAACTCTTTTCAGATGCTGCATATGATTATATGTATTTTAATTATATTAATTTTGATGCTAATGGTCTAATCCAATTCAATGATCTATGCTAAGCTAAGCTAAGCTAAGCTAAGCTAAAATTGCTCCCGTCAAACCTGGAGATCAGCCAAATGAATGCAAAAATAGGAAAACTCAACAGTTTAACTGTAGGGAAACTGCAAAATAAACGTTTTATTTTAAGAAGAAGTGGAGTGTTCCTTCAAGCTATTTGAAACATAAACACTGTTTTGAAGTATATTCAGACTAGGTAAGGTCCGTGAATGGCCCATGTGTCACTTATTTTGCCGGTCAGGTCTTGCCTATACAGTACATGGATGTAATTTTGTTCTCAGTTTGGTTTCTTATGTTTCCTGTACTTGTGTTGTTGTTATTATTCTTTCATTCATTCATTCATTCATTCATCGTGTTACCCACTGCGCCACCGTGATACCCCCTAAATTTAAACATTCATTCATTTATTTTCTTTTCGGCTTAGTCCCTTTATTAATCTGAGGTCGCCACAGCGGAATGAACTGCCAACTTATCCAGCACATGTTTTATGCAGAGGATGCCCTTCCAGCCACAACCCATCTCTGGGAAACATCCATACACCCTCATTCACACTCATACACTACGGACAATTTAGCCTACCCAAATCACCTGTACTGCATGTCTTTGGACTGTGGGCGAAACCGGAACACCCGGAGGAAACCCACGCGAACGCAGGGAGAACTTGCAAACTCCACACAGAAATGCCAACCGACCCAGCCGAGGCTCGAACCAGCGACCTTCTTGCTTTGAGGCAACAGCACTACCTACTGCGTCACCCGTTGTTATTATTAGTAAAAGAAAATGCAGTCGGATCCATGTTTCTGAGTTGAGCACTGTGACAAGAACCACCATAAAATGGCTGATGGTAAAGCGAGGGGGTGGGGGGCAGTGTTCAGTTATTTCATAATGGATCATAGAGCCCCATGGTTCGCTGGTGCGTGCTGGTTCTATTGAATAGGTCATTTACTCGGAGCTCTGCATGAACTCCCATGGAATAGCTCCAGGATAAATAATAGCCATTAGTTGAGTAAGGACTGAAAAGCCTCTGAGATTCAAAGTGATTTGTCCGAAAGATGACAGATAACATTATTTAACACGCTTTGCAGTGTTTTATATTACATCTAAATCCTTGCATCTCTTTCATAAGTGTTGTGTTAAATAATAAAGTATATTTATAGAATGTATTCCCAAAGGAAAGCAGTTTTTTTATGGGGAAGAATGGCCTTGCTATATTTCATTTGGTTTATTTTTTCCTTAATGTTGGGAACAATGCAAGAACAAGAACTCTTTTGTTAATATCTTATTTTCTTTCTCATGCATCAACACATTAGTAGTACTGCCAATTCAATTTGTGCATGTGTGTGTGGATACAGTATATAGTGAAATATAAAAAAAAGTTGCTTGGGCTTGACTATATATATATATATATATATATATATATATATATATATATATATATATATATATATACATACAATTGCAATCAGAATTATTCAACCCCCTGAATTACCGCAATTTCTGTTTAACGGAGAGAAGATTTTTTCAACACATTTCTAAACATAATAGTTTTAATAACTTATTTCTAATAACTGATTTATTTTATCTTTGCCATGATGACAGTAAATAATATTTTACTAGATATTTTTCAAGACACTTCTATACAGCTTAAAGTGACATTTAAAGGCTTAATTAGGTTAATTAGTTTAACTAGGCAGGTTAGGGTAATTAGGCAAGTTATTGTATACTGATGGTTTGTTCTGCAGATTATCGAAAAAATGTATAGCTTAAAGCGGCTAATAATTTTGACCTTAAAATGGGTTTTAAAAAATTAAAAACTGCTTTTATTCTAGCCGAAATAAAACAAATAAGACTTTTTCCTGAAGAAAAAAATATTATCAGACATACTGTGAAAATTTCCTTACTCTGTTAAACATCATTTGGGAAATATTTAAAAAAGGAAATAAAAAATCAAAGGGAGTTGAATAATTCTTATTGCAACTGTATATATGTATGTATGTATGTATGTATATATATATATATATATATATATATATATATATATATATATATATATATATATATATATATATATATATATATATATATATATATATATATATATGAGATATTCTTCAAGCTTGAATGACTGTTGGAATACAGTTTGCGAATGTTCGTTGAAACGATGGATTTGGGAAATGCCAAATCAATGAACTATGTTTGTAACGACGCAACTTGCGACCTTAGTTGGCTAACGATGGTTTTCGGAAACGCACCCCTGCATTGTGAGTCAGGTGAATCGTTACATCCCTATTATTTCCACATTCTTTGAGCTCTTTCTTGTACTTCAAGAGACTTAAACAAACTCTCCACATTCCAAGTGCATTGCTGTACCACTTCAGCTACCAAGTAGTTTAGAATTTCCTATTGACAGCACACCCTATAACATAACATATGCTGTCATTTAGCTTTCTACTTGCTAGGATTCTTTATATTCTTTATGTCATACTTGCTATCATCAATCTAGCAAAATCATATAGATATCTCACTTCGATAAAGCTAAGGTTTTTTTATTTTTTTGACCACCTGTTATTTTAAGGGTAAAGGTGTTGCTGATATAATCTGCCACATTCTATCTATGGCAGGAGACGCTTGTTGTGTTTTTGTTGGGTGATCTATAGGGCAAGCTCATGGTCAACGGGTCAGGCAGATAGACGAAAAGATATGTTTTTCATCCAAGGAAGGAAGGAGACTACATTGGAAAGAGAGAGAGAGAGAGAGAGAGAGAGAGAGAGATAATATTCTCTGTGAGGACAGTAACGATGAAACATGCCTGGTTCTTAATAGAGGCAACAACATTTTTATGGCGAGCACAAAGCTTGATTCTGGATGACTAAGCCAAATAGAGACGTAACATTATAAATGGAGCTGATGGGAAGCTGAGCTGTCGGGGATCAGGTTTGCTTGTAGAACCCAGTAATAAAATTCAGTACAGACGGAGCTGAATAAACATGCTACGTCTATATCAATACTGGGCCTTAAAGGAATTGCTGGCCCAAATAGTAATTTATCCATCCTATATAAATGGTGAACAGTGCATGTCAACCTCAGAATGTCAAAAGCTCCATATAATAATCATTAGGCACTTGATACAGACCATAAATTATATTTCAAGCTGCCCAAAGCCATGGGATAAAAATACTGCAAAATATTCTCTTCTTACTTAGAATTTTAGTCTTGTTTCTAGTCCATACACTCACCGTCCACTTTATTAGGTACACCTGTCCAACTGCTTATTAACGCAAATTTCTTATCAGTCAATCACATGGCAGCAACTCAATGCATTTAGGCATGTAGACATTGTCAAGACCAGGGGTCACCAATCTCGGTCCTGGAGGGCCGGGCAGGGTTTAGCTCCAACTTGCCTCAACACACCTGCCTGGATGTTTCAAGTATACCTACTAAGACCTTGATTAGCTTGTTCAGGTGTGTTTGCTTAAGGTTGGAGCTAAAATCTGCAGGACACCGGCCCTCCAGGAACAAGTTTGGTGACCCCTGGTCAAGAAAATCTGCTGCAATACAAAAAGAGCATCAAAATAGGGAAGCATGGATCCATCATGCCTTCTATCAATGGTTCCGGCGGCTGGTGGTGGTGTAATGGTGTGAGGGTCCGGGATATTTTCTTGGCACACTTTGGGCCTTATTAGTACCAACAGAGCATTGTGTCAATGCCAAAGCCTAACTGAGTATTGTTGCTGGCCATGTCCATCCCTTTATGACCACAGTGTTCCCATCTTCTGATGGCTACTTCCAGCAGGATAACGCGCCATGTTATAAAGCGTGAATCATCTAAGACTGACATGATAGCATCACACAGTTGCTGCAGATTTGTCGGCTGCACATCCATGATGCGAATCTCCCATTCCACCACATACCAAAGGTGCTGTATTGGATTGAGACCTGGTGACTGTGGAGGCCAGTTGAGTACAGTGAACTCATTGTCATGTTCAAGAAACCAGTCTGAGATGATTTGCGCTTTATGACATGGTGCGTTATCCTGCTGGAAGTAGTCATCAGAAGATGAGTACACTGTGGTCATAAAGGGATGGACATGGTCAGCAACAATACTCAGGTAGGCTGTGGTGTTGACACAATGCTCAGTTGGTACTAATGGGCCCAAAGTGTGCCAAGAAAATATCCCCCACACCATTACACCACTACCATACCAGCAGCCTGAACCATTGATACAAGGCAGGATGTATTCATGTTTTCATGTTGTTGATGGCAAATTCTGACCCTACCATTCAAATGTTGCAGCAGAAATTGAGACTCATCAGACCAGGCAAAGTTTTTTCAATCTTCTATCGTCCAAGTTTGGTGAGCCTGTGTGAATTGTAGCCTCAGTTTCCTGTTCTTAGCTGACAGGAGTGGCACCCGGTGTTCTTCTGCTGCTGTAGCCCATCCACCTCAAGGTTGGACGTGTTGTGCATTCAGAGATGCTCTTCTGCATACCTCAGTTGTAATGAGTGGTTATTTGAGTTACTGTTGCCTTTCTATCAGCACAAATCAGTCTGGCCATTCTCCTCTGACCTCTGGCATCAACAAGGCATTTGCGCCCACAGAACTGCCACACTGGATATTTTCTCTTATTTGGACCATTCTCTGTAAACGGTTGGTTGAGATGGTTGTGTGTGAAAATCCCAGTAGATCAGCAGTTTCTGAAATATTCAAATCAGCCTGTCTGGAACAAACAACCATGCCACGTTCAAAGCCACCTAATCACGTTTCTTCCTCATTCTGATGCTCGGTTTGAACTGCAGCAGATCGTCTTGACCATGTCTACATGCCTAAATGCCTTGAGTTGCTACCATGTGATTGGCTGATTAGAAATTTGCGTTAATGAGCAGTTGGACAGGTGTACCTAATAAAGTATCCAGTAAGTGTATTGCTGCGTCCCAATCCGCATACTATCCGTCCTAAATAGAATGTGAAAATAGATTTAGTATGTCCCAAATCGTAGTATGTTGAAAAGAGTATGCCAAAAATTCCCGGATGGTTTACTATTTCCGGTCAAAATTTTAAGTGTAGAAGCGTCCATACTCTAACCGCTGATATTGTACATTACATTGCGCGTTGGACGTGAATTCGATTAGAACTACAAAACGCGGGTGAAAAGTGTAAACAAACTACAAACATGATGGACGCGCGAGACCAACCGTCAAGCAGAGAGGCTGCGGTAAAGATGTTTGTATGACTGTTAATTAATATCTAGCCCACTGGAGAATATTTAAATGGTGTTGTCTGTGTTATATTTCATCTGCAACAACAATACTGAACTTATATAAAGACGTGTTTGGACATTACCGTCTGAATGCAGAATTATCCAAAGACCTGAGGAGATTTCTCTGCATGAAAGACTCGTGAATGGGAGATTATCCTGCTGCTGCTTCTCCAATAAGGTAGGAAATTAAATACGACAGAAATGTTGATGATTGACAGGGCTCTAACTAAGCAACACAACGATCTGTGTAACGAGGAAGTAGTATGTCCCAAAGCTTGCATACTTTTCTGTTACTCACTCAAAAGTATATATTTTTCCTCCACAAAAAAAGTACATACTTTTAGGTCGTAGTATAAGTATGCGAATTGGGACGCAGCACCTGTATGTTTAACCTCGTAGGGTTTAGTGGCCACATACGTGGACAGCACATTTTAGCTCTTATGTCTTATATTTTGTTACAGACATACAGTTGAAGTCAGAATTATTAGCCCCCCTTTGAATTTTGTTTTTCTTTTTTAAATATTTCCCAAATGATGTTTAACAGAGCAAAGAAATTTTCACAGTATGTCTGATAATATTGTTTCTTCTGGAGAAAGTCTTATTTGTTTTATTTCGGCTAGAATAAAAGCAGTTTTAAATTTTTTAAACACCATTTTAAGGACAAAATTATTAGCCCCTTTAGGCAATTTTTTTTCGATATACAGAACAAACCATCGTTATACAATAACTTGCCTAATTACCCTAACCTGCCTAGTTAACCTAATTAACCTAGTTAAGCCTTTAAATGTCACTTTAAGCTGTATATAAGTGTCTTGAAAAAATATCTAGTAAAATATTATTTACTGTCATCATAGCAAAGATAAAATAAATCAGTTATTAGAAATTAGTTATTAAATTAACTATATTTAGAAATGTGTTTAAAAAATCTCTCCGTTAAACAGAAAACGGGGGGGAAAAAATAAACAGGGGGGCTAATAATTCAGGGGGGGCTAATAATTCTGACTTCAACTGTACAGTGTCATCCTGCAACTGTTTTGCAGCATATGAAATGTCCCAAACCCTATTTTAACTGTCCAAAATGGGCAAAAAATTTTGTTTTTACTGATAGTCAAAATATGTTAAAAAAATATATGTGTGTGTGTGTGTGTTATTAATGCATTAGAAAACAGTCAGGGAAAAAAAACTGCTGTGTTCAAGGCAGAAATAAAGAGTTTTTTATTTTATTACACAAAGATGACTTTATTATGTTTTATGGAAATTCGGACCACGAGTCCACATATATGGACATCATATCAAAAGATGATACTTAGGTTTTATTTTAATTAGGTTCCAATAAGCCCAAATAGCAAAGAGAAATAAAAATGCATGTAAAAAAAACAGCTTGGGCCTTAAGAGGTTAAACATTTAATTGGGTTGGGGTGCCATGAGGGAAAAAAGCACTACAAAGGGGTGCCATGCTTTCAAAAAATTTGGAAACCACTGGTCTAGACTGTAGTGAGGAAACAAAAAGAAAGCAATGGCACACACACGAATCCTCGGGGCAAAATAATGCTTTTAAGGGCAAAACCCTGATCCAAATTAACCTCAGTCAATTACACCTCTAAACCAAATGCTTTGGGTTATTTCAGCTCTTAGTGGTAGAAGATTGTGATGTAGAGCGACTACAATGGATATGGACAGTGCGTCCCTCTACCTATTCATCTCCACTAGCTAAAGCAAGTCATTTATCAGAACCTCTCGCTCCTTTTTCTTTTTTACACTGTATTAAATTGTCTTCCACGTCTCTTTTCACAGGATTCACACTCTCACCTCAGAACCCGTGACAGAACTGAGAAACATACTGTAGGTTAGTCACCTCTCCACATGAGCGGTGTTTGCATGCAGAAACAACTCTCTGGTGTAACTAACACCTCGCTCAGAGAAAGCCATTTTTATACTATAGCTGTCACTTCTTCAGCAAAAGATTAACATATCCAAATTAACCCATTTAGGTCTGCTGGCAACTCAATTTTGGGGGGAAAAAGCATCTATGAGAGTTTTGAATAGTGCCCCATGTTGATAGTGAACGTTCAAATATTATTCCAGAAATGTTTCACCCACTTTACTCTCTGCAAAATGAATACGGCAGCTGGCAGGAGCTTTAATTGTCTCATGCTGATGTGTTGTCTCGGGCTGATGTGTTTCTCTCATAGAGAGAAAAAAACTTTAGCTGTAGGTTATAGATTCACTTTTAATTGCTTAATGCACTCATTATGATGGCCCCATTGAATCACAAGTGGGAGACCACAAAGACAGATGTTTCATTCAATCATACAGAGTTAAATAGCTGAAAAAACAATGACAAAGTAAACATTAAAGAAACAATCCACTTTTTTTGTGGAATTGGGCTCATTTTACAACTCCCCTAGTGTTCAATAGTCAAGTTAAACATTTCTGAATGCATTCAGTCGATCTCAGGGTCTGGCAGGAGCACGTTTAGCTTAGCTTAGCATAAATCATTGAATCGGATTAGACCATTAGCATCAAAAACTATTCAATATTTTATTGTATGATGTGACACGGCAACAAAATTCCTTGATTTTACGCCAGAGTGACAATTTAGTTGACAATATAGTTCCTAGCCATAGCAACCAAAATAATACCAACTTTTCATTTTCCGTCACTTATAGCTTAGCATAAACAATTGAATCGGATTAGACCATTAGCATCAAAAACTATTTCAATGATTTATTGTATATATATATAAACATACGCAGCCCCTGAAAATAGTCCCCAGCTAGGTAACTAAGAGCGCTAATAAATCACATTGTGCCTACTGCAGCTGTGATACGGCAGCAAAATTCCTTGATTTAATGCCAGAGTAACAATATAGTTCCTGGCCATGTCAAACAAGAAAATATATACTTTTCATTTTCTTTTAGCTTAGCTTAGCATAAATCATTGAATCGCATTAGACTATTAGCATCAAATCAATTTCAGTAGTTTATTGTATGTAATCATGGGCAGGGGCAGCACGGTGGCGCAGTGGCTAGCACAATTGCCTCACAGCAAGAAGGTCGCTGGCTGGGCCAGTTGGCATTTCTGTGTGGAGTTTGCATGTTCTCCCCGTGTTCGCGTAAGTTTTCTCCAGGTGCTCCGGTTTCCCCCACAGTCCAAAGACATGCAGTATAGGTGAACTGAATAAACTAAATTGGTCGAAGTGTATGTGTGTGAATGAGTGTGTATGGATGTTTCCCAGTGATGGGTTGCAGCTGGAAGGGCATCCACTGCGTAAAACATATGCTGGATAAGTTGGCGGTTCATTCCACTGTGGCCCAGATTAATAAAGGGACTAAGCCGAAAAGAAAATAAATGAATGAATGAATGAATAATCATAGGCAGCACCTGAAAATAGTCCCCAGCTAGGTATCTAGGTAACAGTGATATGTAATATCATTGTGCTGACTGCGGCCATGGCACGACAGCAAAATTCCTTGATTGTTACGCCAGAGGGACAATATAGTTCCTAGCCATATCAACCAAAAAAATACCAACTTTTCATTTTCTGTCACTTTTAGCTTAGCATAAACCATTAAAGCAGATTAGACCATTAGCATCAAAAACTATTTTTTGATAAATTATCATATTTATCCAATCATACACAACATTTGAAAATAGTCCCCAGTTAGTTAACTAGGTAACAGTGCTGCACAATATCATTGTGCCTGCTGAAGCCATGGTACGGCAGCAAAAAAGTTCCTTGATTATTACGCCAGAGTGATAACATATTTCCTAGCCATGTCAACTAAGAAAATATCAACTTTTCATTTTCTATCGCTTTTAGCTTAGCATAAATCATTGAATCAGATTAGACCATTAGCATCAAAAACAATTTTGATAATTTAAAATATATATAATCATACGCAGCACCTGAAAATAGTCCCCAGCTAAGTAATTAGCTAACAGCGCTGCGTAATTTCATAGTGCCTATTGCAGCTGGGGTACGGCAGCAAAATTAATTGATTATTAAGCCAGAGTGACAATATAGTTCCTAATAATATCAATCAAGAGAATATCAACTTTTCATTTTTCATCAGTTTTAGCTTAGCTTAGCATTAATCATTGAATCATATTAAACCATTAGCATCAAAAACTATTTCTATATAATCATGCGTGCACCTGCAAATAGTCCCCAACTAGGTAAAAGCACTGCATAATATCCTTGTACCTACTGTACTGTAGTTGTGGTATCGCAGCAAACTTCCTTGATTGTAACGCCAGAGTGACAATGTAGTTCCTAACCATATCAATCAAGAAAATATCAATCTTTAATTTTCCATCCCTTTTAGCTTAGCTTAGCATAAATCATTGAATCGGATTAGACCATTAGCATCAAAAACAATTTTGATAATTTAAAATATATATAATCATACGCAGCACCTGAAAATAGTCCCCAGCTAGGTAACTATGTAACAGTGTGGCGTTACTTTAGTTTATTTTACTTTTTATTTATTATTTTTTATTGTTTATTTTTTATTATTTTATTTTTATTTTAGTAACCATATCAATCAAGAAAATATCAGCTTTTAATTTCCAGTCGCTTTTAGCTTACCTTAGCATAAATCATTGAATCGGATTAGACCATTAGCCTAAACATTTTTTTTTTGATCATTTATAAAATATAAATTCTTTCCGCAGCCATGGTATGGCAACAAAAAAGTTCCTTGATTACTACGCCACAATGACAATATAGCTCCTAGCCAAGTCAACCAAGAAATTATCTACTTTTTTTCCGTCACTTTTAGCTTAGCTTAGCATAAATCATTGAATTGGATTAGACCATTAGCATCAAAAACAATTTTGATAATTTATAATATCTAGAAGCATACACAGCACCTGAAAATAGTCCCCTGCTAGTTAACTAGGTAACAGTGCTATGCAATATCATTGTTACTGCTGCAGCCATGATACGGCAGCAGAAAAGTTCCTTGATTATTACGCCACAATGACAATATAGTTCCTAGCCAAGTCAACCATGAAAATATCAACATTTCATTTTCTGTCGCTTTTAGCTTAGCATAAATCAATTAATCAGATTAGTCCATAAGCACCATAAGACCAAATTTTTGGAGCGAGATGCTAATGGTCTAATCCGATTCAATGATTTATGCTAAGCTAAGCTAAAAGTGCTCCTGTCAGACCCTGAAGTTGTCTGAATGGATTCAAAAATTGTAAAAATCAATTGTTAAAACTGTACAATGAGCCTGTTTGATTATAAGTTACACCATTTAGTATGTATTAAGGTTTAACCCAAGATATCTCTATCATTCTGTTCCATCAAATCTGGGTGAGCTCATGTTTCTATAACTGTGCTCTGATTTTACGTGGAAAACTGAGCCAACAGAGGAAGGAAAGGAAGAGGATCTCAATATGTTTGCTTTTATCCTGCGCCGCCACAGAACAAGGGCCAATGCACTTTAAGTGATTTAGGACCATTGCCAACAGCTGCCAAGAAGAGTGCATTAAGATAATGAAGCAGAATGGAGATCTACATAAAAACCAACAGGAAAAAAAAACGAGTATCATCTCATCGAGCTATAAATGACTGCTTAGAAAATTAATCTGGATTCCTTTTGTTTATGAAGAAACACAGTGATGTATATTCATGCTGGCACCATATTTTATGAGAACTTTCAGCCTCGGTCTAACAATTCACAACTCTTCGCTTTAAACTGTGCTGGAACTTTTCAACGTCGGTTATTTCATATCTGCTGTGTTTATATTACAAACGCCTCTTTCTGCTTTCTATGGGTGAGATCCAGCATGTATGGTTGCTGCCTTGTAAAGAAATGGAGCTTCATAAGTGACTGATTTAGAACACTTTACATGGGCGGCATCACTCGAGAGACTCGAGTTTATTTCCATTGAGTTAATAAACAATGCAAATAAAAAGGTAAAGCAGCGCATATAGGCTTAGTACAACAATAGTACAACAGGCTTCATGCCAAATAACACAAGAAGTACTTCATTGATAGAGTCTGTTTACATGAAAACAATGCATTAAAATCAGAGAATTGACTTTTCCAATTTGCTTCGTTTTTTTAAATGTTTCTCATACAACTACTACTGTATTATGTGTTTCAGAAATGCACATTTGCACCAGGATTAAAGATTGCATACCATCCTGTAGAAACAAACCAGTTATTGCAAATGCATAAATCTATAGAGTGAACATGCAATATGTATGTGCATAACTGGTGGTGGTGTGAAGAGACCCCCCTCGTGATTGTGAAGCGCTTTGGGTGTATGGCCATACACAATAAATGCGCTATATAAATACACATTACATTACATTACATTACATAACTTCACAGTATAATAATTTTAACTAATTTATTTAGTTATTTATTTGATTTTATTTGAGTAAATTTGTTTTGTAGTTTTCAAAAACTTTGAGACCCACAACATTACTGTTATTTAAATGCACACAAAGTTTTGCAATTGAATAGCAACAATTTATTTATTATTACAATATTTATTTATTCATTCATTCATTCAATTATTTTTTATTTTTTTTATTTTATGTTTTCAATTTAATTTAATACAATTTAACTTTTATTTTATTTCATTTACAATTTTAAAAACTTTGCACTTGCAGGGACCCAAAACATAACTATTATGTAAAAGCACAAAAAGTTCAGTTTTATATTAGAATGCAATTGAATAGCAACAATTTATTTATTATTAAACTATTTAATTTAATTGAATTTCATTTTTTTAATTTGTTGTATTTTATTTGTATTTTCAGGGACCCAAAACATAACTGTTATGTAAATGCACAAAAACTTAATTAATTAACTGGGCTAATGATCTAAAAAACTGGACTAATTGTGGTCACTTCTTTATTATTAATTAAAAAATTATATAAATTTTTTTTTTTATAGGACCCAAAACATAAAGGTTATGTAAATGGACAAATAGTTCAGTATTTTATTAGAATTGCTATTGAATGGCAACAATTTATTTATTATTAAAATATTTATGTATTCATTCATTCATTAAATTTTTTATTTTATTTTATGTTTTTAATTTAATATAATTTAACTTAGTTTTATTTAATTTCATTTACAATTTTAAAAACTGTGCACTTGCAGGGACCCAAAACATAACTGTTATGTAAAAGCACAAAAAGTTCAGTTTTATATTAGAATGCAATTGAATAGCCACAATGTATTTATTATTAAAATATTTAATTTAATTAAATTTTTTCTTTTTATTTAATTAAATTTTACTTTATTTTATTTTATTTTATTATTTTATTTTATTTTATTTTATTTACAGTTTTTAAAACTTTGCATTTTCAGGGACCCAAAACCTAACTGTTATGTAAATGCACAAAAACTTAATTAATTAACCGGGCTAATGATCTAAATAACTAATTGTGGTTACATCTTTATTATTAATTAAAAAACTTATTTTATTTTATTTATTTGCTGTTTCAAAAACGTTACACTTTCAGGGACACAAAGCGTAACTGTTATGTTAATGCACAAAAAGTTCAGTTTTGTATTAGAATGCAATTGAATACCAACAATGTATTTATTATTAAAAATATGTTATTATTTTATTTTATTTTGCTTTATTTTATATTATTTGCAGTTTCAAAAAACGTTCAGGTACCCAAAACATACTGTAACTGTTACGTAAATGCACAAAAACCTTTTAATTAACTGGGCTAATGATCTAAATAACTGGACTAATTCTGGTTACTTCTTTATTATTAATTAATAATTATTTTATTTTATTATATTTTGTAGTTTTCAACAACTTTGCATTTTCAAGGCCCCAAAAACACAACTCTTATTAAATATAAAATTAAAGCAATGTGATCTGTTTTCAGAAATGTATAGTCTGCTCAATCTGCACCTTTCAATGTGGAATGAATTAATTCTGATCACTTTAACCACTGCATCTATTTTTCTCTTTTTTTTTTACTGAGCTTGTTGCTATGCGATTGCATTCTATGTGAGAAACGCATTGGAGTTTGGCCAAAAGAAGGTCATAATGATCTTAGAAGGCACACTGTTGCTGCCTACCTTTAAAAACAGCATTCATATCAGTAAACTATTATCTAGTTTGCCATAAAGGTGCTGTATGTAAGTTTTTGACTCTTCTAAAGCATAAAATACAATAATATGTTTGCAGATATTTAAGAAACATGCTAAGTGAATGTTCTTGTTTATCTGAAAAACAATGCTTAAGTCATATATTCTGCTTTGAAAATTTGCATTACGTGCCAGAACGTCTGTCTTTGCTTTGGTTCTTTTAACCCGCCCAATGCCAGTTTAGCCAATTATACTGCACCCCGGGTTGAAAAAACCACATATTTGATTAATTCAGTCAGGAAGACTCTCAAATTATGCGCTCGCAACCGAAAAGCAGATTCAGAGTTCCACATGAGGTGGTTATTAGTTAGCAAATAATATGAACGTAAACCTTACAGGTTACATTGTAACTCAGTGTCCTAACACACACCATGTGATGAGATTTGTAGTGATAAGCAACTAGGCTGTTTGCACCAAACAAAACATGATAGAAATTCAAATACAGCCATTCAGAAGCACAGAATAGTGCACTCCAACAAAATAGTAAGGTTTATAATCTAATTAATACATATTAAAGCTCTTTAACATTATTAAATGTAGATGCTGAATCACTGATATGTGTTGGCTTGCCCTGAGTCACAGTTCTAAAGTTCAATTTCAAACAGTTTATTGTATTTTCAGGATCTGAGGTGAACTATCTGCTGCTGCTTTCAGTAGTATGGCAATAAATGTCATGTAAAATGGCATTCAGACTCACATTAATAGCATTTAACACTGAATAAAGCTCATGAGGTGTACCTGAGGTGATCATTGTCAGTTTTTCCTGTTGTTCAGCTGCAAGAAATAGAAGCCGTTTCTAAAATATAAATTCCAGGTGATGGTTAGGACAAAAACTCCTTTTACTATAAAAAAATATTCCTTCTATCGTGTGCCTTTGCTTTTATTTAGAACACGATTTAAATCAGCCTTTGTTGGTGTCGTCAATCTGGCAACCTGCTCTTGCGTGTGTTTTGAACCGGGAGTGCACTACCTAGTTCAACCACTGGGTGTCAAAATTACATACTGCACCCTAAAAATTCCACTTCTCACAATGTTTGAAACACAAGGTCTCATTTCAAATCTCATTTTGTATGCATAAAATGCCACACATTAGCTTTTAGCGTATTGGTGCATGTGCACTGAGCCCAAACAAAAGCAAAATATATAAAAAGTTGCTTACCAAACACAGTTCTTGCAGGTACTGACTCTTTGTCAATCCAAAAGGAGACCTGTGCTAAGATCACGGTCATAATGCATGGGATGTAGGTTTGGATCAAAAAGAAGCCCATTTTCCTCTGCAGGTGGAAGTACACTGTCATGACTATATATTCACCTGCAAGAGAAATACACAGGGCATCATGCTTAAAGGGATAGTTCACCCAAAACTGAACATTTTCTCGTCATTTACCTATCACTTCACTTGTTACAAACTTTGTTTGTCAAATACAAAAGAAGATATTTTGAACAATCTTGAAAACCATTGACTTTTGTGTTTTTCCTATAATGGACGTCGGAGGTTACTGGTTTTTCAGCTTGCTTCAAACTATCTTCTTTTATGCTCAGCAGAAGAAAGAAATGCTTAAAGGTTTGTAAACCCTGAGTAAATAGCGAGTGCAATTTAATTTTTGGGTGGACTATCACTTTACCTCTTCCGAACATAAGTTCCCAGGTAGCAAAGAATTCTGGCCCAGATTTGGCACAAAGCTGGCACAGCAGGCATTCATCCGGCACTGGCATACAGCATGTGGGCCAAACATGGCCCGGGTTTGGCAGAGATGGCACCATCTTCAAGCGGGCACACAATACTTGGGCCAAATGTAAAATGTAGTATTTGTCCCAGATGTTAATAATTGATACGTGGCCCAAGTAAGTTTGACCTATCTTAACCCCCATTTAAAATACATTTTTATTATTTTTGAATAAAGAAATAAAATTCTACCAATCAGATCGCTTCCAGAAAAAAGTGCAACGCTTCATGGGTTTATCAATTTCATTGAAGTTGTGATGCACCAACAAATCTGGCCCAGTTCAAGCCCAGTTATGGGTTATTAACTTGGCTGAGACTTGGCCCAGATATGGTCCATGTTTGGCCCTTGTCTTGCATCCAGACTTGGTCCAGTCATGTACCGTAATTCACTGCGGCATGTGGGCCAAGCAAAAGCTGATTGTGTGGGCCAGAGAAATTTTGCTATGTGGGTTCTAAACACTCCTCCTTACCACTCTGCGTGAGTTTTTTTTGATTGTGACCAATACATAGAACGCATCCTTTTAGGTTTTTGCTAGAAGGGATACAGCTATGGCTGGAAGTTAACGAGAATTATTAATATTATTTATTGAATTACCCATTTTATTAACATCTACCCCTACCCCAACCCTAAACCCAACCATCACAGTAATTTAAATACGGTAATTATACTGAGTATTATTCATATTATTTATTAAATTATCCATTGAATTGTATTTTATTGTCTACCCCAACCCCTTCAGTACAGTGAAAATATTATTTATTGTTGTATAGTGTCACATAAATTATGCTATACTGATGTGACAGCCTAATCTCACAAGGAAACGTAACAATTTTTTTACGTTATGTTAGTTCAGTGGCTAGTTCATACAAGTTCAGTCATACAGAAATGTACGATTTTAAAAAGGAGGTATGTCACCCAACCCCACCAATAAGCCCAACCATGATTGGGGGATGAGCAAATTGTACTAAATTACATGAATGAGATCATACAGATCATACGAATTAGCCACTAAATCCACTACACACGTGAGATCGTGTTGAATGTAAGTATCCCATCTAAACTTCATTTTAGAGTTCCCATGGCGACGCGTTAAGTTTCACACAAAACTTCACAGACCCAATGAGTTATTTATATATTGTTATCTGCAAATATTGAGAAACGTCCTAATTATATTGTGAAATATCTGATATTCCGCCTCTCAAATATGTCTAAGAACATGTATCAACGTCTTTTACTCACACACAACGTCTTTTACTCAGCTTAATGATCATATTATGTGATCTGTGACTGGTGATGTTAAATCTACACTGCAAGAGAGATCAGAGCTGCTGGATTTACAACATGTTCATTCATTATTTTCTTACGAAATACGCAAAAAGTGACAGTGTGTATCTTATGTAAATAAAGCACAGGTAACACTTTATTTTGATGGTCCATTTGAGCATTAGTAGACTGTCTGCTTAATATCTGTTGATACTGACATTTAACAGTCCTTCAACAGACATTTAACTGACTATAAGAAACTTTGCAAGTACATGTCAACTTACACTAACCCTAACCCCAACCCCAACCCTAACCCCAACCTAACAGTCTACTTATAATCTAATGATAATTAGTTGCAATGTAACTTACATTCAACAAACGGACCATCAAAATAAAGTGTGACCAAAGCACATTACTGTAATCTCTGTAGGCATCAGCGTGCATTTTACAAACCTTAAATTATACTGAATGTCTAAAACCTAAAATGTTATTTGTTTGAAAACACTGATAAATTGTGATTTATTACAAGCACTACAGATCTTTCTATATGCCTCAGCGTGAGCTGTCAGATTTGAATTTTTGAAGTTGCTAACGTGCGCAGAATTCCCATGCTTCTTAAAACTACTTGAATTTCAGACAAATTAATTCAAGGCCAGGAAGGTCCTGGAAAGGGCTTAAATGAAAAATGGATGGTGTTACTTCAACAATTGCACTGTGCTGCTTTCAAAAACTGAATAAAAAAACTGCAAAATTCTTAATTTAAAAATCTTAAATCTTATACAAGAACTATGACAAATATTTTGAGAAACCACATTTAAATATTGACAGTATAGAATTTACCTAATTGTGAAATGGGAAATGTTAAGTGCAGGAAAGACTTTCACAGTGCTGTATATGCTGGTGGGGTGAATTACAAAGGTGCAAAGGTTTAAAATTATTAGTGATTTAAAAAGACCTTGAATTTGGTGTCCATAAAAGTGTTGGAACCCTGCGTGCATTCTTAACATTCTAATCACACTGGTGTGATCGCATGTGTGAAAGGATTAAGGCCACTGCTAAATGGCTTCCTTCATTTGCTTTTCCTCCATTTCTGTAATCTGATCACCATATGCACTATATACATCTAATGGGTCACTATACAGTAGCCTTCTGGCTTGCTTAGTTAGATAAATCGATAAGAACACACTGACTGACAGCATGACTTTTTGCTGGAGGATGGCACAATCATCTTCTGTAGAGCTAAATTATAGCTAAACCTCATCCTGCATTAAATTGCACGACACTGGTAGAACTGAACTGAATCAACAAAAGCGTATGTGCATCGCTGTTTTCTGTACATTTTTTTTTATTGGTGAACTTCACACTGTTGTTGATAATTAATTATATTGTTTGCCTGATACGGAGCTCATTCCGTGACAGTCTGTATTGTATAGAAATAAATGTGACTAGACATCATTTGGGTGAGCATATAAAATCTGTAAAAATACATTCACTTTACTTGAAGGGGGTGTTCAGAAGACTGTTATGAAATAGTTTATAATCATGACATCATGAAATGGAATGATATTTTATGCATTCTTATAACAACTGTCTTTATGTGTCATTTGCTCAGTTATGTCATTTTAAATGCAAAGGTGACATTCACTCAACTTAAATTAACATTATTTTGTGATTTGTTTTTTTTTTTGGTGACAACTTAATTGTTTTAGGTTTAATCCACTTAAATTTGTACAAACAATTAAGTTACTTAATCGATTTGTGTTGGGACAACATTAAGGAATTGTGTGGAACCCTGCATTTTTTACAGTTTGAGATGTCCTTGTTATGACAACTTGACATAAACAAATACATCACAGCCTTTATTTGTCTTTATCATGACAACATGACATCCTCAAGACAACATAAAATTGTCATAAATCTGTCATAAACATGATTATCATGAGGCTATTATAATCGTGTTGTAAATTTTACAACATAATCTAATACAACACAATCTAATATTCTTCAATTGGTGAAGTTTTTTCCTCGCCGCTGTCGCCACTGGCTTGCATGGTTCGGGATCTGTAGAGCTGCGCATCGATGGAATTGCTCTTCAGTGTTTGGACTCTCAGTAGTGATTATTAACCCACACTGAACTGAGCAAAACTGAACTGAACTTAATCTCTGAAAACTGGACTGACACTGTTTCAATTCACTGTAATCTTCCATGTGAAGCTGCTTTGACACAATCTACATTGTATAAGCGCTATACAAATAAAGATGAATTGAATTGAATTGAATAATATATGTATTTTTTTACCTCCGCTACAGTGGTACAAATCAAATTTGTCATTAAAATGTCTTTAAATATTAATGACACTGAAATATTATTGTAATGTTATTATGTATATATTTATATAAATGTTCATATTAAATATTAATGATGCTTATGAAATAATTTGACAGTATTGACACTTTTAATGAGACATTTCAATGACAAAATGAAAAACGTGATCAGGAAAAATCTTTTAAAATGACAAAACAGAGTAAATTACACTTAATAACAGTTATCATAAGCATGCATAAAATCTTCTTCATATCCATAATGTGTCATGTCATGATTATAAATATCTTATGAACACCGCTTCAACTAAAATGTTACCATACATTCAAGATGAACGGGACATATATCACATTAAATAAGTTTTATTTGTACAACTCGTCAACTTATGTTTTATAGCTCATACCTGTGTTTGACTTCAACCTTTCACTAGACACCGTCTGTCCAATGAGATCATACTGTAGCAGACTGGAGCTCTCCTGTGGAACTTCCACTGAAAACAGCGGTCCTTTCTTCCACGTGTAAACAATCTCACTCATTGGGTAGGCATCTAAATCAGGCACAAATCCAAACTAAAGTCAGTCATATCAGTAAATGCATTTAAAGAGGTTGAAATGGGTCGTTTCATCCAACCCAGGCTCATTCTGAAAATGTACCGCTATATACATTTCTGGAGAGCGCCAAATACATCCCAGGGGGTATGTTTTTTTTGCTGTTTTGTTTTTGCGAATCCACCAGAGGCCGCTGTGTATGCTTTTTGAGATCTCAAATTTCTCGCGAATGCCATTCGCGTCTGCTGTTTTTGTGTAAATCCGCCAGAGGCCGCTGTCAACTGACTGACTGACTGACTGACCCACCCTCTTCCTTCCCTAAACCCAACCAATAGTGTTTTCAAAAGCACTGATTGACCCTCCTACCCACGTCTCTTAACCCCACCGATAGTGTTTTCAAAAGCACTGATTGACCCTCCTACCCACGTCTCTTAACCCAACCGATAGTGTTTTCAAAAGCACCGATTGACCCTCCTACCCAAGTCTCTTAACCCAACCGATAGTGTTTTCAAAAGCACCGATTGACCCTCCTACCCACGTCTCTTAACCCAACCGATAGTGTTTTCAAATCACCGATTGACCCTTCTACCCACGTCTCTTAACCCAACCGACAGTTTTAAAAGAAATCTAGAAAAAGAAAATCCCTCACGGCAGCCTGATTTTTAACACATTTTCAGATTTTACCACATTTTCACCCTGTTATTTACTTGTTTATTGTATTTTTTGGCTTTTGTTTTTGTTTTGCCTCCTTTCTGGAACTGTTCTTCATCAAGACTCGAACCCCATCGTCTTGGTTAAATCCTCTCTGCGTCTCAAGTTCACCAACGTACATGGTGAGCCACTGGACAAATTGGTAACAGCAGGAAAGCCGTCCATACGGAGGTAAGCGGTCAGCTGGTAAGCGCAAAAAGGAACAGCGTCATACCGCCCCGTAGCGTTCATTTTAAAAGACGAAATGCGGCCATACATATTTAAGGCTACATAATTTGTATATAATGTATATAGGGCTACGTTTTCAGAATGAGCCTATGTTGGTTTTATCCCACTTACAGCTGCCAAATTTCAAAGGACATGAATGTCCGTCCATTGGAAAGTTTATCAGTCGCATGGGGCACTCTGCGTTGATGGTTAACCTGGAAATATCACAAGCATCACCTTTAATTTAAGTGAGATAACAGAGGATTTTAAACTCTATACATGGTGGGGTTCAAAAGACAAGACACTAGTTTTGTTTTGCACTTATTTAATTTGTATACACTGCTTTTCTTACTTAGAATTTTTGTCTTGTTTCTTGTCCAAACATATAAAATTCTTAAAATAAGAAGCATTTTCTAGACATAATAATAAGTCAAAATAAAGTAAGTTTTTCTTTAACAAGCACAATAATCTGCCAATGGGGTGAGCAAAATGGTCCTATTCCAAAGCAAAAACAAGATTGTTTTGCTTGTTTTAAGGAAACACTCACTTAATTTTGACTTATTATTTCTGAAACTGAGACAATATTTTTTGCTTGTCTAGAAAATGCTTCTTGATTTAAAATTTTTTTAGATATTTGGACAAGAAACTAGACAAAAACTACATGATAAAAGCTTTTTTTGTGTGCAGGGTTTGTAAATTCTTATTACAATATACACTAATTAACATATCCACTCAATATACAGTTGAATTCTTTTTTAAATATTTCTCAAATGATGTTTAACAGAGCAAGGAAATTTTCATAGTATTTCCTATAATATATTTATTTTTTTTCTGGTGAAAGTCATGTTTTATTTCGGCTAGAATAAAAGCTTTTTTATTTATTTATTTAAAAAAAAAAAAAACATTTTAAGGTTAATATTATTATCCCATTAAGCATTTTTTTTTTAGATCGTCTACAGAACAAACCATCATTATACGCCTAATTACTCTAACTTGTCTAATTAACCTAGTTAAGCCTTTAAATGTCACTTTAAGCTGAATACTAGTATCTTAAAAAATATCTGGTCAAATATTATTTACTGTCATCATGGCAAAGATAAAATAAATCAGTTATTAGAGATGAGTTATTAAAACTATTATGTTAAGAAATGTTACAAATGATGTAAAAAAAAAATTGTCTTTCCGTTTAACAGAAATTGGGGCAAAAAATATACAGGGTGGCTAATAATTCTGACTTCAACTGTATATAGTGGACTGGTAAGCAAGATGTGTTTCTACTGCAGTTATAAAGAGCAAGTGCACAGTCCATTTTTGACTTGGAGAGCAAATGTTTTGGCACGCGGGTTACCTCATGGTGTACAGAATAGTTCCGTTCTGCATGATGCGGAACAGCTTGTTGGGAGTGGTCATGTTGTGTGAAATCGAACGTTTGCCATTTCGGAAGAAAGTGTCCGGCGTCCAGATCTTGCTGACCATTAGGTTGTTCAGACGCAGGATCTCGATGGGGCCCTCAAATTTCAGCCGGTCATCTATCCACGTTTGCCGGAAAAACACATCCATCGTGTATTCCTAAGAAATGTTTGATTGTTTAAGGGTTTTATGATACATACACATGCACTGTAATTTTGTTTTACGAACAAAACTAAGATTACTGGAGTTCAATAAATTTTATTTGAAATTAAATGTTTGCACTTCACAATTTCATATGTATGCTATGTTACATGCAGTTTCTTTGTAATTGTGAATTTACAAGAAATTTTTGCGTGGAAATTGTTTCTGTGCACTGCAAAAAATAATTATCTTACTTAGATTTTTGTCTTGTTTTTAGTCTAAATATCCTAAAATTCTTAAATTAAGAAGCATTTTTAAGGCAAGCAAAGCATATTGTCTTATTTTAAGAAATAAAATTCCAAAATTAGGTGAGTTTTTCCTTAAAACAAGCAAAATAATGTGCCAATGCGGTATGTAAAATAATCTTATATCAAAAGAAAAAACAAGATTATATTAAATAGCCCATTAGCAGATTATTTAGCCTTTTTTATACAGAAAAACACTTAATTTTGATATGTAATTTCTGAAAACTGAACAATATCTTTTGCTTGTCTAGAAAATGCTTCCTGATTTAAGTATTTTTAGATATTTGGTCTAGAAACAAGACAAAACTGCAAGTTAGAAAAACATTTTTTTGCAAAATGTCATGCTTATGCACTGCTACTTCCATTTTTTTTTTTGTAAATGTGAATTGATGAGACATTTCTTAAGGTGTAAATTGTTTCTGTATATCTTCCAAGACTGTAGTTTTGGAAATGACACAAATCTCAATTATCACATGGCGAAATATGCAAACGGCAACCCACAATTATTCTGTATGAGCAGACACATCAGCAAAGTGTCATCGGATATGTTTTCTGATCCAGGTTGGTATGCATTCACTCAGGAGTGGTATATTTTTATCATTTTCCCCACACTAATCTTGGCAGAGACTTATCTATACTGTCTTTCGGATTGTCACAGTGTATCACATGGAAAGCGAGGTGGCTTTGGACACTCTAGAAAAACAGTGCAACAGAGGAAAGAAAGCTGAGCCGGGACCCTTACTGTCAGGGATTGTCAACCAGATTAAAATCCCTAAGCTGCTATAATGACATCCTGCCCAAATGTCAGAATAATGAAGCCAGGCCAACGCTACTAGAGGCTAGTGGGCATAGAAAACATGCAGTTACAAAGGATTTGAGTTTATGTTTGCATGTATCATAGATATAATGGTTTTAAATCACATACCATTTCCACGTCAGAAACTGGACCGAAGCTGGTGACAAAGATGTCTGTTTTAACCTCTGTGACAGGACCTGAAGTATATATAAATTAATATAAATAAATAAATACAAAAAAAATTAAGAAATTTGTCTTCTCACGTTTACTAATTAACACTATTCTTTATTTAAAAAGACCAAAAAGGCAGTTTCTTAAGTCCAGAACAAATTACATAAACTTTAAAGATCCTTTATTTCTTTTAAAGATGTCATTTTAAAGAGTAAACTCCCTAAAGTTAACACATCAATACACTAAGTGGTTCCTGCAGTTGCCTACCTCCAAATCCAGGTCGAAGTCTGTTGTCATATCCATCCAATAATCTATCCAAAACGCGCGTGATGTTATCCAAATATATCCTTGTTTCGGTTGGCGGATTTGCCACCACCTGTCCAACACTGTAAACAAACCCAAAACTCAATTTCCATTTTTTTTCCCTCAAGCAAAGCAGAAAAACAAACACACACGCGCGAAGAAGTGAGATAAAATAACCACTTTCTACTTACCAAGATAGGAAAAAGCATGTGCGTACCCAAGCCATGCTTTGCGCGCACTCTCTATCCAAGTGTCCCCTTGTCAACTAGTGTTAGTTGTACATCCCATAATGTATGTGTGCGGAAGGAGCTGGTGTAATCGCAAGGCTTGTGTGCGTAAATCCTGAAGCTTTTTTTATGCGTGTATTCTTGCTGGAGTTCCTCAGTGGGGTTGCGCTTCTTCTGACTCACTCTGATGGAAAACTAAAGTGCTTTCAAAGAGGCGGAGTACTGTAGATGGAACCAAAGGAGTTTGACAATGATCG
This sequence comes from Danio kyathit, assembly GCA_903798195.1. NCBI lineage: Eukaryota > Metazoa > Chordata > Actinopteri > Cypriniformes > Danionidae > Danio > Danio kyathit. The sequence goes on from LR812539.1 coordinate 52,245,630, forward strand.
AATAAAGCATTATGAGAGATTAGAGGACAAGGATAGTTTTGTCAGGGAATTATCCGAAGGTTTTGGTCAAACCGCGAACTGTTCTTCCGGTCGACTTGACGTGATTATTATTGATCTGCCATTTTGTCTGAATAACTCTTACAAACTTTGATTATTAGTTAATATACATCCAAATACTCCTAAATCTCACGAAGCTTTAATCAATAAATCATAGTATTCATAATTAAGTTCGCCACTACTGATATTTTAAGCGTTATATAATGTTTGCCGGTGATTTATTAATGAACGTCTTTTTTTTAAGTGTCACCAAAGGCATTTCGTTTGCTTACTGGATTCTGTATGTGCATTTAAATGATAAATATTTAGGTTATAGAATGTTTTCCCACTCTTATATAATATCTGAACGTTTAAATCAGCTTTTAGGTTAGATTTGTGAACATATTCACTTATTTATGTTGGTGCCCTTGCTAACAGCTAAAAATAATAATTAGCCTAGAAAGTAGGATAAGTTATAGCAATAGTATTTTTTACTTACAGTAGATAGATAGATGGATGGATGGATGGATGGATGGATGGATGGATGGATGCATGGATGGATGGATGGATGGATAGATAGATAGATAGATAGATAGATAGATAGATAGATAGATAGATAGATAGATAGATAGATAGATAGATAGATAGATAGATAGATAGATAGATAGATAGAGTACTCACCATTATTTTAATAAGATGAGTTGTGAGTGGCAAAACGTTTTATGCTAAGATACAATTTTATGCAGTGGCAGACTGTGGAAAAAAAAGACACTTGGGTGAAACATGCCTATTTTTATGAACTACGCTTCATGTTTATTTATTTTAGTTTAGGTATGATTTGATCCAGAATCTCTGATGCAATAACATTTCATGGCCAGTCATCGGGTGTAATGCCACGGCGATAAAATGTCTCTCTGTCTATGCTGATGCAGCCTTTTTCACTCACTCAGAATTGATGGGATCACATCTGCACCAGGATGGCTCTTTCCACAGGAGCTTATTCAAATGATGATGTTGGAATAGCCCGTATACCACTCTCATTGAAACAACGCCGGCCCATTATCCTAATCCACAGTCGTAAGGTTTTAATGCATCGGGCTATCGTCCACCATTAGATTCATTTAAAAATGTGATGGCCATTCAGCGCTGCACTGTCAGGGAATGACAATTACATGCTGATACGGGATCAGCAGGATTTAAAACCACGACACAGTTTCATCACAGACCCTGGATAAGAGAAGCTGCCCCCCAGGTCACTTCTTCCGGTTGATGTCCACTCGCAGTAATAATAATAACAATACAAATGTGCTCAACATAAATGAGTGCATCAGTCACTGATCTCTCTTTTAAATTAATGTTTTATAGGATCCTGTAAAATGATTTATACAGTTGAATTCAGAATTATTAGCCCCCCTTTGATTTTTTTAACAGAACAGGGAAATTTTCACAGTATGTCTGATAATATTTTTTTCTTCTGGAGAAAATCTTATTTGTTTTATTTCGGCTAGAATAAAAGCAGTTTTGAATTTTTTAAAACCCATTTTAAGGTCAAAATTATTAGCCCCTTTAAGCTATATATTTTTCTCGATAGTCTACAGAACAAACCGCCATTATACAATAACTTGCCTAATTCCCCTAACCTGCCTAGTTAACCTAATTAACCTAGTTAAGCCTTTAAATGTCACTTTAAGCTGTATAGAAGTGTCTTGAAAAATGTCTAGTCAAATATTATTTACTGTCATCATGGCAAAGATAAATAAGTTATTAGAATGAGTTATTAAAACTATTATGTTTAGAAATGTGTTGAAAAGAATCTCTCCGTTAAAGAGAAATTGGGGAAAAAACTAAACAGGGGGGCTAATAATTCAGGGGGGCTAATAATTCTGACCTCAACTGTATGTGAATATACATTAGATTAGTCAGTACCAAAGCCAAAACCGGAACTAATCTAACAAAAAAAAAACATAAAACCACAGTCCAAAAAAGAGTACGCCAAAATCAATACGACTTTTGCTGCTTGTTCAAACGACTTATTTAAAATGAGTTGAAACAACACAATTTGTTTTGGGATAACTTGATTGTTTTATGTTCAATCCGCTTACAAATGATTAAGTTAACTTCATCGATTTGTGTTTGGACAACATGAAGGAATTGTGTGGAATTTAAGTTAAATAAATATATTAAGTTACTAACTTAATGATAGATAGATAGATAGATAGATAGATAGATAGATAGATAGATAGATAGATAGATAGATAGATAGATAGATAGATAGATAGATAGATAGATAGATAGATAGATAGATAGATAGATAGATAGATAGATAGATAGAGTTGCAATCAGAATTATTGAACCCCCTTTGAATTTTTTTTTCTTTTTAAAATATTTCCCAAATTATGTTTAACAGAACAAGGAAATTTTCACAGTATGTCTGATAATATTTTTTCTTCTGGAGAAAGTCTTAATTGTTTTATTTCGGCTAGAATAAAAGCAGTTTTTAATTTTTTAAAACCCATTTTAAGGTCAAAATTATTAGCCCCTTTAAGCTATATATTTTTTCAATAGTCTACAGAACAAACCATCATTATACAATAACTTGCCTAATTACCCTAAAGTGCCTAGTTAACCTAATTAACCTAGTTAAGCCTTTAAATGTCACTTTAAGCTGTATAGAAGTGTCTTGAAAAAGATCTAGTAAAATATTATTTACTGTCATCATGGCAAAGATAAAATAAATCAGTTATTAGAGATGAGTTATTAAAACTATTAAGTCTAGAAATGTGTTGAAATTTTTTTCTCTCTGTTAAACAGAAATTGGGGAAAAAAAATAAACAGGGGGGCTAATAATTCAGGGGGTTGAATAATTCTGATTGCAACTGTAGATAGATAGATAGATAGATAGATAGATAGATAGATAGATAGATAGATAGATAGATAGATAGATAGATAGATAGATAGATTTATTGATTTGTGTTGGGACAAAAAAAAAAAAACAACATAGGCTCATTCTGAAAACGTAGCCCTATATACATTTCTGGAGATCGTAAATTATATAGCTAGAAGTACGTATGGCTGCCTTTGGTCTTTAAAACGAAAGCTACAGGCCGGTATGACGTGGTTCCTTTTTCGCGCTAGCAACTGACTGCTTACTTTCGTTTTCCCGCTGTTATCAATTTGTCCAGTGGCTTGTAGCGTACATCGGCGGACTTGAGACACAGAGAGGAGTTGACTGCGATGACGGGGTTTGAACAAGTAAATAACAGGCTGAGAATGTGGTAAAATCTGAAAACGTGGTAAAAATCAGGGGCTTTTCTTTTTCTGGATTGCTTTTCAAAACACTGTCGGTTGGGTTCAGGGAAGTGGGTGGGTGCGGGTCAATCGGTGCTTTCTAAAACACTATTGGTTGGGGTTAGAGAAGATGGTGGGTGGGGTTATCGGTCGGTTGGTCAGTCAATCGACAGCGGCCTCTGGTGGATTTACGCAAGAAGAGCAGGCATGAATGGCACTCGCAAGAGAAATTTGAGATCTCAAAAAGTGTACACAGCGGCCTCTGGTGGATTTGCGAAAACAAAAGTGCAAAAAAACATACCTCCTAGGACGTATTTGGCAGACATTTCTCTCCAGAAATGTATACAGGGGTATGTTTTCAAAATGGAATAAACAGGAAAAATCAAGTGAAACATAAAATAATATGTTATTATGTTGCAATAATTTAAATAATAAATGTATTATGTTTCAATTCCTGAACATGTTAGCCGACCAAACTTTTATTTAAATGGATATGACTGTTTAATAAAACAGTTTTGTTTAAATGCACCAAATATTTACTGAGAAATTGACAGAAATATTCATTTTTCAAATGAGGGTGTACTCATTTATCCTAACTCTGCTGAGCACTGCATATCTACACCTAAACCAGATAATCATGGAGCTTTATGAAATATAAAGACGGCCGAGGAGGATTCTGATATGACTGCTTATCAATGAGATTGTTGGATTGTGAAATACCAACAGAGACAGGGCCTGTTGGCTACTGAAGCATAGCGAGAACTGAGAGGCAAAAACCAAGCGGAGCGGGTCACTGGAGCATGAACGGGGGGTAAAGGTGTGCCAACAGACACGGATACTGTGCTTCTGGTCAAAATAACACTACACCAAAGCAAATGTTCCCTGTTTGGTCAGTGCGGAACTTTGTAAACAACTGGCCCTTGCAGAGGGAGAATGAGCACTGTGCTCAGGTCAGTTGTGTGAACGTCACACCAACTAATAACCAACACGATACACAGGCTGACTGTAGATGTGAAATCCGAGAATTAAGGGCATAATACAGCCAAATTGACTCCCCTCAAGTGGTTCAAAATCTTAATGAGTTTCTTTATTCTGTAACTAGCATGATGACAACAAGCTATCAGCATGCTTATCAGGTGAAACATAACAGTTAGAATATTTTGAATATGACGTTGAATGCTTTAGCATTTCACTTGATGTAATTAGCATGTTTAGCATATTTTAGCATGTAGTTGGGGATGCTAACATACTTTGCATGGATTAGCATATATTATTGCACTATTTGATTATTATTAGCATGCAGCTAGTCACTGCTACGCAACATAGGCTCATTCTGAAAACGTAGCCCTATATACATTTCTGGAGATGGTGAATTATGTAGCCATAAGTACGTACAGTATGGCTACATATCATCTTTAAAACGAAGCTACGGGGCGGTATGATGCCATTCCTTTCGCGCTTACCAGCTGACTGCTTACCTCTGTATGGACGGCTCTCCCGCTGTTACCAGTTTGTCCAGTATCTTGCCATGTACGTTGTCGGACTTGAGACACAGAAAGGAGATGACCATGGCAACGGAGGGGTTCGAGTCTGAAGAAGAACGTTTCCAGAAAGCGGGTAAGACAAAAACAGAAGCTAAACATTTTAATAAACAAGTAAATAGCAGGGTGAGAATGTGGTAACATTTAAAAATGGCTTTTCTTTTCTGGATTGCTTTTTAAAACAGTCGGTTGGGTTTAGGCAAGTGGATGGGTGTGGGTTAATCGGTGCATTTGAAAACACTAATGGTTGGGTTTAGGGAAGGAAGAGGGTGTGTTAGTCGATTGGTCAGTCAGTCAATCAGTCAACAGCCGCCTCTGGTGGATTTATGCAAGAACAGCAGGCACGAATTGCACTCAAGATAGAAATTTGAAATCTCAAAAAACGTACACAGTGACCTCTGGTGGATTAGCAAAAAAAAAAAACATACCTCCTGGCACATATTTGGCGCTCTCCAGAAATGTATATAGCGGTACGTTTTCAGAATGAGCCTGGGTTGCTGCTACCATGAGTTAAAATGTGTCGGTCTCTATTTCTCTGTGATATTCTGAAGCAGTGATACTGGCTCACTTTTTTTCTGAAAATGTACATTTCTAGTTTTTAATTAATATTGCATGGATATTTAAATCTGGTGCTTTTTATCAGTAGTTTAAACAAATGTTTTATGAGTGGTACGGTACGGTTCGATATGCTTTTATGGCCGTTTCCACTGTGAAAAGCCATACCGAACCGTACCGTACCACTTTTTCGGCACTTTTTCGAAAGGGTACCAAAAGGTACCCTGAGCGCTGATTGGTTACAGAGATGCGTCACGATCTCGTGGAGCAACCAGAATCAAAGCAAAGCAACCATTATGTTTTTAATACACAGCCGAGACATTACACCGTAAAACTATATGCATATAATACCGAGCCATGGATGACTTGAGCTCAAACAAACCTTGTCGTTGTCTTGATGTACAGCCACAAAGCCAAGAAGAACAAAATCTGCTGTGCCTTGTTGTTGCTTTACGAGGCCGTCTAAAAGTGCGAGCGGTTTTCGCTTTCTCCAGGGAGCTCGCGATCGCGTCTATATTTGATATAATGAACTTCTTGAACTGATGATAATAGCGTGTGTGTGATTATTGAAGTGTCTTCAACGTCTGATCCTTTTAGAAAAGAAAAGGACAAACACGAGAGTGAAGCGCGAAAAAATAAAAGAAGCCAGACAAAACACAGGAGCAAATTGTTTCAGCAACATGAATCATGAACAAACTGCCACGTTCATCGCATTTTGCACTATTATGAACTCTGAATGATGGAATTACTCTCTAACAGAGGCTACATGTGCCGGTGAAGATTACAGACACACAGATGAGAGGTTTGCTCTGACTGTGGGCTATACTATATGTTGCGTGTTGTTTTTGAACTCAAATAAGGACTAAATGTCTGCTGTGTGTAGTTTTTCTGTAATTAGTAACATATCGGAGACTGTAAGGGTCTGTATGTGTTCATGTAGGCTATGTTGCATTTATTTTATTTTTTATTTATTTATTTTATATAATTGCAGACGTTACTGTAGGCTATTTCGCACTGTCATTGATCTGCATTTATAATCAAATCATGTTCATAGAAAGGTTAGTAATGAACATTTATACACAAGTATCTATATGTTTAAAGCATCTGTTTTGTGAGAAGTGCTTCTCATATGATTTGTGAACGACCTGTACGGCTTTACTGTAGACATTTATTCGAGCGAGAATGACGTCGACGGAAACTCTCTGTCGTACACCACGCCCACCAAAAGGGTACCCTTGGTAGTGGAAACGCAAGCCTGATAAAGGTGACCCGTACCGTACCGTACTGTACCAGTCAGCGGAAACGAGCCATTATTGTTTAAAAAGCTTATTATTATTGATATGTCTATTTTTGGTGAGTTTATAATGAAATGTAGTCACGATCACCAGCAATCTAACCATCATAGATCGCTGGAGAACATTCACATTGCATAGAACTACAAATCCGCCATTAAATGGACTACAAGATCCAGTCATGCACCACTCACACACCTGGCCTAGATCCCCATGATTGCAAACAGACACAGCTGAAGCTACTCATGAACTGATTACATGGACTATAAAGTCAGCACACAAACACACAGAAGTTGCTGAGTCTTGTAAACTGTATAGTAAACATTACAATGCGTTTTCCTTGCCTTCCGTGTTTTTGAACCTTGCTTTGTTTTCTTTGTTTACGTTGCCTGCTGCCTACCTTTACTGACCATCTGCCTGTTTATCGACTCTGCATTGCCCATATACATCTGTTTCCTCCTGTGTTGACTGTTGCTTACCTGACTATTCCATTTAATAAACCCTGCGTTTTGATCCGCACTCCCTGTTGTCAGTGTTCACTTCACAATACAAATATGTTTCTCGGTATTATTTTTACATTGTAAGCTCAATATTTTATTTAATTTTGAGAACATTCCTACATTATGAACATTTCATTGCAACAATAATGTAATCAATATTATATCATGCAGTATATGAGTTGCCACAACTTCCATAGTAGTCGAAGAAATACTATGGAAGTCAATGGTTCCAGGTTTACTTTTACTGTTATGTTCAACAAAAGAACGAAACTCAAAGGTCTTAAACAAGTAAAAGTTGAGTAAATGATGACAGAATTTTTATTTTTGGGTGAACTATCCCTGTAACATAACTATAGGGTGTATTTAGGTTGTGAATACAGACTTTCTTTTAACCATGTGCACTTGGCTTGATCCCATTTCTACCTCTTATCCCTTCCACTTCCCCCTACTCCTCCGTTTTGCATGTTCACATGAAAGGCGGGGGTCTCAATTTTCTTTTGGTTCGAGATGTAGGGCTAGAGGGAAATGCAGATAGGCCTTCAAATGAAGATTTGTTGGCATCACACTATAAATCAAGGGGTAGGTGAAGTGTCCCTGAATACACCGGCTACAGTAGCTTTGTTTCCATCCAAAGATGTGAATTAAACTTATGTGCCAAACTGGAACATCGTTTCCATCCAATAAGTCAAAGAGAACAAAGTCATCACTTTCATATAAACTGGCACCAAATATTAAAAAGAAAAATGGAACTTGCTGAGGTAGGAAAAGCCACTGTCGGCCTTTTTTTTCTTATATAATGAATTAATTGCGCCTCAGAAAACAAAGACAAAAGGAAATGAACATGTGGTGACTTTTTGAGGTGTGAGATGCTCTTTGGTAATACTGGTAATAATAATAGTAATGGAGGTAATAATACATGGGGGAGGTGCAGAGTGTTTTAAAGGCTTGGTTGTGTTTACAGGGTGCAAATCAATGTGTGCTCATGCTTCATTTGTAAAAAATCACATTATTTTTTCACATATCTTACCTTCAAGAGTTCACACTTAGCTGATGATTGATATAAAACTTGTTTGGCATGCTGTCCCGGGAGAGAGAGCCCTGAGCTTATGAGATCCTCGAGCCCTAGGCTCCCTCCCGTTGCAGGGCGAGAGGGGAGTTTGAGCTCAGGTAGATCTCGATGACTCCCCCCTTGCTTATTTGTAGCTAAGTGTCGGATATGGATGGTTGAAAAGAGGTGTACTCGTATAGAGCTTGGCTATGGTATAAGATTTTGTGATTGCTTAGGGTGCTTGTTATTTGGACTGTGGAAGGAAACCGGAGAACCCGGGGAAAACTCACGCGAGCACGGGAAAGACTCTACACAGAAATGCCGCCTGGTTTAGAAGAGGATTAAACCAGAGGCATTCTTGCTGTGAGGCAACAGTGCTAATCACTGGCCACCGTGTCGCCCGTTTGAAAAGGAGGGAAAGTTGGGTTGGGTGGGGTGGTTCTTCAAGACGCAGATATTGAGATAATAAAACCCTGGTTATTTATAGTGAGTTAGGAATCAACTGATTGGATAATTAGTCGTGAGCTGATGCTGGAACAGCTGAGAACAATCATAAGCACTTGATCCTCTCGAAATTTGTTTATAAATAAACATCACTTCATTTTGTTCACTACTCAGCTAACATGAAAACGACTATCATATTTCCTGGTTCCTCCAAAGGCACGCCCTCGTGGGCTCTGATTGGTCAGCTAACCTAATGTGTTGTGATTCGCAGATCGGCTCCATGTTACCAGGAAACGTCACGCCTCTACTAGCATGTGCTCTTTTTTGTGAATAATGTCAGTTCAGTTGTATCTGTTTGAGCCTGAATCAGACACGGAAAAAGAGGACATAGCTCAACCCACGCAAACATGACTCTTGCCAGATGTTTCACATACCTTTTGCGAACTCAATTCATTATTTCAAATGTAGTCCGCATAAGGCAAGGCAAGGCAAGTTTATTTATATAGCACATTTCATACACAGTGGCTTTACATAAACAGGAATAAAAGAGACAAAAATAAGAAAAAATAAAAACAGATAATAAAAAAACAGATAAAAACAGATAAAAATGTGTTAAAACAGGTTATAAAAGAATGAAAAAGAAGAGAAAAACATAATAGTGCGATTTGTCGGACGTAGCACAGGGCTCATTCAGTAAAGGCACAGCTAAACAGATGTGTTTTCAGTCTTGATTTGAATGTGCCTAATGTTGGAGCACATCTGATCATTTCTAGGAGTTGATTCCAGCAGTGAGGGGCGTAGTAGCTGAAAGCTGATTCACCCTGCTTTGACTGAACTATTGGAATTTCTAGTTTATATGATCCTAAAGATCTTAGTGATCTCTTAGGTTTGTATTCAGTGAGCATATCTGTAATGTATTGAGGTCCTAGGCCATTTAGTGATCTATAGACAAGTAATAGAACTTTAAAGTCTATTCTGAATGTAACTGGGAGCCAGTGTAAAGACCTGAGGACAGGTGTGATGTGCTCTGATTTCCTGGTTCTGGTCAGAATCCTGGCCGCAGCGTTCTGGATGAGCTGCAACTGTCTGACTGTCTTTTTGGGAAGGCCCGTGAGGAGGCTGTTACAGTAATCCACCCTGCTGCTGATAAAAGCATGAACAAGTTTCTCTAAGTCTTCACTGGAAACAAAGCATCTGATTCTTGCAATGTTTTTGAGATGATAGTATGCTGATTTACTAACTGCTTTGACATGACTATTGAAACTCAGATCTGACTCCAGAGTCACACCAAGATTCTTGACCTTATTTTTTGTTGTTTGACCCTTAGTGCCAAGGTACGCATTCACCTTGAGAACCTCATCTCTGTTCCCAAACGCAATGACTTCAGTTTTCTCTTTGTTTAACTGAAGAAAGTTTTGGCACATCCAACTGTTCATTTCATCAATGCATTGGCAGAGGGTGTCAATAGGGCTGTAGTCATTAGGCAGTAAGGCTAAGTAGATCTGAGTGTCATCAGCATAGCTGTGGTAGGAAATTTGGTTCTTTCTCATTATTTGGCTCAGAGGGAGCATATAAAGGTTGAACAGGAGAGGTGCCAGAATCGAGCCTTGTGGGACTCCACATGTCATCGGTGTCCACCTCGACCTATGGTCACCTATACTGACATAGTAGCCTCTCCCTTCAAGGTAAGATCTGAACCATTTGAGGACCGTCCCAGACAGCCCAACCCAGTTTTCCAGCCTATCCAGAAGTATGCTGTGATCGACAGTGTCAAATGCAGCACTAAGATCGAGCATTACCAGCACTGTTAGTTTGCCTGAATCTGTATTTAGGCGGATATCATTGATTATCTTTAATAGAGAATAGAGAAATAGAGAATAGAGAGCATAGAGAAACATTGCATTCTCTGGTGAAGACGAATATGAATTTGTTTGTAGCTAAATATTTTCTCGTTGTTTACATCTGTGTTTACATCCTTATGATCTTGCTACAACATAGAGTTAATGCTATAAACTGTGCATAAAAATAATAAAAATACTTTCAGATTGAGAGAACCCTGAGCTTATAAGATTCTCGAGCCCGGGGCTCCCTCCCGTTAGCAGAGTGAGAGGGGAGTTTGAGCTCAGGTAGATCTCAATGAAGTCCCCGGCCTTATTTCTGGCTAATAAAGGAATGGCTAAAGAGAGAAATAAAGCATAACTAAGAGTTCGACTATGATGCCATTTTAGACTGTTCAATTAACTTAGGTCGCATGTTTTTGGACTGTGGGAGGAAACCGGGGAACCCCATGCGAGGACGAGGAGAACAAGCAAACTCTGCACAGAAACGTCAACTGGTTCAGTAGGGACTTTAACCAGTGGCATTCTTGCTGTAAGGCAACAGTGCTAATCATTGGGCCATTTGAATCATTGGGGGGATTCTTCAAGATGAAGATACTGAGGGTATCTTCTATTGGGGGTCGAGGGGGGGGGGTAGTTTTTAAATAAACTTCACTTGATGGCAGACTTTAGAAGGATCGAAAGAGCATTCCATATGTTATGCAAAGCAGTCAGTCTGCTGGTTTGTCAATTAATACCGTCCCAGTGCGCACACTTTTGTTATCACATGATCTGTAAAATGTATCATTATTCCAGCGACTCCTATATGATTCGTTCAGCGATTCATTTGTTCCCAAACCCCTCCTTATCGTGAAGCTAATCTGCGCCGATTGGACTGATGACCCCGTCTGTTGTGATTGGTCGACTGCATTCAGCACGAGACAGAGAGAAACGCCCACTACTTGCTACAGTATAAAGTAGCAGAAAGTAGCACCAGCACATTGCTCTACTCTTAAATCTAAGGCTGCGGTCACACTAGAGTTTGTCCATGCAAAATTCTGTCGTACGGCGCTGCGAAAAGGGGTGGGATTAAATAAGATGATTAGACATTTAAAAAAGCGAGCGATTGGTCCATGTTTTAAATTTCTGTCCAGAGAGGTCATGTTTTGATCCTCGGTTGGTCTCACGCAATCATGTGATGCGATTTCGCAGGTCAGAGTTCACCAAGCTTGAACTTTCCAATGCAATGAAATGCGAAACTTGCCGCTCGACCTTACGTTTCCGGTCTGACGCATTCGCGTGCGTATGAATGGAAGTCTATGGGGAGAAAAGTGCAGTGTGACCGCAGCTTCACCCCAAGTAATAACAATGAGACACATTCAGTATTAATCCACACAGTGGCAAAAGTTATACTAGTTTGAAAATTGACCGCGCTGCGTGTGTGGCGTTTTTAACGTGGTTTTGGACATGATGTGTGAACCGCCCCCTACAGATTTAACCTGAGAGATTCCAATCAATTAATCAATCAAGGCCTTTATTTGTCACATATACCTCCATGTATTCACATACACTGACATATAGTGAAATTGGACCCCCCCCGACCATACACAAACATCACATTTTAGGGGTAGACAGGTCAACGGGAGGTAGCATTTAGAAAAAGGAAGTAAGATACAATTCAGGAAAGAGAGGCGAAAAAAAAAAAAGCCCCAGCAGTCAAGCACATAAACACATAGACATACATCGCAACAGGGGATGGGAAAGGAGGTGTGGATATAGTCCGGCAAGGGCGGGCAGCCGTCGATTCCTGCAGCCATGGAGGCGCTGGTCACAGACCCGCCTACCCCCTCCACGAAGGCGTGCTTTCATTCGTACAGTACAAGCACTGATCTATAATAGATACGTAATTACAAGCCGCACGAGGCAATTACAACTTATAACACACTATTAAACACATATTTTGCAAACTACACAAAACGAGGCGACAATTTTTATTGACACTTACATGTTATGATCTGGAGGAAGAAGAAACTGGTCCATTTGAACTGTAAAAGTTACTGACAAAGTCCCTGTCAAAGTCTGACAAAGTCTTATAGTCGCTGCTCCTCCTTCAACATCAAACGGCCGACGAATCCCATGTTGCAGCGTAGGCTATTATATCAATCATCAGAAACATGACCGGAACAAACACAGCACTTGGTTGGCTATACTGTGGTATTATTGTGAAAATGAACTTTAACCCTTTATTCCCCTCAGCCGAATCTCCATCTGTCAGTGATTGTCATCTTCGCGTCATGATCAGTCTCGTGATCCCCCGCACCTCCGCTAGTGTCCGAAGTGAACGCGCGTTCACATTTTACCAGAAATGGAAGTACATATTTGGAGATGTACTGTATCGACGTCGATGCGATCAAACAAAAGATCCGAACCCAACTTGATTCGTTTATTCGACTCTGAGTCGACTATTTTGCTAAAGAATCAATAGTTTTAAACATGGTGCACTTTTAGATTTAAACCGTCATTAGTCCACCGGATGTTTGCCCAAAAGTCTTACGAGTAATCAAGATATTTTTTGGAAAATGAGATTGAGCCTTTGTGTTTGTTTGTTTAGTCAGCAGTGGCTTTTGCCATAGAACCCTCCCATGAATACTGTTTTTGCCCCGACTCTTTCTTATTGTAGAATCTTGAACACTTACTTTAACTGATGAAAGTGAGGCCTGCAGTTCTTTAGATGTTGTTCTAGGTTCATTTATGACCTCCTTGAGGAATCATCACTGTGCTCTTGGAGTAATTTTGGCATTCCGGCCACTCCTGGGAAGGTTCACCACTGTTCCAGATTGTCTCCATTTGTGGATAATGGCTCTGATAGTGGTTTGCTGAGTCCCAAATGACCAGAAATGGCTTACAACTATTTTGTTTCTCATTTGTTCTTGAAATTTGTTTGCTTTTTAAGATCTTTAGACATGCTTCATTTAGTCAGAAAGTGATTTCTTGATTGAACAGGTCGGGCAGTAATCAGGCCTGGGTGTGGGTAATGAAAAATAACTTTGCTTTCTAAAAGAATGTTTTTCTTTCCTGATTTTACTAGAGGGGGCAATTGATTTTTCACATAGGGCCAGGTAGGTTTGGACAGCTTTGTACACTTCAGTTAAAGAGTGCATTTCATATTTATTCGCGTTATCATTGTGTAATATTAAAATTGGTTAGATGACCTGGATATTATAAGTGTGGAAAATATGCAACATCTGAAACATTATCAACCTGCGTTTGAACTGTCTGCCTCATACACAGACACTAACGCAACATTTTCTGAATGTCTTACAAGCTGTATTTTTCTCCAAGTGCAAAATAACTATGGGCGGCTGGTGCTAAAGATTTCTCAGGGGGTGCAAACAATTGAAAAAAAAATTGTGAAACCTTTTTATCAGGTTATGTATTTAAAAGAAAAAGAAAATATGACTGCTAAAGCTTGCAATAAACGTACCACAAATTTGTGAATTTTATTTTAATTTGGGTTAATGACTATTTACTAGATTGTTTTGTGGTTGCAAACACGTGATTTGTTTGTTTAAATTCAACCCATAAACATTATTTGCAACAATATTGCAGAATTTTTGGCTTGCGTTGGAAAGTGACCGAAATCCAAAGTGTCTGATATTGGACACTGACGTCAATCTGACGTTGGGTTCTGACATCCGTTTTCATTCATTCATTCATTTTCTTTATTAATCTGGGGTCGCCACAGCGGAATGAACCGCCAACTTATCCAGCATATTTTTTACGCAGCGCATGCCCTTCCAGCCGCAACCCATCTCTGGGAAACATCCATACACACTCATTCACACACACACTCATACACTACGGTCAATTTTAGCATACCCAATTCTCCTGTACCAAATGTCTTTGGACTTGTGAGGGAAACCGGAGCACCCGGAGGAAACCCACCCGAATATGGGGAGAACATGCAAACTCCACACAGAAATGCCAACTGACCCATCTGAGGCTCAAACCAGCGACCTTCATGCTGTGAGGCGAACATGCTACCCTCTGCGCCACCGCGTCGCCCAACCCAATTTTTATTTCCACCCAAAATGCAATGTCTCACGACGTTGGAGTACAACATTAATCATGTTGACATCCTGTGCCTGGTAAATTTACTTACCTTTGCGTCAATTAATATATGAAGATGTGGTCACACTTTATTTTAATGTACAATAGACTATTAACAAACCATTAGGTAAGACTATTTGCTTGACTACTAATTAGCTGCTTATTAATAGGTAGTTTGTTTAAGTATTGGGTTTTTTAAAGAAATATTTTAAAGAAACACACATGCCTGTTTTAGCCTTAAAATTTGTATAAATAAACGAATAAATTTTAATAACAAAATAAATAAATAAAAATTTCTTTCCAAGCGACTTTTTGGACTTATTTTGACATTTAACACATCAATCCCAATTAATCATACGGATGTTGGATTTTTTCTGCTTATTTTGCCCATGTATGTTCAATATGGTCATATGCAACGACTATCTTTTACATTTGACCCAATATTCTTGCTTTCTGAGTGCATTCAAAACTGTCTGCTTTCCTTACCCTGATTTATCATGAAATGTTGCAGTGATTTACACTGTATTATTTACAGTTATTTATTATTTAGGTTAGATTTTGCAGGAAATGTCATGTTACGTCTCTGGCAATTATCTGTGGAATAAATCCATGCAACAGTCAGCTTGCAATAGTCGCAAACAAACAAACACACAAATAATTAATTCATAATACATGTTTTCCCATGTCCTTCACACATATAAACAAAGGTTTAGTTTTTAATTGTACACTATGCGTTGCATGTTTTATTTACAGATCCCACTACTCAATTACATTAATATGAGTATTTGTCATTTTTTACTAGACACCACTGCCGATTTGGGAGTTGAAGTGTGTGTTGTCCCTCATCCTGAGAATTGTATTGGAAAAATATTGGAAAGCTGTTTTCCAAGCCAACTTCCATACTCATCTGTGCAGATGAATTCTGTCCTCATTGAATTCCCTTTTGCTATTTTAAGTACAGGAAAAACAGTCGGCGTGCCAGGCACATTGTCTAATAGGGTTGTCCTTATTCTCTTAAAGAGTTGTGGGTGTGTTTGGGCGTAATGTACATTAAACCAATCAGAGTCTCATTTCTTATTCCCTTTTTACAAGATGTAAAATAAGTCTTTGATGTCTCTAGAGTGTGTATGTGAAGTATCATCTCAAAATACCCCACAAATAATGTTTTATAACTCTTTGAAAATGGCTTTGATCCTTTTTGCGCCATTTTAACTGTGACTGTCGCTTTAAATTCCAATGAGACTGTGGTCCCAGCGATTTTTTTTTTCAAAAGAGGGCGGGGCTACAAATGCCAATGTGTCAGCATAGTGGCAGATTCAAAAACAAGACTGGCCTCCTATGCTAATGAGGGAGAGATGGTCACTAATGGGCGGGGCTTTCCCCCTCTGATGACATATACAAAGGGAGAATGTCAATTAAACATTCAGACAGGGCTGCGTCCGAAACCGCCTACTGCTGCATTTGAATTTAAACGTACTACTCGGCCGTTAGAAAAATACGTTCTATACAGTATGAATGTAAGAAGTATGAATGGAATTCGGACATACTACATCCACTATTTTGTCATGGTCACGTGACCTACCTGCGTCAGTTGCGTCGCTTCACTTCCGTTCATGAATTCTCTCGCGGGGCATCATAAGATAGCGCAGCGTGCATGGGATGCGCACTTCAGAATCTCGCCGGAAGTAGTAAGTCATCCGGGTACTTCTCGCATACTGATTTTCGAATTCTATGAATTCGGACATACTACTCGGCTCGCATACTGATTTTAGCGAACTGTATAGTATGGAAGTATGCGGTTTTGGACGCAGCAAATTTAAACGTACTACTCGGCCATTAGAAAAGTGCGTTCTATACAGTATGAATGTAAGAAGTATGAATGGAATTCATGGTCACGTGACCTACCTGCGGCAGTTGCGTCGATTCACTCCCATTCATGAATTCTCTCGGGGGGCATCATGGGATAGCGCAGCGTGCATGCAATGCGCACTTCAGAATCTCGCCGGAAGTAGTAACTCAACCGGGTACATACTGATTTTCGAATTCTATGAATTCGGACATACTACTCGGCTCGCATACTGATTTTAGTGTACTGTATAGTATGGAAGTATGCGGTTTTGGACGCAGCAAATTTAAACGTACTACTCGGCCATTAGAAAAGTACGTTCTATACAGTATGAATGTAAGAAGTATGAATGGAATTCATGGTCACGTGACCTACCTGCGGCAGTTGCGTCGATTCACTCCCATTCATGAATTCTCTCGCGGGGCATCATGGGATAGCGCAGCGTGCATGGGATGCGCACTTCAGAATCTCGCCGGAAGTAGTAACTCATCCGGGTACATACTGATTTTCGAATTCTATGAATTCGGACATACTACTCGGCTCGCATACTGATTTTAGTGTACTGTATAGTATGGAAGTATGCGGTTTCGGACGCAGCAAATTTAAATGTACTACTCGGCCATTAGAAAAGTGCGTTCTATACAGTATGAATGGAAGAAGTATGAATGGAATTCATGGTCACGTGACCTACCTGCGGCAGTTGCGTCGATTCACTCCCATTCATGAATTCTCTTGCGGGGCATCATGGGATAGCGCAGCGTGCATGGGATGCGCACTTCAGAATCTCGCCGGAAGTAGTAACTCATCCGGGTACATACTGATTTTCGAATTCTATGAATTCGGACATACTACTCGGCTCGCATACTGATTTTAGTGTACTGTATAGTATGGAAGTATGCGTTTCGGACGCAACCCATTACTCATCGGCACTGCAGCACGGTAACTTTAATTCAAAGAAAACTAAATTAATAAAACATCCAGTACAGATAACTAATTTTGTGTGCACCCAAAATAGTAAATGTACTGTGAATAATAAAGAAAAGTAATGATTAACAGAAACTGTGTATGTGTCTTATTTTAACCAAATATGAAACGAAAATGTATAAACAACTCAATTTAACTTAACCAATAAATAAGCTTAAATGAATGTGTATAATGTGTGTGTGTGTGCGCGCGCATGCCTCACTCTTAATGTGTGGCCACCACACTGGCCATCACATATTGGTATGACCAAAATTCACAGAAAAAATGTAAACAAACAAATAAAGCGCTGTCTGTTTGCAAGCTGATTGATTTAGAACAGGAAAGTACAGTCAATTAAAATAAAGTCAACCTGGCCTTGAAAAAGACACCAGGTGGCCTCTGTTCTGGCTGAGAGGCAGGTAATATGGCATTGTGGTTGGCTGATAGTTAGCTGCACTGTCAAGGTTGAAGGCATCAATAGTACTGGCATGGACACATGTGATTCTCTTCCAAAATTAGAGAGCATCAAAGCACAGGGAAAACACATGGCCACTAAGCAGAGGTTGGACGATAACTGAATAAATGCAGTGAGACTGATGGGGACTCAGAATCGCTCAAGGTGAGGTTAACACATATATTCAAATTTCCACCTGAAAGAGAGCTTTAGTTTAAGGATACAGACATTAGGCATGTCGACATTACTGATGTGCTATCAAGCTGTCTTCCTCACAAAATGAACATAGATAATTATACATTTAGAGATTTCTCACTTCACTCACCTCATCTCTCAAGTACGCTGGATGCTGCTTGATATAGATGTCGGAAAGCATCATTATTTTTACACAGACTTTGCATTACCTTACAGCCTTTTGGGTTTTAATTTATATTAATCCAATTTTAGCCCATTTTATCTCTCGCAATTGCTTTTAATATTCACTCATTGTTTAATTATACTACTTATGGAAAATATCTAATGATCTAACAGACCAGAGGTTACGTAAAGTCATATACATACACTTCCTGACAAAAATGTTGTCATCTATCAAAGTTTTAGGAGCAACAAATAATAACTTGACTTCTAGTTGTTCATTTGGTATCAGAAGTGGCTTATATGAAAGGCAAAGGCCTCTAGATTATGCTTATTTTACTAAAATAAAATATGATCATGCCTTGATTTTGAATTATTTAATTAGGACAGTAAGGTCTGACTTTGCTTAGACAAAAGTCTTGTCACTTAACAGAAATAATGTCCAGTATAGAATATAAAGTCATGGTGCAGTGGGAAAAAGAATTAACATTGTGTATGACTCCCATGAGCTTGGAGGACTGCATCCATACATCTCTGCAATGACTCAAATCACTTATTAATAAAGTCATCTGAAATGGCAAAGAAAGAGTTCTTGCAAGACTCCCAGAGTTCATCAAGATTCTTTGGATTCATCTTCATTGTCTCCTCCATCTTACCTAAGACATGCTAAATACTGTTCATGTTTGATGATTGAGCTGGCCAATCCTGGAGCACCTTGACCTTCTTTGCTTTCAGGAACTTTGATGTGGAGGCAGAAGTATGAGACGGAGGAGAACAAACGCTGCACAGAAATGTTGTCTGGTTTAGTAGGGACTTAAAGCAGAGGCATTCTTGCTGTGAGGCAACAGTGCTAATCAGTGGGCCGCCACGTCGCCCGTTTGAAAAGGAGGGAAAGTAAGGGGGGTTAATAAATAACTCTGGTTATTTATAGTGAGTTAGGAATCATCTGATAGGATAATCGATCATGAGCTGATGCTGGAACAGCTGAGAGCAATCATAAGCACGTGATCCTCTCGACATTTGTTTATAAATAAACTTCACTTATTTCATAGTACACGTACTTAATGTGTACTTACACTGTACAAACGAAACAAAGTGCAGTGTTATATAAGCTAATCTCATGGGTTAATGTTTGGTAAGTAACAGGTTTAGGGATAGTACCTAGTTATAACTAGTTTATGTAATGGATGTGATAAGTACAGTAAACTGCATGTACAAATGTAAACAGTATTGTAAAATACAGGGCTACCAACAACATTTTAAAGGGTCACAAAACACCAAAACACATTTTTTGAGCTGTTGACAGTCATATATGTGTCCCACGCTGCTATAAACACTATTAGGACACATATATTGCACTAAAAAGTGAAAATTGGTTGTTTTTGCGTTATTTTGAGCAAATTCGTTCCTTTAGTTTGAAACGATTTTTTGAAGCTACGTCACGGAGATTAGATACTTGCGTGTAATCCAGCGTGGAGAGTGAATGTCTCTACCTGTGAGTACATCGTGACGTCTCTGAATGTGCGGCATTAATACATGAGAAAGACTTGGTTCAAACCAATCAGCGCGCTCGGTGCAACTTCATTAATATGCATGATAACTTCGAAGACTGTTTTACCTGTTACAGTGTTCAGACGACAGAGAGACGCCACGTTGTGTTGGCAAAACAACTGAAAGAACAAGAATTCGGAGACATGGGTCGTCAGTGTTGCATTTATTAATGTGCTTCGTTTATTAATGTGCCGCAACGAAGGTTTTGTTTTCATTTTCCCGCTATGAGAGCGCAGCTGGACTCACGTGTGCAAATACTTTTCGCATCTGGAAATGATGAAATCCGGATTTGCCGCTCGTCTCCTTTTAAAAAAGACACGGCTCCAGTTTGATTGTCCTGTCTCTACAGATTTGTAAGTGATCGATCAGTAATAAGTAATTCGATTACTGATGTCCATATAAACACAGTCACTGCCTTTCTCCCCTGCATCTGCGTGCCCAAACAGAAACTCCCATATTTGCAAATCCTTCCCTCTTTCTCTCCGCCGACACGCCCACTTTCCTGACTTTTTCAAAACTAGAGGTGTGAAAACACCCTGCTGAGACAGGGGGGTTTCGTGGCCCTTTAAGTAATTGTTGTAACATCCTGGGCCCCGTTTACACTAATGCGTTTTCGTTTTGAAACGGCGTTTTAGATCAAAAACGATCCACGTCCATACTAGCGTTTCATCTAGCGTTTCTAAACATATCTCCGTCCACACTACTCCACCAAAAACGTATATCACGTGACCATTCGCGCACTCTGGGCATGCGCGTTCAAGTATAAACAGGAAGCATGTGTCTCGCTCGGCATTTGGCTATTGTTAGTTAACAAACGCTGGTTGAACGATGAACGCGAGCGATTAGCGAGTGCTCGAACAATAGCATGCCTCGCATTTCTGTGTCCATGTTGTTGTTTACAGTGAAGGCTGGTCTGCCGTCTTCCGGTAGCGTTATAGTCACGTGATAGGGGCTTGACAAATAAGCGAAGGATACGCAATGATCCAAAAGCCCCAATCATGTAGCGAATCTCAGCAGCCACGCCTCGGTTTTCAGATGTCTCCGTTTCCCCCCATCCACACTGAGACGGAGCAGCAGCGTTTTAGAATGAAAATGGCCTCTCCAGCGTTTTCAAAACGCTCCATTTTCGGGGCTCGAAAACTCCGTCGTAGTGTGGACGGATGGCGTAACCGTAGCAAAACTTATGCGTTTTAAAACGAAAACGCATTAGTGTAAACGGAGCCTTAGTCAATACACAATGTTTGTAACCTGTATAAAACTGTGGCTCTTAGCTTAGTTCCCTTTGAAGATTTGAAAAAGTTTTCCACAGGTCTGTATGTAGTTTTGTTTGTATGATGTAATGTGTTATTGGCAATGTCGTCATTAACAGTATGTCAGGGGAGCACTATTCTGCTTTCCCCATCAATGAGTAAGAATGTTTCCTGGTCTCTTCTCTACAGTTACAGAAGTAGAGAATCTAGGATGCCCTTATGTTATACGAGGAAGCTTTATCTTCTTTTTTCTGCATCTACTGTAGCATAGGATTTTGAGCACTGTGCTCATGGTCAGTATGTTGCCTTAGCTTTCCTGTGTCTTTTATGGCATGCAAAGGCATATAACACTTCATATGGAGACACACCTAGGAGAACATGAGTGATTGATTGGTACAGCTGAGCCGCTCTGTGACAGAAATGTTCCAGAGTTTTGCCTGTCTTGGATCTTGTGCATTTAAAAGTCTGAAAAGCACCGAGGTGAACTGAGTACCATTGTCTGTAACTTTTACGATTGCCATGGAGACTAAAGGCAGTACCTAGGATTTTGATCACATTCTCAGAAGTTGAACTGCACCTGGTCTGTCTCAGACGTCATGCCATGCACCACCCACGGACCTGTGGCTAAACTCCTGATGCATATGGCACACTTTTCTGGAAACACTTCAGCATGTCCTCAATCATCCTCTGATTGGTTTATATATACAGAATTTCTGGTACTTGAGGGTGCAGCATTCTTAACCAGTCCACCTGGAAACAAATCTGATCGGATAAAAAAAAAAAGCTGTGGTGTATATTTTGATGACAGTGCTCATTATTAGACATTTCACATGAAAGTACAACCTAGAAGACTGATACGTTCATGAATCAGTGATTAACTCCCTGCACACCCGTCTGTTATTGTGAGAATAACTTTGTGATGATGATCATTTATTAATTTGACTTAAATGCTGGATTATTTAAAGTATGCAATACTCACTGCTTACAGGGTTCAACAACACAGGCTCATTCTGAAAACGTAGTCCCGTGGACGTTTCTGGAGACCGCGAATAGAGTGGAGGAACTATGACGTCAATTTGTATGCAAAAACCCGGAAGCGAGTTAGCATTTTAGCAGTTCCGGTTCCCTCGTCCGAAAGTCAATGGGTTTTTTGAATGGGATTTCAGTTAAATCGCTTAAATAAGGTTCATGGCTAACACAAACTCAAGATACTTTCACGTTTTATTCTACGACATAAAACACATCAGTTACAGCACACTCTTGATTTTTTAAATCGTTTACGCTTCTTTAAAAAGACGGTTGCTATCAATGTGCTAATCGGGACTACAGGCGATGTCGGAGACATTATACGTCATCCAGCTGAACTGGTCTGGACCGCAGCCTGCTTGCGCTGGCATTTGGATTTGTCTGTGATTAAAGTATTTTCAGGAGTAGTTTTTTATAGTTTGTAGTATTTTTCTAATTGGGAATTCATATTGTGTGTAGATAATGCCTTCACTTGTAAAGACTGCTAAGACAGATTAATTTGTTGATCATTTATTTTAATTAAACGATATTATGAAGATACTGCTTACCAGTGCAGTCTCTCTCTCTCCTGCTCTCTCAGTAATGCAAACGTGTGAATAAATGTGTAAAAATACATACATGTTAATTGTCATTTTAACGTGATCACCTGATTTTTCATCGTTTTTTTTCTTCATCTGAACACATTTAACTCTGTCATATCTGCAATATTTACACTCCTCCTTAAAATGTATAGCATATGTGACCGTATGTGCTGCTTTTCGCTGTACTCGGTGACAAAAAAGAATATTGAATGTCGTTCTGTGTCCATGATGGAACTTGCAGGCATATAACATTAGACTTGTCCCTCACGCCTCATCTCCTCATTTCTGTCATCTGTTACTAAGGTAAGCGGGCTGTATGCACGCGAGCGGTACACTTATTTAAACATGTCTTATGATAATACTATGTAGGCACATTTATATGTACAGTTTTAAAACTTTTACAACAACCGTAAAGCAAAACAAAATGTATTTCCCCCGTAAAAACTATCCAAAAGTTGCATAGGTCTAAGTGGTTTTGCGTATTTATTTTTTTATAATATATAGCGTGGATTATAATGTAATAAACCGAGAGTAAATCTTTGTCATGGATCATATTTCTAAGCTTGAAGAGTTGTCTGTAGCAGGGTGGTGCTGACGTCACAGGCGAGCGCCCCGAAGGCTGTAGTCCGTTTATAGCCTAATGTTAGCTTTTCAGGTCTTGCGTTTGCATTCAAGATCCAAAAGTGCTAAAAGTTGTATTTTCGTGAGAGGATTATCTGGCTGGACAAAACGTGTAATTTTAATGAACAGTGTTTGAACACAGAGCTTATTATTTGCAATCTTCGAAAAGTCTATGGGAAAATCCTATAGAGATTTTATCGAGGGAACCAGTTTTATGCTAGCAGCCGATTGGCCTACAAGGTGACGTCATAGTTCCTCCACTCTATTATGTAGCAGGAGGTACGTATGGCTGCATTTCATTTTTTAAACGAACGCTACGGGGCGGTATGACGCCGTTCCTTCCTTTTTCCACTTACCGGCTGACCACTTACCTCCGTGTGGAGGCCTTTCCCGCCTCAACCAGTTTGTCCTGTTAGCTCGTCGTGTACGTCAGCAGACTTGAGACGCAGAGAGGAGATGACCACGACCACGACGACTGGGTTCGAGTCCGGGGAAGAGTGGTTCCAGAAATCAGGTAAGACAAAAACAGAATCCAAAAAAATAAAATGAACGAGTGAACAACAAGCTGAGAATGTGGTGAAATCCGAAAACGTGGTAAAATCAGACGAGGGCTTTTCTTTTTCTGGATGGCTTTTGTAAACGGTTGGGTTTAGGGAAGTGTGTGGGTGGGCGGGTCAATCTGTAAAATTAGTTGGGTTTAGGGAAGGAGGAGGGTGGGTCAGTCGATTGGCCGGTCCCCCAGTCAATCATTCAGTCAGACAGACAGACAGACGGTAGGTCGACAGCGGCCTCTGGTGGGTTTACGCGAGAACAGCGCAGGCGCGAAGGGCACTCGCGAGAGACGTTTGATATAGAAAAAAAGCACACACAGCGGCCTCTCGCGGATTCACGAAAACAAAAACTGCAAAAATACGTACCTTCCGGGACGTATGTCGCGGTCTCCAGAAACGTCCACGGTACTACGTTTTCAGAATGAGCCTGGGTTGGGTTTCAAGCATTGATGTCCACAAACACGCATGTATGCTTATACTCGCTTTTTTCTAATGCCGGTTAAAATCCTTCAACTATTCTGTCATTTCGGTCATAAAGATAAGAGTAAGACATCATTCAAGACAGTAAAGTGTCTTTTTATTTGTGGATACTCACAAATACATCAAAACCTTGCTTTTGTAAAACAAAGAAATCTTTCCTTTTGTCATCTCAGTCACTGGTGTAGTCCTAAAAAAAAAGGTGGTGTACTATTACACCCGACCAGTGGTGTTAAGAAACTAATTACAAATACTCAAATTACTGTAACTGAGTAGTTTTTCTCAGGAATTGTAATTTACTGAGTAGTTTTAATAATGTGTACTTTTACTTTTCTTTGAGTACATTTTTAGTGCAGTATCTGTACTTTTACTCCACTACTTTCTTTCAACCTGCAGTAACTACTTTATTTTTCCTGTCTATGGGGATTAGAAAAATCAGTCCTCAGATTCCTGTCCAATCAAATCGCACATACCATAGAAGGTAAATCGCATCATAACGAACTACCTCAGGATGTGTGCACTTTATAATTGCAGCAAACTGTTTGGAAGTATTAAAGTGTCCATGAATATGTTCAAAATCTTTACGCGCATTGACCCAGAGACTGTTTAGAAGCATGTCACTGATGAGAAGATGATGGATGTTTACTGTATGATGACCGAAATTGACTTAAACACCCAGCAGGCACAGGACGTCAACATGACGTCTGATTGACGTTGAACCCTAACATCATGGGGACTTTGCAGTCAGTAGCACAATCGCCTCACAGTAAGAAAGTCACTGGTTCCAGCCTCGGCTGGGTCAGTTGGCGTATGTGTGGAGTTTTCATGTTCTCTCTGTGTTCGCGTGGGTTTCCTCCGAGTGCTCCTGTTTCCCCCACAAGTCCAAAGACATGCGGTATAGGTGAATTGGGTAGGCTAAAATTGACCGTAGTGTATGTGTGTGAAAGAGTGTGTATGGATGTTTCCCACTCATGGGTTGCAGCTGGAAGGGCATCCGCTGGGTAAAACATATGCTGGATAAGTTGGTGGTTCATTCTGCTGTGGCGACCCTGGATTAATAAAGAGACTAAGCCGAATAGAAAATGAATGAATTTATAGTTTATATATTATAAATTTATGAGTTTATATTAGTTGTAACAATTTTAATTTTGATTTTGAATTGTGAGATTTGTGGGGCATTTCCACAAACAGATTGCTCAGTAACTGGCCAGTCTCTTCTTTCAGTCTGAGGATGCAAATAATTTCCAAACTATACATTTGATCCCTGGGTTGTATTTGAAGCAGAAGCTGGATCTCCAAACACACAAACCCATAACCTTGTAATATCCAATTCCCTGTGCTGCATTTGGCCCGTATAAATCAAGTTTTCATTACAAAGCTTATTATCTACGCCTCTTTATACTCACAGGTATTTGGTACTGCCAAGCCTCCCATCGGAAACTCCAGAATTGAGATCATGTTCGCCACCTGGAAAATACACGGAAGTAGAAAATAATAGAAGTTACATTAGCAAATACATGTTAAATTTATAGCACGTGCAGATATGGAGCTTGCTGTGTTCACTCTGAACTAATCCAAATAGTAAAGAATTCTGGCTCAGATTTGGCATAAATCAGGCACAACAGGCATTCATCCGGCACTGGCATACAGCATGTGGGCCAAACATGGCCCGGGTTTGGCAGAGGTGGCACCATCTTTAAGGCGGCACACAATACTTGGGCCAGATGTAAAATGTAGTATTTGGCCCAGATGTTAATAATTGATACGTGGACCATGTAAGTTTGGCCTATCTTGACCCACATTTAAAATACATTGTTATTATTTTCAATTAAAGAAAAAAAATTCTACCAATCAGATCGCTTCCAGAAAAAGGGTTTCAAGAGTTCACACTTAGCTGATGATTGATAATAAAGTGTGTTTGGCATGCTGTCCCGGGAGAGAGCCCTAAGCTCAGAATATCCTTGAGCCCGGGGCTCCTTCCCATTTGAAGGGCGAAAGGAGTGTTTAAGCTCAGGTGGTTCTCGAGAACTCCCCTACTTGTGAACTACTGAGATAAATCTGACTAATGCTGTGCTCACACCAGACACGGAACGCGCGGCTAAATTGCGCTATTCACGAGTAAATAGACGCGTGAACATTTGAGTTTACTCGCTTCATTCGCGCGTCAAATTCACTTCAAAACAGACGCAGATTCGCGTCATGGGCAGGGCTTCTGTCTGCCCGGTGAGTGTAGCTTCGTTGCTAATCGGCTAACATGGATTTTATTGAAAAAATAACTGTGTTTATGTGCTTTATGAAGGCTGTAAAACTGCGTCGATACATTTGTAGCAGTGTCTGAGTCCACTACATGCTTTCAGAGGTGCACCCAGCTCTGTGAGCTCATAAACTCCTCCAGAAACTGTACCTGGATGACTGGGGCTTTCAGCGGTGCTTCTGACTGAGCCAAGCCCAGTTTGATTGTCTGTGTCGGCTGGAGGATTTCCCCCGGGACACCAACAGCAGGTGCTACGTCACAATCATGCCCCCACAAAGGGGCCGATTGGTTAACGCGGCGCGAATGTCCGCAGAAGTTCAGATTTTTGAACTCGAGCGATTTGCGCGATTTGCGCGTCAAATGCGAAAAACGCTCAATTAGCACCCGCGCCATCCGCGCCGCACCATTCGCGTCATTCGCAGCGCGCCATTCACGTGTATCGCGCCGCAGGATGCCTATTCGCGCGTTTGCATTGAGTTAACATGTAAATCACTCGCGCTTGACGCTTCTTTCGCGTCTGGTGTGAACGCAGCATAAGAGTTGCCTTAGGATGCTATTTTGAAGTAGTCAATTTACTTACGGTGTATGTCTTTGGATGGTGGGAGGAAATCAGAGAACCCGGGGAAAACCCACGCGAAACACGGGGAGAACATGCAAACTCCGCACAGAAACGCCGACTGGCCCGGAGAGGGTCGAACCAGTAGCGTTCTTGCTGTGAGGCAACAGTGCTACCCACTGGGCCTCCGTGCCGCCCTATCAGAGAAGGGGAGGAGTAGGGGTGGAAGGGGGGATTCTTCAAAACGAAGATGACTGGAGTAGAAAGCTCTGGTAATTTATAGTGTGTCAGTATTCATGTGATTGGTACAAATATACGGAGCTAATGCAGTACCAGCTGTGTTCAATCATAAGCACGTGATCCTCTCGAAATTAGTTTAGAAATAAACCACACTTATTAATTTCATTGCAGTCGTGACACACTGACATATCTGACCCTGTTCAGGCTCAGTTATGGGTTATTAACTTGGCCCAGATATGGCCCATGTTTGGCTCTTGCCTGGAAGCCAGACTTGGTCCAGTTATGTACCGTAATTCACTGCGGCATGTGGGTTAAGCAAAAGCTGATTGAGTGGGCCAGAGATATTTTGCTTTGTGGGGAGTTACTCTGAGAAGAAGGGGAAAAAGCTGAGGTGACATGCAGTGCTAATTTGGTGTCCAAAGAGGGGAAAAAGGGTTGCACACAAGGCTGAATCAGCCTCCCAGCTGAAGAAGAAACATTTTAATTGCTTGCAACAGTGACTGGGAGTCTCCCAGAAGAGGGTGGAAGGAGCTACTGGTTGATTCGGTCTGGTTGGCAAATTGAGGTAAGAATCAGTGTTTTAGTTCTGTGTTTGTGTAGTTCTCTCTGTTTTTCAGGGATAGGAGATTGTACAGACATTAGTCTTTGAGCTAATGTTCAAGGAGTTTTTGTGACAGCTGAACTACATGAACATCTGGTTGAGTGGCTAATATGGGACAGTGTAGATGGATTTGCAGGAGGAAGCTGATGACAATGACTTCAATGTCCCCTGTCATGTTTGAGGAGAGCTGAAAATATGGTTAAAACCATATTTTTGTTGTCAATTAAAGTGGTGGTTCAGAGTGTATTTTTAAGGCTTGGTTGTGTTTATAAGATGCAAAGCAATGTGTGCTCATGCTTCATTTGTAGAAAATCACATAATTTTTTATATATATCTTACTTTGATTATATACTGCTACTCAGCTAACATGAAAACGACTGTCATATTTCCTAGTTCCTCTAAAAGGCCCGCCCTCAAGATGCTCTGATTGGTCAGCTAACATAATGTGCTGTGATTCGCGGATCGGCTCCACGTCACCAGAAAAAGCGTTACGCCCTACAAGCACACGCTTTTGCGCTGTGTAAACGGTCAGTCAGAGTAGCTGTTAGCCATATTAGTTTGTGCCTGAATCAGTCAGAAAATGACACAGAGGACACAGCTGAACCTCACACCCACTGTCTAAAATAAAATCTGACCAGTCTCTTTCACATACAGTTGAAGTCAGAATTATTACCCCCCCCCCCCCCCCCCCCCCGAATTATTAGGCCCGTTTATTTTTTTCCCCAATTTCTGTTTAACAGAGAGATTTTTTTCAACACATTTCTAAACATAATAGTTTTAATAACTCATTTCTAATAACTGATTTATTTTATCTTTGCCATGATGACAGTAAATAATATTTTACTAGATATTTTTCAAGACACTTCTATACAGCTTAAAGTGACATTTAAATACTTAACTAAGCTTATTAGGTTAACTAGGCAGGTTAGGGTAATTAGGCAAGTTATTGTATAACGATGGTTTGTTCTGTAGACTATCGAAAAAAATAGCTTAAAGCAGCTAATAAGTTTGACCTTAAAATGGCTTTTTAAAAAATTAAAAACTGCTTTTATTCTAGCCAAAATAAAACAAATAAGACTTTCTCAGGAAGACAAAATATTATCAGTCAAACTGTGAAAATTCCCTTGCTCTGTTAAACATCATTTGGGAAATATTTAAAAAAGAAAAAAAAATCGAAGATTTTATCGGCTAATAATTCTGACTTCGACTGTATATTCGGAATAATCATGTGTAAGGGTGCTTTCACACCTGTGAATCGATTCATTTGTTCCGAAACAGGGATTAAAATTGTTGCTCTTTGTTCTTGGTGCGGTTCGCTTTCACACGGCAAACTTTCTAAACGGACCAAAATAGCTAAAGTAAATAGCTAGAAGTAAAATAGCTAAAGTAAAATATCTAGAGTTTCACGGTTTATTTGCAGAGTCTCGCTCAGCTGTCGGGGGGTGGTTTGGTGGTGTTTGACAGGGTGCGCGCGACACGTCTGAAGAGCAAGGAGGGATGTGGTGGGGAGGGGTGATAGGAAGGGTGCGCGAGGTATTTTGAGGACCGGGAGAGAGACGCGCGATTTCCGGGAGATTATCACTCATTTGCGGGCATCCGGGAGTGTCTGTGCATTTGCGGGAGACTCACGGAACTTCGGGCATGACTTCCCGCCCTACTCATAATTCTCTCTTCATATAGCCGTATGCCTATTACATATCCATAAAACACTGTGATACAGCCGAGCTCGGATCGTATCGCTTTCTCACTTCAATCGATCCGCTTCAGAGTTTGTTTCAATCGAGCCGAGACCACCTCATTCAGGCGGTCTCAGAGCGATTGCTTTGGCGCGGATCCGAGCGCGATTGTGCCCTGTTCACGTATGCCAAACGAACCGCGCTAACTGGGCAAACGCGCCAGGTTCCGGAACAATAGTCTAGGTGTGAAAGCACCCTTAGTAATGTGAAACGTTCACATATCTTTTGCGAGTTTGTTATTTGAGATGTATAACGCAATGTATTACAGGGGTTTGATGGATAAATATAAATTTGGAGCTAAATTGCCAAAACACCATTTCCCATTGTTTACATCCTTGTTTACGTCCTTGCTAAAACATACCATTAATGCTAGAAACTGTGCATGTAACAGATATATTTTAACAAATAAAATACTTACAGGTTGTGGCTCACAATCCACAGATTTGTCTATTCTGGTTGTAGCTGCTGCTCCTGTGAGGAGTTTTTGCCGAATCCAGCACCGAACTGGGAGAGATTCTGGAAGTTGTCCTTTGTCAATTGTTAGCTATATATATATTAATTCTCTGGAACATAATTAAAATTAAATTGTAAGCACTTCTCTCTTTGCGTCATGTTCTTTGGAAGCCCAAATACAGAAAGAGACGAAGCTCTGTGGAAACAGCAGCGTTTGGATGGCATTTTAGCTTTGTCTACTATAACGTTACAGCACCTCTGGCCACGCCCTGTTCCTGCACGGGGTGTATGCATGTGGTGAATGCACATAACCTGAAGCATTTGTAATCTCACTAACCCGGATGTATTTTTTGTAGCCCTCAAACTTCGTTCGCTGTAGGCTTTGCTAAGCTAACTTTGTAAAAGCCAATGTCTCTCTTTGCATTGAACTTTGAGCGTCTTACATTCAGAGATGTTGTTTATGTTTACACAGCTACATTACACATCAACTAAAGTTTAAAATATGATATTGTAGTGGAACACCCCTTTCTGATGAAAATACAAAAAAAATTCTGATAAAATACAATTAATGGACAATTTAATAAATAATATAAATGATTCTCGTTATTTCCGTCTGCACTTGTATCTCTTCTAGCTACAACCGGCTCTTCAGGAACAAGTTTGGTGACCCCTGTTATAGTTGGATGTAACAACAAAATGGAAATGCTATGTTATTCTTCATTATTATGTATAAAATGATTGTAAATGTCTTACAGAACCCTTGCCTGGCCACATGTTTCTGACACAGCCACAAGGAATAGATAAATGGATAAAAAAATGGAGCACTTCCTTACCATATCAAATCACAGGTTTAATAAGCAATTTTTGTGATACTTGTGATACTAATTATATTTTAATTTGACATGAATCAGAAGGTGACGCAGTGGCGCAGTAGGTAGTGCTGTCGCCTCACAGCAAAAAGGTCGCTGGTTCAAGCCTCGGCTGGGTCAGTTGGCGTTTCTGTGTGGAGTTTGCATGTTCTCCCTGCGTTCGCGTGGGTTTGCTCCGGGTGCTCTGGTTTCCCCCACAGTCCAAAGACATGTGGTACAGGTGAATTGGGTAGGCTAAATTGTCCGTAATGTATGAGTGTGAATGAGCGTGTGTGGATGTTTCCCAGGGATGGGTTGCGGCTGGAAGGGCATCCGCTGCGTAAAAACGTGCTGGATAAGTTGTCGGTTCATTCCGCTGTGGCAACCCCAGATTAATAAAGGGACTAAGCCGAAAAGAAAATGAATGAATGAGTGAATGAAGCAGAAAGGGTCACGAAAGACCAAAACACATTATTTAAGCTGTTGACAGTCATATATGTGTCCCATGCTGCTATAAACACTATTAGGACACGTATATTGCACTTAAAAGTGAAAATTGGTTGTTTTTTCGTTATTTTGAGCAAATTCAAAACAAATTTTTTAAGCTGTGTCACAGAGATTAGATACTTGCGTGTAATCCAGCATGGACAGTGGCTGTCTGTACCTGCGAATACATCGTGACGTCTCTGAGTGTGCAGCATTAATTCATGAGAAAGACTTTGTTCAAAACAATCAGCGTGCTCTATTGTGAATGAAGTGCAACTTCATTAATATGCATGATAACTTCGAAGACTGTTTTACCTGTTACAGTGTTCAGACGACAGAGAGACACCACGTTGTGTTCCCAAAACAAGTGAAAGAGCAAGAATTTGGAGACACGAGTCGTCAGTGTTGCATTTATTAATGTGCTGCGTTTATTAATGTGCTGCAACGAAGGTTTTGTTTTCATTTTACCGCTATGAGAGCACAGCTGGACTCACATGTGGATTACAGTGCACACGACACGCGACAGAAATGCGTTTTGGATTTGCCGCTCGTCTCCTTTTAAAAAAGACACGGCTCCAGTTTGTGTTGATTGTCCTGTCTCTACAGATTTGGTAAGTGTGTGTGGGATCAGTGCCCTTTGTTTGTTCGTTCAGATGGCAAAGTTACTTTGTATTTTTAGCAGTGCTCTTTTAGTTTTTATAGACATACTTCAGTCAAAATGATTTAGTTACTCAGATTACAGTATGTTAATATCACTGCAATTTTATAGTACAATATTATAGACTGAAAGATCCGCTGTAAATGCTGCTCTCTAAATGTAAACATGTAAACACCGCAATCTAACTATTACTGTCGTGTAGAATTTTCGCCGCATTTTGTGACAGGATAGTCTATACACACACGGCTTTCTGACGCTACCTACCGAGTGCATCTACGTTACCGAGAAATGCGGAGGGTTTTTTCTCCCATTCGCCGTGCGGTTTCAAACATACTATTAAAACTCCACTCTCCAGCAGTTCCTCGCTTTCAATATCTCGTTTGTCACGGGGAGCATGCAGGAAATGTTCCTGAATAAAAAGTGAACTGCAGTTAAAGTCGACAAATTAATAATTTGGCAAGTAATTCGATTACTGATGTCCATGTAAACACAGTCACTGTCTTTCTCCTCTGCGTCTGTGCGTTTGTTTTGCCTCGCCTCTGAAAATCAGCGCGTGCTCAAACGGAAACTCCCATATTTGCAAATCCTTCCCTCTTTTCCTCCTCCGACACTCCCACCTAAACAGAGCTGGACACGCCCACTTTCCTGACCTTTTTTAGAGGTGTGAAAACACCCTGCTGAGACAGGGGGGTTTCGTGGCCCTTTAAGATTGTTCTTTTTTCCTCTATCATGATGTACATGAACCTGAAACAGTCCTGAAATAATAGGGTGGTGCATGATTCCTTCTGTTGGGATACAACTGGATTGTTGGAAGATGGGTGTTGCTAACACAATGAAAATAAGATTGACGAATGGATGAAGGCAGGGCCCCTCCCTAAAGGCTTTCCATGTGACCAGAAAGGAAAAAAAACCAAGGGAGAAGAGGTTATGATATTTAAATAAAGATGTTGAGGGCAGATGCATTTTTATTTATTCATTCATTCATTTTCCTTCAGCTTAGTCTCTATTTCAGAGGTCGCCACAGCGGAATAAATCATATTAACTGGTCGCAGTTTTTCAGTTATGGTTGGTGACTTCTCTTCATCTCCTGCCCCTTTGACTTGTGGTGTCCCTCAGGGATCCATTTTGGGCCCTGTTTTGTTCTCCTTGTACATGCTGCCATTAGGGTCACTTATTTTAAATCACAATGTCTCTTTTCATCTTTATGCTGACGATGTACAGCTTTATATTCCTGTTACACCAAACGTTTCAGATTCACTTGATTCTTTTAACAGATGTTTTAATGATATTAAGACATGGCTGTGGGGCAACGCAGTGGCGCAGTAGGTAGTGCTGTCGCCTCACAGCAAGAACGTCGCTGGGTCGGAGGTTCGAACCTCGGCTGGGCTGGGTCAGTTGGCGTTTCTGTGTGGAGTTTGCATGTTCTCCCTGCGTTCGCGTGGGTTTCCTCCGGGTGCTCCGGTTTCCCCCACAGTCCAAAGACATGCGGTACAGGTGAATTGGGTAAGCTAAATTGTCCGTAGTGTATGAGTGTGTGGATGTTTCCCAGAGATGGGTTGCGGCTGGAAGGGCATCCGCTGTGTAAAATCGTGCTGGATAAGTTGGTGGTTCATTCCGTTGTGACGACCCCGGATTAATAAAGGGACTAAGCCGACAAGAAAATGAATAAATGAAGACATGGCTGTCACAAAATTTTCTCTGCCTAAGTGAAGGCAAAACTGAGCGTATTCTGTTTGACAATCCTAAGAGGTCAGCCTTTTCATCTCCAGTGCATCTGGCTCAGTTTCCTCACCTCAGCCATGTGGTCAAAAACTTGGGTGTGAGACTAGACAGTAGTCTAAAATTTGATAAGCAGATTGATTCAGTGATTAAAGCAAGCTTTTTTTCAGCTTCACCTTCTCTCTAAAGTCAAGCCCTTCCTGAGCAAGGCTGATCTTGAGAAAGCCATCCATGCTTTTGTTAGTTCGCGTTTGGACTACTGTAACGCACTTTATGTTGGAGTTAATCAGTCATGTCTTCATCGTTTGCAGCTTGTGCAAAATGCTGCTGCTTGCATGCTGACTAACAGTCGGAAGGGTGAGCATATTACACCAATTCTCTATTCCCTATTCCGGTCAAGATATAAGCAGTGGGGTGATCGCTCTTTTGCAGTGGCAGGTCCTAAACTCTGGAATACCCTTCCTATTGAGCTTCGCACAATCATTGACCTGCCACTTTTTAAAGCCAAGGTTAATACCCACTTGTTTAAATTGGCTTTTAATGCACAGCACTGACACTTTAAGTTTTAATGTTTGTTGGATTTTATTGATGTATGTATGTGTATATGTATATATATCGTCTATATTTTGATAATGCATAGTCTACTTTTCTGTTGGGTTGTATAATTTGCTTTTACTTGTGTAAAGCACTTTGGTCAACCGTGGTTGTTTTAAAGTGCTATATAAATAAAAGTTGATTGATTGATTGATTGATAAACCACCACTATTCCAGCATATGTTTTACGTAGCGGATTCCCTTCCAGCGGCAACCCAGTACTGGGAAACACCCATATACACTCATTCACACACATACACTACAGCCAATTTAGTTTATTCAATTCACCTATAGCGCATGTGTTTGGACTGTGGGGGAAACCGGAGCACCCAAAGGAAACCCACTCAAACACGGGGAGAACATGCAAACTCCAAATACCTTTTAACAAAAAAAATAAATAAAAAATGAAGTGCACAAATACATTATATACATATAAAAAAATAAGAACAGTACATTTTAATTTCATTCCGACTTTAAAATTTAAGTCTAAGCTAATTTACTGCATGAAGTACTGAAGCTCAATTGGAAACAACATCAAACGAAGCTAGTCACAATGCTCTTTACCACCTTCTTCAGCATGATGAGAGCAGTCAAGGTAGACCTGTCCTCCAGCATCTATGTCAGGTCCCAAACACATGGCAGCTTGTGGTTTTAAACTTGACATCTCCTCGCTCAAGCGAAGATGAATAAAGGGCTGATCATGGATCTAATGATTGCAGATGCTAGTGCGATCAATTGGTGCACACAGAAGCGGCTCTTCCTTTGACCAGTTTTTCACAGCAGCTAGCACATTTGCCATGCACCAGAAGACGACATACACAAAGGACACAAAGGCAACTCAAGATCAACATCATTAGCCAGTGGAACAGTTCACTTACAGTACTCGAGCAGCAGCAACTCAAACAACACAACAACAAGCAAAGATATTGACCATTGAATTGCCAAAGTTCTTTTGGTTTCCTCTAAAAATGCATTGCGCACAACTGCTCCCTCATTACTACCATGCTGAAGGGATTAGCCCTCATGTTCAATTTAAATTATTTCAGATTTTTTCCAAATTTCTGTTTAACAGTTCATGTCTGATTTTTTAACACATTTCTAAACATAATAGTTTTAATAACTCATTTCTAATAACTGATTTATTTCATCTTTGCCATGACAGTAAATAATATTTTGCTAGATATTTTCCAAGATACTAGTATTCAGATTTAATACGGTAGCCAATCAAATATATATATATATATATATATATGTAACCCCGCCGGTCCTACGCCACCCAACCCGCTCCGAGCTGGTATCGAACCGGCGACCTTCCGCATGGGAGTCGGTTGCTCTAACAAGGAGGCTAAAGACCATGGCCTCTAGCGTCAGTCGCTAGAGCACCTTTAGAGGTCAGAGGAGTGAGGTTTACCTGCACAGCACTTACTAGCTGGCCTCCGTTACACTCACCCCCCTAAACCTCACTCCCATCCGGGTCACGGCACCAATGTAACCCCGCCGGTCCTACGCCACCCAACCCGCTCCGAGCTGGTATCGAACCGGCGACCTTCCGCATGGGAGTCGGTTGCTCTAACAAGGAGGCTAAAGACCATGGCCTCTAGCGTCAGTCGCTAGAGCACCTTTAGAGGTCAGAGGAGTGAGGTTTACCTGCACAGCACTTACTAGCTGGCCTCCGTTACATATATATATATATATATATATATATACAGTTGAAGTCAGAATTATTAGCCCCCCTTTGAATTTTTTCTTCTTTTTCAAATATTTCCCAAATTATGTTTAACAGAGCAAGGAAATTTTCACAGTATGCCTGATAATATTTTTTCTTCTGGAGAAAGTCTTATTTGTTTTATTTTGGCTAGAATAAAAGCAGTTTTTAATTTTTTAAACACCATTTTCGGGACAAAATTATTAGCCTCTTTAGGCTAATTTTTTTTTTCCGGTAGTCTACAGAACAAACCATCGTTATACAATAACTTGCCTAATTACCCTAACCTGCCTAGTTAACCTAATTAACCTAGTTACGCCTTTAGATGTCACTTTAAGCTGTATAGTAAAATATTATTTGCTGTCATCATGGCAAAGATAAAATAAATCAGTTATTAGAAATGAGTTATTAAAACTATTATGATTAGAAATGTGTTGAAATAATCTTCTCTCTGTTAAACAGAAATTGGGGAAAAATAAAAAGGGGGCGAATAATTATATATATTAATGCCACATTTTTTGTTGATGAATATACCCTTTTTATTTTAAAGCTGTATGTGGACACGCATTATTATTATTTTACTTATTTATTCAAATATGGCACATACTTTTTAGACCGCTTAATAGGTGAATATGTAATTCACTTTTCCTCACTTAATCTACAGATGTCGTGAATCTTATGCCAGTATAAATAAACTGCACAGCCTATTTATTTAGCCGCTGAGGTCCCTGCCCTGCACACACACTGTAAGGGGGATGCTTTGGATTCCCCTTGACGTATTGGGGTGGTGATCCTCTGAAGGATCCAGCTCATCTACACCTCTCCAAAAAGCAGACCAACAGAAGTCAACAATCATGTAAAGTTCATATTTAAATATTTTAATGATTAAAAAAGATCCCTGCTTCACATTAAGGTAGATGTGTGCCTCATGTCAAATTTGAAGACAGATGAGGATACACAGCAGCTTTAAAAAGCTCACTTTACAAAACAGTGCTGCTTTTTTCCTGATTCGCATACACTTTAGTTGTAATCACTTTGATGTTATCATTGTTTTCCCTTTAATATTTCCTTGTTTTATATATATATATATATATATATATATATATATATATATATATATATATATATATATATAATATATATATATATATATATATATAATCCCTATAATATCCCTTTGTATTTCTTTTTCTTTTTCAATTATTTCCCAAATTATGTTTAAAAGAGCAAGGAAATTTTCACAGTATGTCTGATAATATTTTTTCTTCTGGAGAAAGTCTTATTTGTTTTATTTCGGCTAGAATAAAAGCAGTTTTTAATTTTTTAAAAACCATTTTCGGGACAAAATTATTAGCCTCTTTAAGCTAATTTTCTTTCCGGTAGTCTACAGAACAAACCATCGTTATACAATAACTTGCCTAATTACCCTAACCTGCCCAGTTAACCTAATTAACCTAGTTAAGCCTTTAAATGTCACTTTAAGCTGTATAGAAATGTCTTGAAAAATATCTTGTAAAATATTATACACTGTCATCATTGCAAATATAAAATAAATCAGTTATTAGAGATGAGTTATTAAAACTATTATGTTTAGAAATGTTTTTTAAAAATCTGCTCTCAGTTAAACAGAAATTGGGGGAAAAAATAAAAAAGGGGGCTAATAATTATATATATTAATGCCACATTTTTTGTTGATGAATATACCCTTTTTATTTTAAAGCTGTATGTGGACACGCATTATTATTATTTTACTTATTTATTCAAATATGGCACATACTTTTTAGACCGCTTAATAGGTGAATATGTAATTCACTTTTCCTCACTTAATCTACAGATGTCGTGAATCTTATGCCAGTGTAAATAAACTGCACAGCCTATTTATTTACCCGCTGAGGTCCCTGCCCTGCACACACACTGTAAGGGGGATGCTTTGGATTCCCCTTGACGTATTGGGGTGGTGATCCTCTGAACAATCCAGCTCATCTACACCTCTCCAAAAAGCAGAAATCAACACTCATGTAAAGTTTATATTTATTTTAATGATTAAAAAAAAAAAGATTCCCGTTTCACATTAAGACAGATGTGTGCCTCGCGTCAAATTTTAAGGGAAAAATACACAAAAGCTCACTTTACAAGACAGTGCTGCTTTTTTCCCTGATTCACACACACTCTAGTTGTCATCACTTTGATGTTTTCGTTGTTTTCCCTTTAATATCTCCCTGTATCTGATCGGAAAGTGCTCCTCGAACACCATCAGCACCATACCGCTTCTGGATGCTGCGCTGGAGTATGTACGCATGCGCACCACAGAGGAATTACTGCACAGCGCACTCTAAGTTGGATCTTCTCTGTCTTCACGGAAACCAGAAAACATATAAAAGTATGGCGATCTTCAGAATAAGACAAAAGAGCTTCGCGCGCGTCTGGACGTTTCCCGTGATAGTGGCCGTGGTGTGTGCGCAAAGGTAAGCTCTCCTCACACTTCATATGGCTGTCTGTACTCCACACACACAAGTACACTGCTCTTTAAGGAGACGTCTCTAACGGTGTGTGTTTTCCCCTTCTTCGCAGTGTCAATGATCCAAGCAATATGTCTCTCGTGAAAGAAACTGTTGATAGACTATTGAAAGGATATGACATTCGCTTGAGGCCAGATTTTGGAGGTAACGCACGTTTTTAATTAGGTCTGTCACGTCAGCCTTTTAACATCAGCCCTCAACTTTGATATAGTGGGAACCGTACGCGCGTCAACATGGAAGACGCGCGCGAATGTAGCCTACCGCAAACATACCTCAGGCTCGGAGATGAGACTTGGGTGCACTTGTTTTCATTTTACGCGATCTCCCACCAGTCAAAGTTGACGAATGGACGCATGACACCAGTTTAAACATCTGCACGTTTATGGCAGCTTCAAGTGGCTCTTGTCATTTGGCAAAAATGAATCATTAATAGTATCGCCGGTGACGCTTACCACGATGGCAGCTAATAAATTCGGTCACAACGAAAACCGTGTGTTTAGACGATCTTTGGTTTACTTTTTTGTTACCTCCTGGATGATATCAGGCTGACGTTGAGTGAATAATGCGTCTCCCATGTTCATATATTATGCTAAACACAGTTAATTAGCTCTAATGTCACTGCTATTGTTTGGTTTGGTTCTTTAGGTCCTCCGGTGGGAGTGGGGATGAATATAGACATAGCCAGTATAGACATGGTATCAGAAGTAAATATGGTAAGTCTGCTATCACGCAGAACTCCTTTTAACCTAATTTCCACTCACTTCTCTATCCCAAGTAATGTTATATCGTTTAAAATCATATTTTACCAGTTATTAGTGTGCACTTTATATAATTGCTATCTGATATACGTTATGGTAAGCATTCTCTAGTGTTCATTAGAGCTGTAGCAAATCTTTGTACATCATATATTACCTATTACACTCAGTATTCACATGTGGTCACTTGAGGAATGGTCAGGAAGAGCTATTGTGGTTTCTATGGCAACATATTTCCCTCTGCATATGAAATGAATGCTTTTTTTTGTTGCTGGGATTTCTAAAACAGCAAAACAAGTGGATACCAACACGAATTTATCCATCTTGGTTATTTATACTCTTTCCCATCCATAAGGTTATCTGGTTGGATTTTTTCCCTTCACTCCCTTAGATACAAGAGCATCCCCTAGTGATGGTTTTGAAATACAACATGGAGTTTTGTGTTTTGAGGTCTGGTCAAGTGAGGTGATTTTCATAACAATGACTCAAAATTGGTTGTATTTTGGTTTGTTTGTACTATTAGCCACATTTTGAGAGCATTTTTGCCTTATTGTTTTTGAAATAGCACATAATAAGTGGTACTGTGCTGGCACAGAATACAGGATTTTGGATGAAGCACACGTGCTTGTCTTTGGAATCCCACCGCACAGTAATTATTAATGTTTTCAGCAACATTGCATACTGTCAAGACATCCTCAGGACAAAACAATGATTG
The DNA here is from genome assembly GCA_903798195.1 of Danio kyathit. Taxonomy (NCBI): domain Eukaryota; kingdom Metazoa; phylum Chordata; class Actinopteri; order Cypriniformes; family Danionidae; genus Danio; species Danio kyathit. The sequence goes on from LR812539.1 coordinate 52,285,774, forward strand.
CAATTATGCTGTTTATGTCTAAGTTTGTGCGTTTCTGAGTGAATGCATTTGTGTGTGCCCATGTCCGCGAGCTTAAATGATGTCATTACAAGGCCAAGAAAGCGCAAATACACAGATCACTGCTCTGAGCCCTTTCACATTTTTTTTTTTTTCCTGGCTGGGATGTAGCATGCATTCATCTGGATTAAACATTCTTTTGCACTGGATAAATAGCTAGAGTGAGTGTCCAAATCACCATGAACCTTGATGTCATGCAGCTCCCAGTGGCAATGGGGAATATTTGGTTTTGGCACTTGAAGCAGTGCGTCATAATGGGAGATGAGGAGCAGGCCAGGCTTTCCTCTTTGAATAAACAATAAAAGATTCAGTCCCACACATCCATCATGAATGAGCGATAACAATCTTTCGCTTTTTTGTTTTTGAGAATTTTTTTTGTTCTCTGACTATCCCTTCTTATCCGTGAAGCCCGGCTTGATGTAATCTCCGCCTCTCCTGTATGCTGTAAACAGTTTCAACCCACTAAAATGCAATTGGTGCCTTGATCAAACTGGTTTTACAACCTGCGGTGATGAGGTAATTGCACTTGACTGCTTTGAATTTAAATACTGATGAAACTCATAAAGCCCATGAAATGCGGGAGAAATTATTCAGAAACATGATGGAAACATTTACACGGTTTGATTATTTTCTTCTTTTACTTTTGTAGATCATAAAACAAGACATTAATGTTTATTACATTGCAGGCTCATTATGATTCCTGACAGAATAATGAGCAGTGCTGTTATGATGTTCTTCCCCGTTCTCTGTTTATCTGTGTGGCTGTGTGATTCTCTAGAAGGTGCATTTATGATATTGTACACATTCATTCTTGAACTCTGATCTTTACATCCTTCCGGATGTTACACATTGAAGCAAGTTATGTGTCAGAGGCATTACTGTACTATTTACACATTCAAGCATTCAAACCACTCATTTACTATTAGGGCCGGAGTGGGACTCCTTTTCAGCCCTGGAGTTTCAAGCCTTAGACTGGTCCACTTTAGTTCATGACTGACTATATTAAAATAACGTCATTTCCAATTCAGTGCAAATACAGTAGCCTAAGTGTTGCTTCACAGCAAACATTTATCTGAACAGTTAACACAATGTAATGTTTAACAGTATCAGAATCTATTTTCTGTAAAAATTAGTGCTCATAAATATCCAAACCTTGAAAAGAAAAAAATATCAAATAAATACAAATATAATGTACAGTTGAAGTCAGAATTATCAGCCCCCCTGAATTATTCGCCCCCTTTTTATTTTTTCCCCCGATTTCTGTTTAAAGGAGAGATTTTTTAACACATTTCTAAATGTAATAGTTTTAATAACTCATTTCTAATAACTGATTTATTTTATCTTTGTCATGATGACAGTAAATAATATTTTACTAGATGTTTTTCAAGACACTTCTATACAGCTTAAAGTGACATTTAAAGGCCTAACTAGGTTAATTAGGTTAACTAGGTTATTGTATAACAATGGTTTGTTCTGTAGACTATCGAAAAATAAAATTAGCTTAAAGGGGCTAATAATCTTGTCCTGAAAATGGTTTTTAAAAAATAAAAAACTGATTTTATTCTAGCCGAAATAAAACAAATAAGACTTTCTCCAGAAGAAAAAATATTATCAGACATACTGTGAAAATTTCCTTGCTTTGTTAAAATATATTAAAAATATTTAAAAAAGGAAAAATAAGTCAAATTGGGGGTATACTTTAACTGTATATATGTAAATAAAATATATTGAACTTTCTAATAATTTATTTTTCAAGGAAACAGCTGCTTTATAACTTTAAATATTTTGCAAAAATATGAGAATATTAAAGGGTAGCTAAATCTCCAACAGTATTCTTTAAAACATCACAATGTCCTTTTCTACAATATCTGAATATGAGCTTGTCACCAAAATAGCGAAACCCTTTTACATTTTTTTGTGTATTTTTGTATTTTACAGTACTGTAGAAATGCTCAAAAATGTCTCTGTCAATGTTTTCAAACTATTATATTTGATTTACCAAAGTGACACAAGTGGCAATTTCACATCCATAACAGAGAAGGGTCATATCCATAATGACACTTTTTCCTCATAAATGCAAAAATGTCAAATAAAATAAACTCAATCATGTTTGTTCTACAGAGAGCAACACTTATCCTGTTGATTAGCATTGTTTCTTTTGGGTTGTGCAGTTTAATTCACAGAATTTCTTCAAAGTAAGTTGTAGACTGTAAACTCACTAACTTTTTTGGTCACATCCATAACAGAATCAGAATCAGAAAGAGCTTTATTACCAGGTATGTTCACACATACGAGGAATTTGTTTTCGTGACAGAGCTTCTACAGTGCAACAGAATTACAGAGACAGGACTAAAAAAAAAAAAACAGATAATAAATATATTTATATAACGCATGTTTATTTCCCTCATTTAAAATATAAAATTGTTTACAGACTGATATTTTTCTGATCCCATAACTCTGTGGTTAGTAGTTTTGGAAAATATAAACAGATGTTTCAATATAAGGTTAACGTAAACTTTTTCTGTGCGTTTATGTTTTGGGTTTTTACTGCAAATGTCACATCCATAACGCTGGAATTGCTCATATATATTCTGTGCAAAATTATTCACAGATATCCAGTCCTTAAACACAAATAAAGAATAAAGCAAGTATTGCACTGTTATCTGTCAGACTATTTTATTATTATAATATTATTTTCTAATGATGTCTTCATCTTCTTTTCTTTATTTTTAGCTTTCTGATCAAGTTAAGTCAGATTCAGTAACATAGTGAATCATCTGATTTCATTAATTGTCTCAGGGTATTTTTCATGAAGCAGTTGTATTATTCATTAATATTACTCATTCGAATTCTTATATGTACTCAATGACAATCCTACCTGCCCATTTGTGTGTTGGTGCTTGGTAACGTTACTGGGCCTGGCTCATCACTGTTAATAGACTGGACTAGAGGCTGCTGCTGCTGAAGAGCTACAGTACAAAAAACTGTTTGATACATAAACATGAACGATAGTTTGCAGACATCGTTGTTTTGCACTGCTCCTAACTAGCTTAACGTTAACTTACCGGCCCTTTCATCGTCTTCATGTGTTGTACTCTCGCTGGTTGTAACAAAGAATGTACTCAGCTTAGCACATTTGGCCACGTCAGTTTCTAGAGATTTCTTTTTTTTTTTTATTCTGGCCTTTTCAGCGCCACCTTTGCACTTTTTATTATCCATTTTTCATCTCTCGCCACTCACGTATCTCTTAAACAACTGATTTTGCTGTTGAGCAAGGTGACGCTGTCTGGGGAGTTGAATGATAATCACGTCATCATTAACCTGCAGGCTGCTCACGGGACTGCAAGAAAATAAATAAAAAGAGTGGAGTTGTGGTAAAATAATGAATAAAAAGAGTGATGTTATGGTAAAAAATAAGTAAAATAAAATAAAAAAATAAAAAGTGTGAATTTTGTGAGTGCAGGCAGCTAGGGACAACTGTCCTCACCGCCAAAAAACGGACCGGCCCACCAGGAATTCTCCCGTGAACAGGCCCGGATTGGTTAATTGGGAGGGCCCAATTAGCCAATCCGGGCCTGTTCACTATTCATGACAATGAAAGGTGCATGCGAGTGTAAAGAGGATTCAGACATAGCTATAGATATGATGCTGTACTTTTACATCAATGCAGTCCCACTGACTGAACTGAGTTCGTACTGAAATGGATTTCAAAAAGTTACATTAGCTTTTCTGATTGGATTTCAAACTACATATTGGTGGGTTTTATAACAATGAGATGTTTTATCACAGCTACAATTTGGACACTTGGAACGTTTAGATGGATTTGAGCACCATAATCTTCAGCTCTCCAGTTAATTCCCTTTTGAATCATTGAGTATAAATGACTCGACTCTTAGAAGTGTGTGAAGCATAGTTTGGAAATGCACCCCGTCCATCTTGTAGATGTTGTTAGCAGAGCAAACATTTGCTTGAAATAAAGTTACCCCTTTTTTCCACGCAGACCTCTCAGGACTGGGCTCTATTGCATTATTAAATTATATATGAACCTATATGTGGCTTGCTCGGAATTACCCCGCTGGAGCTGTGCCGAAGCAAAAAGCCTTTGTGCCTTTCAACTTATAGCTTCATATTGCATCTGACTCATTCAATTCTGTCCACGTACGTGGTCACATCACCAAAGGTCCTCTACATCACCCGCAGTAGGTGTTAGATGGTATAGTAGGTCTGCCTGGAGAGCAGAGCAAAGGCCAGACGTGACCGCAGGCGATATGACTCGCCGACATAGACTTGCAAAAGCTTCATGACATTAACAACCTGCCATTTTCTTGAAGGCAGTCAGGGGTGTGGTTCTAGGGAAGGTCGCGCTCCTCGCAGTGCCTTGGGTGTGTATGATTCACCAAAGGACAGATGAATGCAAACAAAGAGGTGAAAGTGAAACCGAGTGCTAATGAATGGTCTTGCAGCTTCTAGGCTCAATTGGTTTTTTTGATCCTACGTGCAGATTGATGTTTGCAGTGTAAACATGCATTCTTTGCTTTCTTTCGGTCTTCACTGCAGTTCTGTTTTTGTACCATGACCTTTAGGAAAGAAAAATCAGAAGTGAGATCTTAGTTATTTTCTCTAAACCAGTGGTTCCCACTACTGTTCCTTGAGGCACATCAATAGTATATATTTTGCACCAATCTTGGGTTTTTGATAATAGCAAGCAGCTCAACTTTAATCACTTTTTGTTTCCATAGTATTATGAAATACCTTCATGGTACCTAAAACTCTGAACTGGTTCAAACTAAATCTAATAAACAAACTCGTTCATTCAATTAGTCTCCATTTCTGAGGTCGCCACATGCGGAATGAACCGCCAACTATTCCAGCATATGTTTTACACAGCGAATGCACTTCCAGCCACAACCCAGAACTGGGAAACATCCATACACACTCATTCACACACACTCATAAACTAGGGACAATTTAGTTTTTTCAATTGATCCTATACCGCATGTCTTTGGCTTGTGGGGGAACATGCAAACTCCACACAGAAACCCCAACTGGCCCAGGCGGGACTCGAACCAGCAACCTTTTTGCTGTGAGGTAACAGTGCTAACCACTGAGCTACCGTGCCACCCCTAGCAAACAAACTAAGCCAGCTGATTTGAATTCCTGGTAGTGGCCTTTGATTTTCAGCAAATTCAAGACAGCCTGTTACGGCCCAAAACTGGCTCGCATGACAACATCAAAGTTTGAGCCGAAACATAATGGACACAGACGCTTAAATTAATTAATTGACGTCCCGTCAATAAATCTTTTAATTCTCAATTAATCAAAAGTTCAAAAGAAAATAAAGGTACAACAAAATAAACAGAAATCATGTAGACAGGAAGGGTAGCTAAGAAAACAGGTCCCTGACTACAACTGCATTAAAATACACATCTCTTACCTATTCCTCCCGAAAAAGGAATATAACAGGTGAGTCTTCCGGGCCACTGCTTTCCTTCACTTATCTAAATAAATACAAAATGTGCCTATGAAAAATAATCCACTACCTGCTACGAAAACAAACAAAGTATCAAAATAATCCAACTAGAAACATATTGAGAAAACTAAAGAATCAAGAATATAACTAGAAAAAAAACTCTAAAGAGAGCGGCATGTAGACTGATCCTGGCCCGCGGAACGCCACCAGCCAGACCGCCCGAGCGCAGGCCACCACCAAACGCATTGAGCGAGAGAGTCAAGAGAGTGAATGAGCCGCCATTGCCGGCGGACTTAAATACGGGAAATCCCAGTGACGTCACCAGCGTCAACCAATCCTGGAAGAGCAGTGTAGAAAATTCCACCTACAACTCACACAGGCACAAGCATACAGCCGCACAAATAAATAAAACACAGAACCACGTAACACAGCCCATGTCACATCTTTTATATCCTGTGACTGGCTACTGGTTGTATCTCATATCAAGTTCAAGACATTAATGTTTGGTACAGAGCAGCCACAAAATCTGCACCCTCCTAACATCCCCCCAGAAGCCTTTGGCCTGTAAATGAGCAATAAAACACTCTCTAATTTCCCCATTTCAAAAAAATCACTATGAAATGGAAGTTAAGATTGCACGTTATTACATATTGTGATGTACATCCAATTGTCCTGATATTAGAAGAAAAAAAAATCAAGAGTAGTGCATGACTTTGATGTCAGGTCACCCCTGCTGTAGGATATGTAGGTGCACCCCTGCTGTAGGTCAGGTAATGAGCGCTGCCTAATTTCCTTCAGACATTACAATTGTCTTTCAGGCCAAAAGTTCAATCTTTGTTTCATCAGACCAGAGAATTTTGTTTCTCATGGCCTGAGACTCCTTCAGGTGTCTTTTGAGAAACTCTAGGTGGGCTGATATGTTCCTCTTACTGAGGAGACACTTCCTTCTGGACATTTCACCATACAGGCCTGATCGGTGGAGTTCTGCAAAGATGATTGTTCGTCCGGAAGATTCTCCTCTCTCTACAGCCCAACCCTGTCCCTGGAGATCTACCTTCCTTCAGAGTTTAGCTGAAACTGTAATGAAGCACACCTGTCTTTAATTACCAAGTGCTTCTTCAGATCTCACTAGTCAGTTTAGTTGTGTTTGATCAGGGTTGGCCTGAAGTCTGAAGTCTACAGGAAGGTAGATCTTCAGGAACACCCCTGCTCTACAGAGTAAAGCCAAGGTAATGCTAGGGTTTGAGCTTGCGAAATTCTATCATATGGTGCTGGGAAAAGGGGCAGGTTTAAACAAGATGATTAGACATTAAAGAAAAGCGAGTGATTGCCCCATATTTTAAATTTCTGTACAGAGAGGTCATGTTTTGCGTTCTCACGCAATTAGATGATGCAATTTCGCAGGTCAGAGTTCACCAAGTTTGAACTTTACAACTAGGGATGCTCCGATCAGGATTTTTGCAGCCGATACCAAGTACCGATTCTTTGTGATGGTGATCGGCCAATACTGAGTACCGATTCTGATGCTTCAAGCTTTATAAAACATGGAGCACATTTTCCCCCTAAGTATGATAATTAAGTGGAGATCTTGCCTTACACCTCAGAGAATAAATGAAGAATGTTGCATATAATCCCTCAAACATGTCTCTTATAACCATTTAGTGTGGACATGTCATGGTCAGAAGCAACTTTACAGAAAATAATAGATAAAACAGATACAAAAAAATGGTAATAAAAACAACTAACAAAGCAATTTGAAAACATTGCAAATGATGGAAGAAGAATTCGACATGTCTCAATCAAGAAAAAGTGCATATTTAATGCATAAGATGTTAAAATGCACATTTATAAATATATATTTGTTTATTGCAGTAAGTATATTACAAAAAGGTGTATTATGAAATATTAAATTAAAACATTATTTTTTTTTACGTTTTTAATTGTATTTCAGCCAGGTTTTAGTGAACTTGCAATATTGTCAAAAACACAGAACTCTCAGTTCTTATATATGTAAAAAGGTCTAAACACATGCAAGACCATTCCAATATTTTGCTCTCCAACTAGCATGTCTGGTTCCTCTGCATATAAACTCGTAAACAGACACCTGTGATCGGTTCATGAGATCGGCCAGATTGGCGAGTACCGATCGAGTCATAAAATGTGATTATCGGCCGATACCGATCTCTGGCCGATCGATCGGAGCATCCCTATTTACAACGCAGCGACATGCTTGCATTTCAGGTCTGCCACATTATTATACATATGAATGAAAATCTATGGGCCGAAAAGTGCATGGCTTAAAGCTAGAGCCTGTTCAGTGTGACCGTCAGGTTCTTGATCACCTCTTCCCCTCCGATCACTCCGTTTCACTATAAGAAGAGTCCTGGGGGATCCAAACGTCTTCCTATTGTCTTTAGGAATAATAGAGGCCACTGTGCTCATTGGCACCTTCAACGATGCAGAAATTCTTCTGTACCCTTCCCTAGATTTGTCAATAAAATCCTGTCTCAGAGGTCTACAGTCAATTCCTTGACCTTTATGGCTTGGTTTGTGCACTTACATGCACTCCTAACAGTGGGATCCTATATAGACAGGTGTGCGCCTTTCCAAATCATGTCCAATCAAGTGAATTTACCACATGTGGACTCCAATCAACTTGTAGAAACATCTCAAGGATGATCGGTGAAAACAGGATGCACCTGAGCTCACGTTTGAGTGTCATTTGGAGTGTCATACTTAAGCACATGTGAATATTTGCTTGCCGTATACCTCATTTGCAAGTCACTAAATATAAAAGTAAATGGCACCTGCAACCAATAGCAAACCAAAACAATCCAGTGATTCAGTAAAGCTGCAGTCACACTGGATTTTTCTTTCCCATAGATCTCCATTCATACGCACGTGAATGCGTCAGACCGGAAACGTAAGGTCGTGGGTCAAGTTCGCAGTTCGCTGTGTTACAAAGTTCAAGCTTGGTGAACTCTGACCTGCGAAATCGCATCACTTGAGTGCGTGAGACCAATTGAGGATCAAAACATGACCTCTCTGAACAGAAATTTTAAATATGGAGCTATCGCTCACTTTTTTAAATGTCTAATCATATTGTTTAATCACACCCCTTTTCGCAGCGCCGTACGACAGAATTTTGCACGCACAAACTCTAGTGTGTGCTTTAAGCACATGTGAATATTTGCTTGCCATATACCTCATTTGCAAGTCACTAAATATAAAAGTAAATGGCACCTGCAAGCAAAGTCTCGCTTTCAAGACTAACTGATTTCATGTGTTTGGATTGACACAAGGTTAAGTGCTATAAATGATCATCAATTTTAAAAACCTAAACCATCATCACTGCGTTTCTGTCTTGCAAGCATGAGAGTTTTTATATTGGAGATGCCATAGCCACCAGTAGCAAACCAAAGCAATCAAATGATTCAAGTCTCGCTATACTTGCTTTTATTTCATTTTTATCGCTTCACCCAGATACAGTAAATGTCATAATAAAGAGAAAATAACAATCATTTTTTATGCTGAATAAAATGATTCTATCTGAGAAGTTAATTACAGATAACGCATTGCAGCGATATAGTTTTCTCTATTCAATAGAGGAATATACTTATTCATCAGTGACTCACCCTGCTATTTTTTATTACATAATGGAAACAATAGATTTAAGTACTTATAGAAGGTAAAAAATGTTTATGAGGCGCGACGCAATTGTTGTTTGCTAGCAATACGCAAATATCTTTACAAATAAAAAATAATTAAAGGATTAAAATATTACAAAAAATATTACTTTCTAGCCTACATAAATATAAAAACTACTGCCTTCATGCCTTCTTCACCTCGGGGGGCTATTTCAGTTTATTCATGACAAATTGCTTTTGTATAATGTTATTAGTAGTAGTAGTATTATTTATTATATGCATATTTATATTTGTTTTATTAAAAACAAGCTTAGATTTGCTCACCTGTCAGCTTTTAGACCATATGGGGCATAGCATGTGTATTTGGATATAACTTTTTTGACCACACTCCGTTGTTACTGTTCATTTATTCATTTGCTGGAAGTTAGAACTGAATTTAGAAATAGTTTTTAAACAAATCTTTGCGCTTAACAAACGAAATTAATTATGTAGGCTAATGGATGTCTGTGCATACAATACATTTCCTTATCCACGAGAGTGAAAGTGAAAGTAAAGAATGAGGAGACTCATTCTCTCATTCTTGCGCTGCAGATGATCTGTTTAACTGTTTTCTTGCTAGTGAAACGTTCAGTTTTTCCACTTACAAAGTCCACCATGTAAATAGCAAATGCGCTATGGTGTGACGCAACTGACTCTTAAAGGGAATGTGAGATGAGACTCTGATTGGTTTATTCTCAAAACACACCTATAACTCATTAAAAGAATAAGCTCAACCCTGTTAGACCATGCGGCGTGGTGCAAAGCGGAATTTTTCATCCTTAAAATAGCAAAAGTGGATTCTGACACACCCTTAATACTTTTGCACCCTGCGCTTTGGACTTTGCGCCTAGATCGTTAAAATAGGGCCCTGAATGTGCCTCATAAGTAGGGATGGGTATCGGTAAGGTTTTAATGATATTACTACTTTTATCATTACAATTAACATGTTTGCAGTTGAAAATACCCTATTTAAGTTGCAAAATGTTATGATTATGATAATGTTTATGATTTTTTATTAACACATTCACACAAATGAGTTAACAGTGTTTTGGGAGTTAACTGTTTTAATACAGTTTTGGGTCATCTTGCAATGTAAAAAGAAGCAGTTTTTTTTTATAATTCCTAATAAGCATAGTTTATTATTCGGCTTTTCATAGGCTATATTTGTAAATACAGCTGATGTAAAAGCAATTTTTAATGTTTAAGATTTATTTAGGCTACTGAAGAAAAAAATACTGTTTTCATCAAATGTGTGTGTTTATTTAACTATTAATAATATACTAACTAGGCAGTCAGAAACTTTGGATTGCAGTTAATGCACTTTTGAAAGATACTTTCACTTAGCTCAGATTGTTTGCGTTTCCACTTGTACTACAGTACAAGAAAACAACTTGTTGCGTTTGTTGCAATGGGCATTGTCGCTGTCCACTCGGGAAATACAACTCGTTTGGTTGACTCCGCAAGCTTGCAAACTGTGTGAGCGCAAGTCTTTGTCGTGAGCTACGTGTGTGTGCGCGCACAGCCGAGAACTGTGAAGACTTTTATACTTGACGCGCTCGCCGGAAACACAAGCATTTCTCATGTGAGATTGCAAACTGTGCAGATGAATATCAAATATCGCAAATTAGAAAAGGTTGGTCAGTTAAATTATGCTACTGTAAGTAATGTTTATTCAGCAATAATTCTCTAGTACCTGTAGCAGAACCGTTAACGTCAGAGCTTATCGATACTTTTATAATGTAGCACCGATACCGATAAAGTACCGAGTTTTGGTACCCATCCCTACTCACAAGTCAATGAAGATTCTCAGAAAAGGTTGATGGCATAATAATCACACTGCATAAAAATAAGATATTCAGAAAATCAAGAGGCTGAGAGCTTAGCATGAGTGTTGGAGGATCCTGGAAACCATCCCAATCGTTTTAAGTCTAAATTAAAAGGGGGTAAAAAAAAAAGGGAACATTAATCCTCCAATTCTGAAATATTCATCTTTTCGTGTAGGAATGCTGATAATAGTGTGCTAGATTGATGATATAATGTGCCACAAATCCTGTGACATGCCATTTTGGTGACCTCTGCCTGCTCTGATTGAAAATCACGATAATTTGCGAGCATGAAATGGGCGATGTTTTAGGATGAGTGGCGTATCTGTTCTTGCTGAAGCATGAACTGGTTTTCCGTGTGTGTTGTTGACCCAGCTGGACTGCGCTGTTTCAATACTCTTGAGATAAGGAGCACGTTTGCCTCTCAAACATGCAAACTGGGAGACACGCCATATGATTTTTGCATTTTTTAAATTAGCATAACTGTTTACAGATGATAGAGCTGCATTGTTGCGATAAAAATAAAATTAGCTGCATTTTTCAAGCACTGATGGAAAGAGCTTTCGTTTTTCAGGTCTTCTCACGGTCATGTGCTAAACTTGACTTTTGGTAATTAGTTGTGGTTGGTGGTTTATAGAATGTGAATTTCTTTTAATTCATATTATTTATATTTTATTTATGTGAAGACCATGGAATTCAAAGGCTTTTAATTAACTCTAATCTGCAAAGCACATTGGGTTTGTACTTAAAAAAAAATACATATATATATTATTCATTAATTTTCTTTTCGGCTTAGTCCCTTTATTAATCAAGGATCGCCACAGCAGAATGAACCGCCAACTTACCAACTTATCCAGCATATGTTTTACGCAGCGGATGCCATTCCAACTGCAACGCATCACTGGGAAACACTCATACATTCTTATTGACTCACATACACTAAGGACCATTTAGCTTATACCCAATTCACCTATACCGCATGTCTTTGGACTTGTGGGGGAAACTGGAGCACCCAGAGGAAACCCACGCAAACACAGGGAGAACATGCAAATTCTACATAGAAATGCCAACCAGCGACCTTCTTGCTGTGAGGCGAGAGTGCTACCCACTGCGCCACCGCGTCGCCATATATATATATAAATATATATATATATATATATATATATATATATATATATATATATATATATATATATATATATATATATATATATATATATATATACAGTTGAAGTCAGAATTATTAGCCCCCTTTGAATTTTTTTTTTCTTTTTTAAATATTTTCCAAATGATGTTTAACAGAGTAAAAGGAAATTTTCACAGTATGTCTGACAATATTTTTTCTTCTGGTGAAAGTCTTATTTGTTTTATTTCGGCTAGAATAAAAGCAGCTTTTAATTTTTTAAACACCATAAGCTATATTTTTTTCTCGACTGTCTACAGAACACACCACTGTTATACAATTACTTGCTTAATTACCGTAACCTGCCCAGTTAACCTAATTAACCCAGTTAAGCCTTTAAATGTCACTATAAGCTGTATAGAAGTCTCTTAAAAAAAATATCTAGTCAAATATTATTTACTGTCATCATGGCAAAGATAAAATAAATCAGTTATTAGAAATGAGTTATTAAAACTATTATGTTTAGAAATGTGCTGAAAAAAATCTTCTCTCTGTTGAACAGAAATTGGGGAAAAAATAAACAAGCGGTCTAATAATTCAGGGGGGATAATAATTCTGACTTCTACTGTATATATATATATATATATATATATATATATATATATATATGTTGTGAATAAGACTACTTGTCATGTTTCAAACACAAACAGAGATTCATATAGGAAGTGCCACCTGAACATTTTTTTTCATTTGAGCATTTTTCACAAATTTATTTATGTTCACTTACTTCAGTTTAAAGGCAATAAAAAAGGAGGTATTCATCACTATAAGTGAAATTATTGATAAAACTTATGAGCCTAAAAAAATGGTCAACTTAGAGGCTTTTACATCTGAACTCTTCATATAAACACTACCGGAAAAAAGTATTGTCGCCTATCCAAGTTTTGAGAACAACAAATAATAACTTGACTTCCAGTTGATATAGTGTATGACTCCCATGAGCTTGGACGACGGCATCCACACATCTCCGCAATGACTCAAATAACTTCTTAATAAAGGGTGCTTTCACACTTGGTTCAATTGCCTGGACCGTACCCAAGTTCGATTGTCCCCCCTTGCCACCTTCTCGGTTGGTTTGTGTTCACACTGTCTTTTTTCCTTCTGAACCCCGGTACGCTTGCGTCATAGAGCTGCTGTTTTGTTTAGCTGTTGCTAGGTGACGGTCACGAAAGCAAAGCGCCAAAATGGAGACTTCCGCACATCGCGGTCGATTTGCTTTTACTGAATCTTTTAGTTTTGGACATACAGAAAGCGACTCGCGTCTGTCTGCCGCAAAAATATTATAAACACTCAGAACATCACACAGTGACTGCAGAAGCTGTTTCTGGAGGAGACAAGCAGACATCACTTTGTATCACTGTGCTTTGCTCAGTCCCGCTTGTCACCAAGGTACAATACGTGGCGCACACACACGAATGAACGTTATGAAAACGATAGTTTGTTGTACAGTTGGTGGTTCACTTCCGCTATTTGGTACGATTGCATTCATACTAGAAGTGAACCGTACCAGAGTTCGCATGAACCGTACCCCAGACCACCTCTTTCAGGCGGACTCGGGTACGGTTCACGGGTGCGCACCCGAGTTCAGAAGACACGTTCACACTAGCTAAACGTACCGTACTATGACGTCAAACGAACCCGGGTGCGGACCAAAAGTGCTAGTGTGAAAGCACCCAAAGTCATCTGGAATGACAAAGAAAGCGTTCTTGCAGGACTCCCAGAGTTCATCAAGATTCTTTGGATTCATCTTCAACGCCTCCTCCTTCATCTTACCCCCAGACATGCTCAATAAGGTTCATGTCTGGTGACTGGGCTGGCAAATCCCGGAGCACCTTGACCTTCTTTGCTTTCAGGAACTTTGATGTGGAGGCTGAAGTTTGAGAAGGAGTGCCATCCTCTGTAAGAATTTGCCCTCTTCTGTGGTTTGTAATGTAATGGGCAGCATAAATGTCTTGATACCTCTGGCTGTTGATGTTGCCATCCACTCTGCAGATCTCTCACACGCCCCCATACTGAATGTAACCCCAAACCATGATTTTTTCTTCACCAAACTTGACTGATTTGTGAGAATCTTGGGTCCATGCGGGTTCCAGTAGGTCATCTGCAGTATTTCTAATGATTGGGATGCAGTTTAACAGATGATTTATCTGAAAAATCTACCTTCTGCCACTTTTCCAAATGATCAACTAGAAGTCAAGTTATTATTTGTTGCCTTTACAACTGGGATCGACGACAAGACCTTTGTCAGGTAGTGTATATGATGGCATTTTTTTGCTCATATTTTAATAAACAAATATTAATGTATGCTTTGAAGACAAACAGATTTAATGTGTTTGGAATGACATGAGTGTGAACGCTATAAATGATCACTGGTTTTACACAGAGCTAAACCATAACCACTGTGATTCTCTCCCGAAAGCATGTGAGTTTTTATACTGGAGATGAAACTGTAGTAGTTTCAAGCAAGTGTTTGACAGCTGCAGATGGTTTTTCTGCCCTGTGCAGCCCACACGGGTTACAACATCCCTTATTATTGTGGGAATAAGACAGAACGCTAATGAATACAAACAAACCATTTTCAGAATTTATTTTGACAACCCTTCATGCTGCCTTTTGCTTTTTCCCCCCCTTTACCGCTGTACTGAAAGCCTATCCTATTATGCAGATTTATTAGATCTCAATGTGGCTAAAACATATTAAAACAAACGTTAGATGGATTTAATGCAATGATACTTCAATAGTGCTGCCATTATTGATATTATTGAAAACAGCATCACCCAGCTGAACATGCACTGTTAGAAACAGCTTACGAATGGATGAAGCAAAACCAAGCCAGATGTACATTATTTGAGATGCCAAGAGTAGAGGTAAAAATGCATTGATCTGCTGGATGATCTAGATAGCTCATTTCCAACCCAGGCTCATTCTGAAACTGTAGCCCTATATACATTTTGAGAGAGTGCCAAATACGTCCCCGGAGCTTATGTTTTTCTTTTTTTTTTGCAGTTTTTTTTTTGCAGTTTTTGTTTTCGCAAATCTGTCAGAGGCTGCTGTGTACAGATTTTGAGATCTCAAACTCCGTGAATGCCATTCATGCCTGCTCTTCTCAACTGACTGACCAATCGACTGACCCACTATCCTCCTTCCCTAAATGCAACCGATGATGTTTTAAAAAGCACCGATTGACCCGCCCACCCACTTCACTTAGCCCAACCAACAGTGTTTTCAAAAGCAGCCTGCTTTTTACCACGTTTTCAGATTTTACCACATTGTCACTCTGTTATTTACATTTATTCATTCATTTTCTTTTCGGCTTAGTCCCTTTATTAATCTGGGGTCACCACAGCGGAATGAACCGTCAACTTATCCAGCACGTTTTTTACGCAGCGGATGCCCTTCCAGCCGCAACTCATCTCTGGGAAACTGTTATTTACACGTTTATCTTATTTTTTGGCTTTTGTTTTTGCTGTTCTGGAACCTTTTTTCACCGGACTTGTCGTCACGGTGAACTCCACTCTGCATCTCAAATCCTCCGATGTACGCGGTGAGCCACTGAACAAACTGGTAACACTTTGAGTCTAAGTCTGTGCTTCTTGTGTATCCCTTCTGGTTCTTCTCACCCCACTTTGAGCAGGATTCAAACCAGCGACTCCAGCAGGAAAGGATTTACACTAGGAATGGTCTATACCTCATCCTACACTGTTAGACATTTAATTGTATTTTTGCGGTAACTTACTGGCAGCACTGTTGCCAGTAAGTTACAGCAACTGCCTCTTTACAGTAACTTACCCATAAATGTGTTTTACATTAGCAGGGTCCTACCGCAATTTCATTTTACAGTAAAATCGACTTACCGGAACATCTTTCAAAATGCCCTTTAGCACTTTTAAGACATGTTTTACAGTACTTTTAATGTAATTTATTTACACTTTACACTGACAGTACAAAATCTTTATTTTTAGAAAATCTTTGAATTTAAAATGCATTTCTCTGGGTACATTTTATTGCACGTTTCAGATGAAAGTCCATTAGAGGATCCACTGTTTACAGTTTTGCAAATCTGAAATATGTTACTTTGGGTATGTTTTGTTTTGTGGATGTTTCAGAAACAGGTCCTTCACATATTCTATTACAAATCATAGACACCATTAAGTGGAGTTTAGTCATAAACTAATTTCGAGAGGATCACGTGATTATGATTGAACACGGCTGGTTACACGTTAACCACTCATGATTATCCAATCAGACGATCCCTGACTCACCATAAAGAGCCAGGGTTTCTTACCACAGTCATCTTCGATTTGAAGAACCCCCCCCCCCCCCCCCCCCCCCCCCCCCCCTCCTTCCACCCCTACTCCTCCTCCTTCCTAGATGGGTGACACGGTGGCCCAGTGCCTAGCACTGTGGCCTCACAGCAAGAATGTCCATGGTTTAGGCTTTACCAAACCAGCAAACATTTCTGTGAGGAGTTTGCCCGTTCTCCCCGTGCTCACGTGGGTTTCCCCCGGGTTCTCCGGTTTCCTCCCACCGATTAAAAAACACGCAATCCAAATCATTGTCTAAATCTATCCATAGACTTGCTCCCTACTTAGTACCTATCTCAAGAGAAGCACTATCTGATATTCAATTACCACGGCGGGGGAGTTCTCGAGATCTACCTGAGCTCAGTGCTCCCCTCTCGCCCTGCAACGGGAGGGAGCCCGGGGCTCAAGGACCTTTTGAGCTCAGGGCTCTCTCCCGGGACAGCATGCCAAAATTGCTTATAATCAATCATCAGCTAAGTGTGAACTCTTGAAGTTGTATTTGGTATTTGTTTGGTGTTATGCAAAGAACTGCACAGAAATAATCCTTTTTTGTCAGTAAAATGACTCTGTAAGTATCATTAGTGTGAAAGGGATGAAAAGTTGTTCGCGTCATACTTCCAGTAGTGATCATTACCTATATACTACAGTCAAAAGTTTGCAGTTTCACAAAAATTTAGCTTGAAACATGTATTTCAAATGAACCTTTTTTTTGGAAATATGTGAATATATATAACATAGTGTAAGATCTATTTTGTTATATACAGTTAAATAGTTTTCTGTACCTCTTTCCAGTCACAGAGCACTTTATTTGGAGTGTTGGTCACACTTTATTTTGATGGTCCGTTTGTTGAATTTATGTTACACTTCATCTACATGCCAACTAATTCTTATTAGATTATAAGTAGACTGTTAGGTTGGGGTTATGGTTTATGGTTAGTGTAAGTTGACATGTACTTGCAAAGTTCCTTATAGTCAGTTAAATGTCTGTTGAAGGAGCAGTATCAACAGATATTAAGCAGACAGTCTACTAATACTCAAATGGACCATCAAAATAAAGTGTTACTGGAGTGTTGTTTAAATGAGAGAAGATCCTGTAATTTAGTGTAGTTTGCTATGTGCTGTCAATTATAGTTCTTGGAAAGAAAACCAGAACTGGCAAAAATGTGTATTGGCAGATTCCACAGCCAAGCAAATTGCAGTCGTACATCTCTAATTTGCATTCTTGACGTTTATAATTTTGGAGATTTCCAGAACGGATTTGTGTAATTTGGTTTTGTTTCTTTTTTTTTATTTATTTGATTGATTGATGGATTGCAGATTATTTGTATTTTTTTCACATTTATGTCTGTCTCAGTTGGCCCATACATTTAAAAACAGGCATATAAGTATACATAAAATGTAGTGGAGATTACTTAAAACAAGACAAGTACCATACAAACAAAGTTACGTCCGCTATCGAAGGCAGTGCATACAATATAATAGCACTTATGACATTCAATGCACTTGATAGCAGATTGAATGCCTATACTTAAGAAAATGTATGATCCATTTCAGGTGTCGTCTAACATCTCCTTGGAAATGTAATACCTGATGAAACGGCACTATATTATTTGAGTGAACACTTTTTTATGATACCCAGAGAGGTTTGCTGGCATTGCTTGCCGGTTTCTTGGCTTCTCAGACACATTTTGAATTGTACTCCTTTAGACAATCATTGATGACTATACAGCGCTGTACTGTCATAAATCTGTAGGTTAGGGATCAGTTTAAAAGATAAACACTTCAATTCCAATCACCAAAATGGATACTGTTGTCTGGGTTGCGGAAAGAATAAGAGCTCACACTTTATTTTAATGTATATTTCATGCTATTAATAAACTAGTAACAAACTTTTAGCTCAGTAAACTACTAAATAGTAGGGCCAGATGGAATCTGCGGACGTTTTTTGCAATTTCTGCGGAGAATTTTGGTAAAAATCTGCGGATTTCTGCGGAATTATTTTGGCAGTCTCATAACTAAAACCTTAATATGTGAAATATGTGTAATTTAAAAACTGAATAAATTCAGATTTACACACATTTACTCAAGTAAATAAACATAATTAATGATGGGCTAAAAATCTGTGGAAATCTGCGGAATTCTGCGGAAAATCTGCGGAATTCTGCGCGCGCAGATTCCGTGTAGGCCTACTAATTAGTTGCTTATTAATAGCAGAGACACGATAAAATACTCAAGACATGTCACTTGATTTATAATGGGGAACAATGTTATGGCCTATATGGCGAATGAAGCCCCGCCTACTAGTACAGGAACCAATCATTGATCGATATAGCCTGATGATTCTCTGACTATCTTTATCATAAACATCAGTGTTTATATCTATAAAGTTATCCCAGTATTTCGGTGTTATTTGATAGTTTGTAAGTAACTGAAAAGGGTACAAACCAACCCAGACTCATTCTGAAAACGTAGCCCTATATACATTTCAGGAGAGCGCCAGATACGTCCCAGGAGGTAAATTTTTTGCAGTTTTTGTTTTTGCAAATCCACCAGAGGCCGCTGTGTTCGCTTTTTGAGATTTCTCTCGCGAGTCCCATTCGCGCCTGCTCATCTTGCATAAATCCACCAGTGGCCGCTGTCGACTGACTGATTGACCGACCCACCCACCCCCTTCCCTTGACCCAACCGATAGTGTTTTAAACAGCACCGATTGACCAGCGCCCACCCACTTCCCTAAACCCAACCGACAATGTTTTGAAAAGCAATCCAGAAAAAGAAAAGACCCCTAATATTTATCATGTTTTCAGATTTAACCACATTCTCACCCTGTTATTTACTTGTTTATTTTATTTTTTGGATTCTGTTTTGTCTTACCTGCTTTCTAAAACTGTTCCTCGTTGGACTCCAACTCAAGAGTTCAGCTCTTCCCTGCGTTCTAAGTCCGTCGACGTATGCGGTGAGCCACTGGACAAACTGGTAACAGCAGGAAAGCCACCCATACAGATGTAAGCCTACTGATAAGCCTGAAAAGGAACGGCATCATATCAGCCCCTAGCGTCCAATTTATAGATGAAATGCAGCCATACGTACCTCTGGCTACATAATACATGATCTTCAGAAATGTATATAGGGCTACATTTTCAGAATGAGCCTGTTGGTAAAAACTGAATCTCTTTCTCGATCAAACATATGAAAATCATGATCATTTATAATATATGTTGCGTGGGTGTTTGAATCTAGACCTCAATCTTTTAATGAGTAATTGTGAAGCTATACACTGAAGACATTGATGCAGGCTAAATAAGTAGTCCCAGAAGACACCTTTTATAACCCAATTAATCATTTGGTCTTCTGTCATCATTATATTTGACAAGAAAGCGTAAATGTTTTTACACGCGTGATTTAAATGTGATTACTACAAATGTTGAATTAATCTACAGTGCCTGACAAAGGTCTTGTCATCGATGCCAGTTGTGAGAGCAACAAATAATAACTTGACTTCTAGTTGATCATTTGGAAAAGTGGCAGAAGGTAGATTTTTCTGATGAATCATCTGTTGAACTGTCTGCCAATCATCGCAAATACTGCAGAAGACCTACTGGAACCCACATGGAAGATTCTCACAGAAATCAGTTAAGTTCGGTGAAGGAAAAATCATGGTTTGGGGTTACATTTAGTATGGGGGCGTGCGAGAGAGTGGATGGCAACACCAACAGCCTGAGGTATCAAGACATTTGTCCTGCCCATTACATTACAAACCACAGGAGAGGGCAAATTCTTCAGCAGGATAACGCTCCTTCTCGTACTTCAGCCTCCACATTAAAGTTCCTGAAAGCAAGGTGATCCATGATTGGCCACTTCAGTCATCAGATATGAACATTATTGAGCATGTCTGGGGTAAGATGAAGGAGGAGGCATTGAAGATGAATCCAAATAATCATTATAAACTCTGGGAGTCCTGCAAAAACGCTTTCTTTGCCATTCCAGATGACTTTATTAAGAAGTTATTTGAGTCATTGCAGAGATGTGTGGATGCAGTCCTTAAAACTGATGACAGTCATACACAATATTCATTCTTTTTCCTCTGCACCATGACTTTATATTCTATACTGTTCATTAATGAAAATTCTGCCATGAAACTCTATGCGCGCGCAGGCTGATCTATTTTGCTCCTGCGTCATTGAACACATGGCGCAGGAGATTAGTTGCTGCTACATCAGCAGCCAGTGAGCTTGCTCCTCATCAGTTTAAATGCTCTGCATTGTTTTACGCTGTTAAGCTGCAGCGCGTTTTCGGAGACCCTCCTCCACCCCAGCTCCACCTGTGTTAGATCTGCTACGAGGGTTACATATATCATGTTTGCAGCAGCAGTGTGTTTTTTTCTCAGACGAAATGTCTGTGTATATACTGGCATTAGCAGGTCTTGGTACTTGATCTACCCTATCAATCAAAGCAGCAGCATCAGCAGCGTAGCAGATCTATACCGCCAAGACCAAATACATCAACATTGCCATATAAATATTCATTACCATACTAAATCCAGAAAGTGTTCATGACATCATTTCTGTTAAGTGACCAAGACTTTTGTCTAAGCAAAGTCAGACCTTACTGTCCTAATTGAATAATTAAAAATCAAGGCATGATCATATATTATTTTGGTAAAATAATTCTAATCTGGAGGCCTTTGCCTTTCATCTAAGCCACTTTTGATACCAAATGATCAACTAGAAGCCAAGTAAATATTTGTTGTTCCTAAAACTTGTATAGGCGACAAAACTTATGTCAGGTATTGTAGCCGGCAGCTAGCTCTCTGCAACTCTCACATGGTTGCCCACTGAAGCTAAGCAAGGCTGCGCCCGGTCAGTACCTTGATGGGAGACCACATGGGAAAATGCAGAAAGTGGTGATAGTGAGGCCAACAGGGGGCGCTCAACCTGCGGTCTGTGTGGGTCCTAACACCCCAGTATATTGATGGGGACTCTATACTGCTCAGTGAGAAATTAATCCGAGCTCCTGACTCTCTGTGGTCATTAAAAATCCCAGGATGTCCTTCGAAAAAGAGTAGGGATTCATCCTGGCCAAATTTGCCCACTGGCGTCTGTTCTTCATGGCCTCCTAACCATCCCCATATCATCACTCTGTCTTCCCCAATCAGCTGGTGTGTGGTGTGCAGCCTGGCACAATATGGCTTCCGTCGCGTCATCCAGGTGGATGCTGCACACTGGTGATGGATAAGGAGATTCCCTCCCATTGTGTAAAGCAATTTGAGTGTCTAGAAAAGCTCTATATAAATGTAAGGATTTTATTATTATTATTATTATTACATGTAAAAAAATTATATTTTACAATACTATATTAAACAAATATTACTCCGTGAGTCACATGCGTTTCAAACCATCATGATCCGTTACACCCCTACCAAGTGAAATGACTTGCCTTAAAGTGACTTTGTTAATAGTCAGTAAGGTAGTAATTCAGTTTAGGTATTGGGTAGGATTGGGGATGTAAAATAATCTATACTATATTATACTAATACTTATACTATAGTAATACTGTATAATATAATAATACTTTATAAGTGCTAATAAACAGTTACTGTCTTAATATCAGTCCAGTAGTTCATTCATTCGTTCATTCATTTTCTTTTCGGCTTAGTCCCTTTATTAATCTGGGGTCGCCACAGCGGAATGAACCACCAACTTATCCAGCATATGTTTTACGCAGCGGATGCCCTTCCAGCCGCAACCCATCTCTGGGAAACATCCATACACTCTCATTCACACACATACACTACAGACAATTTTAGCTTACCCAATTTACCTGTCTTTGGACTTGTGGGAGAAACCGGAGCAAACCCACGCGAACACGGGGAGAACATGCAAACTCCACACAGAAATGTCAACTGACCCAGCCGAGGCTCGAACCAGTGACCTTCTTGCTGTGAGGCGACAGCACTACCTACTGTGCCACCGCGTCACCCTAGTCCAGTAGTAAAGACTGTAAATTGTTACTTAAACTAAAGTGTTACAGAAAAAGATCTAAATAGCCACTGAGAGGCTAACAAAGTAAACATTGTGAACTAGGTGCATTGCTTCTCTGGATTATACAGTTGCTTAATGTACTCTTATAATGTTCTCCCTTCTGTATCCTAATGTATTTTTAATAACAAAGGTAAGAGCGGCGGCTGGATTTTGTGACGGTGTGCTGGTGTTTGTGTTGGCGAGTAGGCGTTACAGTGAGAGAAATAGACTGCTGAAGAGCAAAACGGAGAGAACAGCGGTAAGCAATGAAATCCAATTCCCACAGAAGAAAGAGAAACCTGAGAAACTTGAGGACTTTTATACCAGCTATACAGTTTGATATGTAATTACTTTCTGCTCCTATATACTCATGTAGTGGATTACTGCAGCATTGAATGCTATACTCTATTCTTGGCAATCTGTTATGACATTGTCTTTGTGATGGTCTGTTTGTTTCAGAGTGAGTCTGACTTGCCAGTGTTCGTCTTGATAAGCACTATATGTGGGAGAGAAACGGCAGCAGCAGATATTAACTGTAATTCTGATTCATAATAATGAAAATAATAAAATGAGTAAGATTCAATTTTCATTTCATTTCAATTCAATTCAATTCACATTTATTTGAATAAACACCAGAAAAAAATCTAACTGTTGGTAAAGTAAGAGTGTAAAAGCCATTTTTCAGGTGATGTATCAAAAAACAAAAATATGACTAAAGCATACAATAAATGCATCACAAATCAGTTCATTTTAGTTCAATTTGGGTTTATTATCAGTAATGAAGTAATCAAGATAATCAGTAAACACACACACACACAAACAAATGTTGCCTAATCACTGGCCAGTAGCACTACTTGAAAATAAATTATGCTCTCCTTTCTTTCTGGCTTGCAAATTTCTCAATAACCTTTTGGTTAAAGTCAGTGATCTCAGTCACCAGTCTCTTCTCTATTGACAGCATGGCCAATGCATTCAGCCTCTCTTGCGTCTTGCTGTTTGAAACAGCAAACACGGAAATAGTAAAGGCATGACTTACATCACAACCTGCCAGCCAACTCCGTTTGTCATAACAAGTGCTGGAAAAGACCCAAATATACGCGCGCCCACCATCACTTGACTACTGGTGAATTTGCAAAGAAGGTCGATCTTTTTTTTCTTCATCCAAACACCTTGTGAACGGATATCTTTGCAAAGATACAACGGAATTTTCCTTCATCTCGAGAAAATGCATTCTAAGCTCTTTGGTGAGAATGGTCCAATCACATAAGGCCAATCATATAAAAACAAATATGATTCGTTCTAACAACAAAAATGGGAGGTTTCGGGATGCAGAGCGCTGCGCCCCAAAGACAATTTAAAACAGGCCAATTAGAGCTTATCGTCATATCACGTGCATTGCAAAAGTTCGTGTACCTACATAGACACTCATTAGTCCGGCGCCCCGCACACATATGAAAAAATATTGTTTATACATTTTTTTTCAATAAATGTTAGTATGACTACAATAAATGTTAGAATGTTATAATTAAATCAATTTATTTTGTTAATATTTGTGATAATAAACATTAACATATTAAAGGGGTCTAACTTGAAGGGGGGGTGGCGCCCCAGCGCCCTTTATTGACCAGCCGCCACTGGTTTTCAGTGTTTAAGTTCAGTTCAGTTTCGTTCAGTTCAGTGTGGTTTAATAATCACTACTGAGAGTCCAAACACTGAAGAGCAAATCCATTGATGCGCAGCTCTACAGATCCCGAACCATGCAAGCCAGTGGCGAGGAAAAAACTTCACCAATTGGCGAAAGTGAATAATTAAAAAACCTCGAGAGAAACCTGGCTCAGTTGGGCACGACCATTTCTCCTATGGCCAAACGTCTTGTGCATAGCTGCAGTCTAGGTGCCGGAGGCTGGACAATGCTAGACCTTAGCGAAGACTAATAATGTTAACATAATAATGGCCAAAATTGCAGTTATTATTTATATCATGTCAACATGCATTAATTTATTTAAATATAAATCTTCTTTTAACTTTATTTGTCTTTTTGTTTTAGCTTTTTTGGCAATAATGCAAAACAACCAACACAGGCTCATTCTAAAAGCGTAGCCCTATATACATTTTTGGAGATTGCGAATTATGTACCTAGAAGTACCTATGACTGCATTTCATCTTTAAAACGAACACTACGGGGCAGTATGACGCCGTTCCTTTTCGTGCTTACCAGCTGACCACTTACCAGCTGACCGCTTACCTCTATGTGGACGGCTTTTCCGCTATTACCAGTTTGTTCAGTAGCTCACCATGTACGTCGGCGGACTTGAGACACAGAGAGGAGATGACCATGACAATGTGGTTTGAGTCCAACAAAGAACGATTCCAGAAAGCGGGTAAGACAAAAACAGAAGCCAAAGATAAAAATTAACAAGTAAATAACAGGGTGAGAATGTGGTAAAATCTGAAAACGTGGTAAAAATCAGGTGAGGGCTTTTCTTTTTCTGGATTACTTTTTAAAACTGTTGGTTGGGTTTAGAGAAGTGGGTGGGCGTGTCAATCTGTGCTATTTCGAACACTATAGACCAATTACCAACCTACGTGACACATGACGTCACACGGGTCCCCGGTTGCAAAAAAAGACCGGCTGCAATAGCAAACATGTCGTGTTTTGCGGTAGGATGCCAAACTCGAAAGCCAAAAAATAGAAAACTTAACTTTTACCATACACCACACTGCTTTTAATGCCGACTGCAGACGTCTTTGGCTAAAAGGGAGCTGGATGAAGTGACGACCTAATTAGAAATGCTCAACTCTGCAGTTCTCATGTTATATCAGGTAAGTTCACGCTATGCTGAATCATACACATTACTCGTTTTTGATTAAAGCAATGATTTCAGCAAAAACAGTTAAACATGGTTAATTAAACTGTGGACACTGAATGCTCAGAATGAAACGTGGAAGTGTAAGTTATTAAGGTAAAGTTGGTTTTATATTCACACATTCATTCAGTGACAAATTGTGGCACACTCCCTATATTGTTTACCACGACACTTTGAGTATTTGGTCTTAAATAACCTGCAAGTGTGACTTGAAAACAACATTAACACGGCTTATTTGACTGTGAACAATGTTGTACTTTGATAGTCATTGGCTGCTAATATGATTTCGCTATTTAGAGTTTGCAAATAATACGTTTATGAAACTATATTATTAAGGAGAAAATCCGAATGTGCGAATATAAAACCGACTTTACCTCTATGTGTAAGTTCACATACCCTGCCGTAAGTTCAGGTGTAGTTCGCTGTCCGAATGCACTTGTTCTGCTTATTGATGATCACCCTGTCCTTGTATAACGTTAGCTCTGTCTTTTTTTTCCTTGTCTTTGGCAGAACCTCGGTTTTTAGCACTACATAGTTTTGAATCTGGTAATCAGGGAGCATTATTTCTTGCACATGACCACACTGAACACAATTGATGGCATCCAAACACTTGTAGGCATTTAACTTCTCTCTTGTAAAATCCCTTGGAGCTTCAATGAGATTGTATATTTCGGGCTGGATGCTTGGTCATTTCGTCTTATTCAATATCCATTGGGAGGGTGCTATCGCCAAGACGAACGCCGCTCACTTTAACGTTAATTTTGCCAAATAACTGTGCTTATCACTGGGTGACAAGGTGTTATAATACACTGAAAGCATTATGTAAATAATATATATAATATGTAATCAATCTAACTGATTTCTAAGACAACAACAAACCCTGAACCGCATCGGATGTCATTCCCTCGCTGTAAATGGTAGCGCTCCCGGGTTTTTTTCTTCCACCTCCCTGCGCGCGCATCCTGAATGTTTACAAACATGGTAATTGCAGCCTGATCTCACGAGGAAACGTAAGTATTTTACGTTTTGCCAGTTTAGTGGCTAAATCGTACGAATTCGAACGAGTTCAGTCGTACGAAAATGTACGATTTTAAAAAGGAGGCGTGGCACCTAACCCCACCTCTAACCCCAACCGTCATTGGGTGATGAGCAAATCGTACTAATTTGTACGAATTAGATCGTACGAATTCATACGAATTAGCCACTAAATCAAAAAGTTACAAATTGCCGTGAGATTGCGTTGGTAATTGGTCTATTGGTTGGGTTTAGGGAAGGAGGAGGGAGGGTCAGTCAGTCAATCAGTCAACAGTGGCCTCTGGTGGATTTACGCAAGAACAGCAGGCACGAATGGCACTTGCGAGAGAAATCTGAGATCTCAAAAAGCGTACACAGCGGCCTCTTGTGGATTCACGAAAACAAAACAAAAAATGTACCTCCTGGGACTTATTTGGCACTCTCCAGAAATGTATACATTTTCAAAATGAGCCTGAGTTAAAAACAACATAGAGCAATGATGAAAAAGTATCTGAAATATAAATGACATAAGTGGCATTAAAGAACTTAATTGAATTCATTATTCAGTGAACATTCTCTGAGTTCGTCCTTTAAATGATTCGGATTTTCAGCCGAAGTTCACATGCTTGTATCCATTATACCAATGAGTACAAGGTCTATAAAAGCCATGTTTTTTTTCTGCCTTTGTGCTTTGATATGTGCTTTATTTCATCCACTTTGATCAAGTATTATAACTGCAATGAAGCTCTCCTCCATAGCAGCTCTGAAACTCTTTCATTATTTTAGCTAATGGACCAACTGCTGGTTTTGTTTTATTTAGGAGACAATGACAGCCTCAAATATGGGAAATAATACATTTCCAGTGGATCACTTAGTCCAGACATGCTTATAGACATGTATGTTGGTAATTTACAACCCCTAATCTGAAAAAGATGGGGCAGTATGAATGCAAATAAAAAAGAAAGTAGAGATTTTCAAATTTACTTTGACTTGTATTTCATTGCAGACAATATGAACACAACATATTTCATGTTTTTTCATGTCATTTCCTGTTAGTCTGACCTGGAACACATTCCAAAAAAAAGTTGGGACAGGAGCAATTTAGGTTTAGTAATCAGGTAAATTGGTTAAATAATGATGTGATTTCAAAAACAGGTGATGTCAACAGGTGACTGTAATTATGATTTGTAGCATCCAAGAAAGGTGTATATATATATATATATATATATATATATTCATTCATTTTCTTTCCGGCCTAATCCCACCACAGCAGAATGCACAACTTATCCAACTTATCCAGCATATGTTTTACATAGCGAATACCCTTCCAGCCGCAACCCAACACTGGGAAACACCCATACACTCTTGAATACACACACATACACTACGGCCAATTTAGCTTATTCAATTCACCTATACCACATGTGTTTGGACTGTGGGGGAAACCAGAGCACCCAAAGGAAACCCACACGAACACGGGGAGAACATTCAAACTCCACACAGAAATGCCAACTGACTCAGCCGGGGCTCAAACCAGCAACCTTCTTACTGTGAGGCGATTGTGCTACCCACTGTGCCACTGTGACGCCCTATATGTATATATATATATATATATATATATATATAGGGCGATGCGGTGGTGCAGTAGGTAGTGCTGTCACCTCTTACTTCTTACTGTCGCTTCTTACTGTGAGGCGATTGTGCTACCCAATGCGTCACTGTGACGCCCTATATGTATATATATATATATATATATAGGGCGATGCGGTGGTGCAGTAGGTAGTGCTGTCACCTCTTACTTCTTACTGTCGCTTCTTACTGTGAGGCGATTGTGCTACCCAATGCGTCACTGTGACGCCCTATATGTATATATATATATATATAGGGCGATGCGGTGGTGCAGTAGGTAGTGCTGTCACCTCTTACTTCTTACTGTCGCTTCTTACTGTGAGGCGATTGTGCTACCCAATGCGTCACTGTGACGCCCTATATGTATATATATATATATAGGGCGATGCGGTGGTGCAGTAGGTAGTGCTGTCGCCTCTTACTTCTTACTGTCGCTTCTTACTGTGAGGCGATTGTGCTACCCAATGCGTCACTGTGACGCCCTATATGTATATATATATATATATAGGGCGATGCGGTGGTGCAGTAGGTAGTGCTGTCGCCTCACAGTAAGAAGGTCGCTGGTTCGAGTCTTGGCTGGGTCAGTTGGCGTTTCTGTGTGGAGTTTGCATGTTCTCCCTGCGTTCGCATGAGTTTCCTCGGGGTGCTCCGGTTTCCCCCACAGTCCAAAGACATGCGGTACAGGTGAATTGGGTAGGCTAAATTGTCTGTAGTGTATGAGTGTGTATGGATGTTTCCCAGAGATGGGTTGCAGCTGGAAGGGCATCCACTGCGTAAAACATATACTGGATTAGTTGGCGGTTCATTCCGCTGTGGCGACCCCAGATTAATAAAGGGACAAAAAAAAATATATATATGTATTAGAGCTGTCAAAATTAGTGCGTTAACGCACGTGATTAATTTGAACTATTTAACGCGTTAAAAAAAAATTAACGCATTTAACGCAGTTGCAGGTTTTTTTTATTTCCTGTTGTGGCCGACGTGTGTTTAGGGCCAGCGCTTCCATAGAGGCGACCGCCTTGGGTGGCAGAATAGTGAGCGAACCCCCCTGTCCTCACGTTCATCTCATTTCGACTCCCACCTGCTCCCTCCCGGTTCTCACTTTCATCCGCAAACCGGTAACTTTCTATTTCACTTTCGGGTTGAGGACGCCAGTTCAGCTTGCTCCGGCCCTGCGTGTGTTTAATGTGTAAAGAAATATGGATAAAGGATAATATGGATCCATATAAATGTAC
The DNA here is from genome assembly GCA_903798195.1 of Danio kyathit. Classification (NCBI taxonomy): domain Eukaryota; kingdom Metazoa; phylum Chordata; class Actinopteri; order Cypriniformes; family Danionidae; genus Danio; species Danio kyathit. The sequence continues at coordinate 52,315,062 of LR812539.1, forward strand.
TCAGTGAAAGTGGCAGATGATGTCGCAAGCTGTCAAAGACAGCCCATTCCTCTCTTAGTTGACTCCAAGCGCCCTCAAATGTTTTATTAATTTTGACGTGTTTCCCCCTACACGCAACTTTTGTAAAGCGTCTGCTTTGCTGTGTCAGAATCATTGCTTGAGAAATACAGCAATTCTTTAAGAACGCTTAGTTTAAGCAAAATTTGATCAACGCGATCGTGCGTGTTGATGATCTGAAGGGAGTGCGCTGTGCTGCGCGTTCTCTCTCTCTCTCTCTCTCTCTCTCTCTCTCTCTCTCTCTCTCTCTCTCTGTGTGTGTGTGTGTTGTCCCCCGATAATGTCAATAGACTGCAACTGGCTAAATGTTAAGGAGGACTAGGCAAATTGTTTCTACTTTATAATTAAGGTTCTCAACTCGCAATACAACTTTACAATGAGTACAATTAGTCACCTTGGAATAATAATGCTCTGTCTGCGTTCTGATTGATTTTGAGATATTGAGCTTCAAAGTTTTTGCATAGCAAACTGTATGTGTGTAACATAATTTTTTTTTGTTTAGTTTTTTTTAATAAAACGTCTTAAAATGTAAACAACTTATAAAAAACATCCCATAATGTAAATAAGTTGTCATTTATAAGAAGAATGTCAATAACTCAATATTGACAAAATGTCAGATAGAACCTTATAATTCTAAGGTGATGAATTGTTTGTATTCAATGCTTTATTATTATTGTAATTTTCCAATTTCCATATATGCAATGCCTGTATTTTGGATTTTTTTTTTGGATTCGTGATTAATCATGATTAATCACAAAAAAAGTGTGATTAATTAGTTAATTTTTTTTAATCAATTGACAGCCCTAATATATATATATATATATATATATATATATATATATATATATATATATATATATAATATATATATATCTATATATATATATATATATATATATATATATTATATATATAATATATATATATAGCAATTCCAGCATTATGGAAGTGACATTTGCAGTAAAATCTCAAAACATAAATTGTAGAGGTGTAAACCTACACTGGTCTCACAGTTCAGTTCGGTTACGATTATCATGCCATCGATTTGGTTCAATTCGATATCTCGGGCATCACTGTGCATTTGACGAATCTTCCCTGCTGAAAAAGCCAGCATTGCTGGTAAGGTATGTTTTGATGCTGGTATGCTGGTCTTAGTGCTGGTCTTGCTGGTTTCAATGCTGGTCTTGATGCTGGTTTTGCTGGTCTCGATGCTGGTCTTGCTGGTTTCAGTGCTGGTCTCAATGCTGGTCTTGCTGGCCTGAGTGCTGGTCCTGACCAGCATTGAGACCAGCAGGACCAGCAATGAGACCAGCAAGACCAGCATTAAAACCAGTAAGACCAGCATCAAGACCAGCAAGCCAGCATACCACGTCAAAACATACCTTACCAGCATATGCTCAGTACATAATAACCGGTTATGATTAATACTGAACCGATACCGAATTGTCCGCGTCTGCATCGCGGTGCACCGAAGAAACAATTAATTTTGACACCCCTAATAAATTGACAGAGGAAGTATATGTTAACATCATATTGAAACATCTGTTTTATTTCCAAAACAACTGACCACAGAGTTGTGGAAGCAGAAAAATATCAATCTGCAAACATTTTTTATACTTGAAATGATGAAAATAAACATGCGTTATGGATGTGACGAAAAATGTCTGAGAGTTTTACAGTACACAAGATACTTTTTTGTGGAAATTCTTGGAATTTTACTGCACAACCCAAAAGAAACTATGCTAATCAACAGGGGTGCGTTTCCCAAACAACAACGTAACTCGCAGCTGAACTATCATAGTGCGATGCATCGTTTGGGAAAAGAACGATGTAGTGACGAGTGTTTCCCAAAACCCGTAGTTTTCTCTGTCGCAGATCGTAAACGCCCATAATGCTGCTCTAAACGGGGTGGAGTAACTTCTTTAGAGAACCCCATCATTTCTTTGTGCAAATTATATTGTTTTACACAAACACGCGTTTAAAAAATAAAATCCAATATTAGTTTTGGTAAAAAACAAGCACTTATTTTCCATATTCATTGAAATATATGTAAATGGCACAAAATGTTTGCTTTAATATTATTGAGAAGTTGAACATTACTTATTCTAATCACTTACAAAAGCTAACACTATTCTAATATCATATAAATCATATAAATAAATAAATAATGAGGCGATTTATTATAAATATATTTACTTTAATAATAATATTAATGATGATGATGATTAATATTATTATTTAGGATATTTTTATTTATTTAAAAAAAAATACAATTTGACACATGCAATACACAGCAGACAGTTCTAACCAACAGACCCATGTCATATACAGTAGAGATAGAAATAGACATAATTAACTATAAAATAAAAGAATTAAAGTGTGCTATGTTTTTTATTTTCACAAGCTTTGGAGACGTAACATAATTTCCGCTTTTAAATATACCTATAGCTTTCGCCATGAGGCTGTGTTCAAAATGATATCAATGTTTTCAAAGTGCACTGCGAAGGGAGCACAATTGTAAACTGAAGATCGCTAAAACTGAACTGTAAAAATACTTTGAAAGCAAAATACACCTAAGAGAGATGACCTTAATGCTTTTTTAATTTTAATAATTCCAACTTTGAATGTTAGAATGTTCTAAATGAATAATGCATAGGGGGGATAATGGGAATAGAACACAGCCAGGAACTATGCTTCTAACTACAGCTCCACAGGTGTCGTTTCAAGAGCTCAAGTTTGCGACGCAGTTTGCGAATGTTCGTTGGTACGATGGATTCGGAAAACAGCAAATCAACGAACTATGTTTGTAACGACGGAACTTGCGACCTTAGTTGGCTAACGATAGTTTTGGGAAACGCACCCCAGGATAAGAGTTGGCTCTCTATAGAACAAACATGACTTTATTTTTATTTACATTTTTACATTTAAGGAAAAAGCTCCATAATGGATGTGACGTCTCTCCGTTATGGATGTGATGGATGTGAAATTGCCACTTGTGTGACTTTAGTATATGAAATATAATTGTTTGAAAACATTGACAGAGACATTTTTAAAGCACTGTAAAATACAAGCCTACACAAAAAACGCAGAAATGTTTTCGCTATTTTGGTGAAAACTTAATTTTTTTCATGGCAAGGTTGACATTTGCATGGAATGATCATATATAGATATATATATATATATATATATATATATATATTAATAATATATATATATATATATATATATATATATATATATATATATATATATGGGAGTTTGCATGTTCTCCCTGGGTTTGCGTGGGTTTCCTCCGGGTGCTCCGGTTTCCCCCACAGTCCAAAGACATGCAGTACAGGTGAATTGGGTAAGCTAAATTGTCCATAGTGTATGAGTGTGAATGTGTGTGTGGAAGTTCCCAGAGATGGGTTGCGGCTGGAAGGGCATCCGCTGCGTAAAATCGTGCTGGATAAGTTGGCGGTTCATTCCGCTGTGGCGACCCCGCAAGGGACAAAGCCGACAAGAAAATGAATGAATGAATGAATATATATATATATATATAATATATTATAATATTATATATATATTATATATATATATTATATATATAAGGTGTATTGGAAAATGTGATTAGTTGACTTTTATTTTAATTTTTTTAATTAATTAGCATATTTATAAAGATTAAGTCAACTAAACAGTTCCAAGTTACAACAGGTTTACTTACATTATTAGCTTGAAGTAACTAATCACTTTTTACAATGTTTGGAAAGAATGTGTACAATGTAAACCCCAAAAAGTTAAGGTAACTTAAACCATTTGAGGAAACCGATTGCAACAAACCATTTAAGTTCAAAAACTAATCTGTATGAGTACTGTGAACTTAATCCATTTGAGTAAACGAAGATATTTGAGCACAGTAAAACCCGATAAATGAAGAGAACTCAATCCAACTGAGTACTGTAAAACCCAATAAGTTAAGGCAACTCAAACCATTTGAGGAAACCGATTGCTACAAACTATTTGAAACTAAAAACTAATCTAAATGCGTACTGTGAACTTACTCCATTTAAGTTAAAGTAATGAGGTATTTAATTAACTCATTACTCATTACACGGAATCTGTGTGCGCAGAATTCCGCAGATTTTCGCAGATTTTCCGCAAATTTTTAGCCCATCATTAATTCTGTTTATTTACTTAAAGTTACTTATTTACAGTTAATCTAATTGGATTTGCATTTTAAACATTAAATACAAGTTAAAAAGGTATTATTTTTATTTCACATATTAAGGTTTTAGTTATGATACTCCCAAAATAATTCCACAGAAATCTGCAGATTTTTACCAAAATTTTCCGCAGAAATAGCAAAAAAACGTTCGCAGATTCCATCTGGCCCTACTCATTACCTTCAACACTGAGTTCAAAACTGTTTTCAAATGGGTACAATTAACTTTCAGTCAATTTTGAGTTAACTCCACTCATTTCATTTGATAAAGTTGACTGTTGGGTTTTACAGTGTAATTTAGATTGATTGGGATGATTCAGTACAGAAAACATAATAAACAGCAGATATCTACAAGCAGATAAATTCAATAGAGAAAAAGAAACAAATGAAATAAACATCTTGTTGTTTTCAAAGGAAGTCGAAATGTATTTAGGTACGCAGTAGATGAATAATTAAATGCAAAATAATTACGTTTGTGAGTTGTATCATGGGTTAAAGATCTCTGCTCTGTGGAACCTTTGATATGATATATTCAACTGTGCATTTTATTACTAGCCTCTTACTTTAGGGGTTTGAAACAGTAAATATTGTATAATAAATATAATGGAATTAAATCTGTAATCTAGGCAAGGCAAGATTTTTATAGCTCATTTCATATACATTGGTAATTCAAAGTGCTTTACATAAACAAAAATAAAATAAACAAGAAAATAAATGATTAAAACAGATTAAAACAGATTCAAATGTGTTAAAACATTTTATAAAAGAATGGAAAGGAAAAGAAAGACATAATTATGCTATCTGTGGGATGTAGCACAGTGCTCATTCGTAAAGGCACAGCTATACAGATGTGTTTCAGTCTTGAATTGAATGTGCCTAATGTTGGAGCACATCTGATCATTTCTGGAAGTTGATTCCAGCAGCGAGGGGCGTAGTAGCTGAAGGCGGATTCACCCTGCTTTGACTGAACTCTTGGAATTTCTAATTTACTTGATCCTAATGCTCTGAGTGATCTGTTAGGTTTGTATTCAGTGAGCATATCTGTAATGTATTGAGCTCCTAGGACATTTAGTGATTCATAACAAGTAATAATAATTTATAATCTATTCTGAATGTAACTGGGAGCCAGTGTAAAGACTAACAGAGAATGTACTGGCAGTTTATTACAAGGTTATTGCATCACAATCTACAGCACCAACCCAAACAATATATCACTTTAAACACAAGAAGGTCAATAAAAGTACCTTCCTTAAACTTTCCAACATCAAAAGTTGTTGGAGGAAAGCTCAAGGTCCCATAATGCAATTAGCATAAATAATAATAATAATTAATAGTAAAATGAATCACAAATTTTAGTAATAAAGCATTTGAACAGTTATAAATGTGGCATTACATGATTATAACCAGTGGTGTAGTCCTTGCTATACGCACGTAAACTCAGTATGCTTACTTTTTTCCATGAGCTGTTTGGGTATTACCACTTCTGAGGATCAATAATTGCGTATACCCTCGGTATACTCACTTGTTTTTCTGATTAAACCTCCCTAATTTATGTGTATTCATGTCCCCTTTAACTGTATACCAAAGGTTTTTTAACTCGCATCTTGTTGCAACTGGTGCATTTCTGTTTAACTTGCGCTATTCCCCGCCCCTGATGACGCAGCAGCTGTGAGAAAATTTCGTTAGTTTTTCGAAGACCACAACAAGTCAACTGAATGATGTCTCGCTGAATTGTTCAGGTAAATTTATGAAACAGCATGGGCGTCGCTTTAGCCCTACTATATTTCAATTCAGCACCCTTAAAGGTTTTGCGATTAGCTCATGAACTGTACACTACTAAATGATCGCCTCAGTCCCCTTTAATTTTGATATGAAAACGGTGGCAGACTCCTGCCGCTCCGTTTTCAGCTCGTTTTTTATTTATTCAGCAAACCACATCTGTTCAGTGCAAGAGAAATCCTAAAATCGCCCCTGTAAAACAGTATTTCACATGTCTTAATCGTGCCTACCGCTACAGGGAACGACACTATATAAAAAACAATAAAAACTATGAGCCAAAGACTACTCATAAATCGCGTAACTACGCGATTTAAAAGGGTAACTACTAGTATATAATAGCGACAACAGAAGACAGACTCCTAATAGTTTGGTTTAAAACAAGCATGCACGAATGTGACAATCAAAAATAATGACTGATTGAGGTTTAAAGGAACCTATTAAATGTAAAGTATAAGCCAGTAAAGAAAGTAAGTTAAAAAGCTGTCTTTCCATGTCAACTAAATTGTTGTAACTATCTTAATTGATTCTTTTTTTTCAATATTAAGTGATTAAATAAGCGACATACTGTATAAATACAGCCAATCTCCGAGTGTGCTGGGGGAGCACTATAGCTAAACATAAATCATTAATAGGATTAGACTATTAGCATCTCCCTTTAAAACGAACAAATTTGTTTGAATTTTTTTCTTTTTAAATGGATAGTTTACGCAAAAAATGAAAATTGTCATCATTTACTCAACCTTTACTTGTTCCAAACCAGTTTTCCTTTTTTCCTTCTGTTGAACACAAAAGAAGATATTTTGAAGAAAGCTGGAAACCTGTAACCATTGACTTACATAGTATTTGTTTTTCCTTTTGTGGAAGTTAATAGTTAAAGGTAACTGATGTTAAAAAAAAAAAAAATAAAAATTATATATATATATTATATATATATATATATATATATATATATATATATATATATATATAGCTAATGAATCAAAGAAACATTGACTTTCGTCATTTCTTTGCCTACTTTCATTTAAAATTTGGGTCGGGTGTACACCACCTTTTTTTTTAGGACTACACCACTGATTATAACGCAATGCGAATGCTGTTTCTGTGAAAGCATATCCGGCCATATGTGAGAGGAAGATTAATGGCGAGGGTGTTGTTGATCAGATTGACATGTTTTTGATTTCTGAGAGTGTGGATCAGATTAACATGCACTTCCACGAGGTAAACACCCTCTTACGTGTATTAAAATGACGTTTGCTCGCTTGTTTTCAAGGGAACTCATCATCCCTGCTTTAATTCCAGCCGGTGTTCAGTTTTCTCTGTGTTTTGTCTGAATGTTAAAACATGTGCATTTAAAAATATGGATAGATGTTTTGATGACTATTTAACCAATAACTAAAACAACAGAAGGGAGAAATAATTTAAATCATATTAATAATCATAAAATATTGTTCAACTTAAAGCATATATAAATAAAACAATTTCCTTTGTGGTGGCTCAGTGGTTAGCACTGTGGCCTCACAGCAACAAGGTTGCTGGTTCAAGTCCCGGCTGGGCCAGTTGGCATTTCTGTGGGAGTTTGCATGTTCTTCAGCATGGGTTTCTTCCAGGTGCGCCGGTTTCCCCCACAGTCCAAACACATGCGCTATAGGTGAATTGGGTGAACGACATTGGCCGTAGTATATAAGTGTGTGTGTGTGTGTAATGTGAGTGTGTATGGGTGTTTCCCAGTACTGGTTGCGACTAGACGGGCATCCGCCGCATAAAACATATGATTGAATAGTTTCATTCCACTGTGGCAACCTCTGATAAATCAGAGACTAAGCCGAAGGAAAACGAAGAATGATTGAATTTCCCTTGTATATTAAAGAGCACCTATTTTACCCCTTTTTAAGATTTCATATTAATATTATGGTTCTTCTGAGTGTGCCAGTTTAGGTTCAGTTCAAAACACAATTCAGATTTTTTTATTATGATGTGTTTAAAAAGTGCCATTTTGGGGGCGTGTACACTCGTTGTTTTAGGGGCGTGTTCACATGAAAATTAGTTTTGACTTCCCGCCCAACTTAACAAGGGGGCGGAGCCAAGAGCTCCCCTCTTTGTGTATTCAATTCAATTCAATTCATTCATCTTTATTTGTATAGCGCTTATACAATGTAGATTGTGTCAAAGCAGCTTCACATGGAAGATTATAGTGAATTGAAACAGTGTCAGTTCAGTTTTCAGAGATTAAGTTCAGTTCAGTTTAGCTCAGTTCAACGTGGGTTGATAATCGCTACTGAGAGTCCAAACACTGAAGAGCAAATCCATCGATGCGCAGCTCTACAGATCCCGAACCATGCAAGCCAGTGGCGACAGAGGCGAGGAAAAAAACTTCACCAATTGGCGAAAGCGTAGATTTAAAACCTCGAGAGAAACCAGGCTCAGTTGGGCACGACCTTTCCCCTATGGCCAAACGTCTTGTGCAGAGCTGCAGTCTAGGAGCAGGAAGCTGGACCTCAGCGAAGACTCGTCTGTCCTTGGAGCGTCACTAATATAATGTCTACATCAAAGACCTCAATTCCGTAAGACAATATTAGATCTAATGTATGCTTTAAGCGATGGTTTGGACCGACAGCATTTTGTTTTATCCCAAGTGAGTGTAATAGATCCATAAAGGCAAGCCCTAGTGTATCATTGGAGTCATACGTGGATGTTAAAGTCTCCTACAATTAGTATTTTATCATTTTTAACTAGCAAGTCAGAAATAAAATCAGAAAACTCTTAGAAAATTGACATAGGGTCCTGGGGGTCTATATATGGTGATTATAGCGAGAGATAACATAGATTTTTGCATAATATCCGGTAGCATAACATTAAGAGCTAATAACTCAAAGGAGTTAAACAAGTCCGTTTCTCTGATTGACATTAAGTAATCACTAAAGATTGATGCAACTCCACCACCACGGCCAGTATGACGAGCTTCATGCTTATATGTGAATCCTGGAGGAGTTGCTTCATTTAAGCTAATATAGTCATTTGTTTCAGCCAGGTTTCAGTGAGACAGAGTGCATTTAGATTGTTATCTGTTATTATTTCATTAATGATAAGTGTTTTAGGTGCTAGTGACCTGATGTTTAGGAGACCAAGCTTTACGAAGTTTGTATTTTCACTTTTTATTGGATTTTCAGCTTTTATTCTTAATAGATTTTTTCTAGAGCACACAGTACGTTTAATTGTTGATCTAATAGCACGAGGAACAGACACAGTCTCTATGGGGTAAGCTAGACATGTGTTACTGGTCGAACAAGAGTCTATATGGATAAAATGTGAATTTTGTGAATTTTTACTTACTAGTAGTATGGCAACAGACAGGCAGACAGAGAGAAGCAACATGAGTGAGAAGATCAGCATTCAGCCATACATGTACATGTGGCTCGACGCTGCTTGTCGCCGAGCGGCGCTTCTTGTGTACGACCTGGTTGAGGCTATAACTAAAGGGCGTCATACACCGGATGCGCCGCTCAGAGCCACGACACGGCACACCAGACGCGCACATTTGCATGTTATTTAAAATGAAACTATTCAGATAACGCTCTGTGGCGCGACAGAAATATGAAGTGTCCTGAGCAGGGCCAGCGCGTCCATAGAGGCGACCTAGGCAGTAGAATAGTGAGCAAACCCCCGGTCCTCACTTTCATCCGCGACACCCTCCCGGTCCTCACTTTCATCCGCGACAACGCGAAATGCATGGCACTGCGCGACGTTAGTTCGGTATTTCCAATGGAGGGGTGCGCACGTGAGGCAACGTGCTCGCACTTTCTAGCTGCACCTAGTTAAGATGACAGGGAGCTTCTGTGACCACAGGAAATGCAAACCGCTGAAGTTTAAGGAAGACGCAATGAAAAGTACACATGTATGCAAACCCACCAAAACTCACACACACTGGAGGCGAGGAGAGCGATAACTTGGTGAATGTTGAGCCCAATGAGCCTTACATCTAAAAATAGAGCAAGGGTGTTTCTTTGGTGACGTCGCTTTGACTCACACGCTGAAAATGGCGGACGTGAAACAACATACTGAGGATATGGTAATGTGCACCTGTCAATCAATATTGGTGGGCGGGGGACCACACTCCTACATCAAGTTGCGGTCGGTCTCAAAACCGCTCTAATTGGTCCACCGTTTTTATGTTGTTAAATTGAAAAAAAAGGACTGAGTGTGTTTATATCATGCCAATATGACGGTCTATACACTATACCTACGCGTATGTCTGTCCAAACAGCTTGAAAAGTAGATTTTTCACCATAGGTGCCCTTTAATTAAAGTTAATTCTGACATTTTATGATACTTTAGTTGTTACGATTCTGTAATTTCCAAATTTGATACGATACCTTGAAAAATATAGATTTTCGACACCGCGGGGAACAAATTCCGCAACGTTAAAGAATGCATACAAGTAAAAAGGAAAAATAACTAAACCATATAATGCTTATACAGCAGTCTTTAAGTCCAAAAGACAATAAATTACCAAAAAAAAGTATTACAATGTCATCTTATTTTCTGATTAAAACAAATCTGTTAAAATATTGTTGTTAATTATT